>CM053590.1:89358470-89380794 GCA_028646515.1 Pseudochirops corinnae
GGAAGAGAGACTGGGGAGGGGAGAGATAGAGGGAGGGAAGGAGAGAGAGAGAGAGAGAGAGAGAGAGAGAGAGAGAAAGAGAGAGAGAGAGAGAGAGAGAGAGAGAGAGAGAGAATAGGCCTTTAATGGTAAGGCAATTGTCTATATCACTCTAAGGGTAGGACTATGACTGAAGGATCCTTTGACCAGAACTATAGGGATTAAGATCCCTTCTACAATGGGTTTTCCTCTCCCTCCCATGCAAAGGGGAGGCAAGATCAACAACAGCAGTTAATTTTTGTATAGTGCTTATTATGTGCCAAGCACTACATCAAGCATTTTACAATTAGTATCTCACTTGGTCTTCATAACAACCCTGGGAATAGGTGCTAATATTATCCCCACTTTACAGATAAGAAAACTGAGGCAAACGGTGGTTAAGTACTTTACTGAGAATTATCCAGCCAGTAAGTGTCTGAGGTCAGATTTGAATTCAGGCCTTCCTGATTCCAGGCCTGCCACTCACTTTCTTGTGCCACCTAGCTACCCCAAACAAAATTTAGCACACAACCTGTGGGAATTCAAGTCAGCTTTCCTTTAATTCTTCCATGATGTCTTCCCTCTCTCTTCCCCCAAATCACTAGGAAATGCCAGTCATGCACATAGTCATGCCAACATGGAGTCATAGCCCTTTAGGGGTGTCAGACATTTGCAAAACCTAGGTAAGAATCAGGAGCAATAAAAAACCAAAGGCAGTTTTTGAGAGTTTAGGCATTTTTCACTCTCCTATCAACAAAATATAATGAAACCACCACCACCAACAGGAAAAAACCTTATAGAGAAATAAATATTACTATTTTTCTGAAAGTAGTAGAAAGCACACTAGATTTGTAGTAAGAGGGCCTGGGCTCAAGTCTTGGCTCTCTTATGTGACTTTGGTTGAGTCACTTAACCTTTCTAGGCCTCTGTTTCCTCATCTGTAAAATGAAGATTCTAAGGTCTTCTCAGCTCTGAATCAAGGACCCTCTGATAGTCCTTCATTTTCATCCTCCCTTAACACTTGTGTGTTCTTCCATTCTTCCCCTGACTTTCAGCTTACATGGTCACATCAACTACCCTGCAATATTATAGCACACATAGACGTAAGTTTTTCTGTAATAATTTACTTTAACAATAACAATAATAAATATGCTATTATTAATTACTTTAATAAAAATAAGGGGCAGCTGAATGGTGCAGTAGTTAAAACACTGGGCCTGGAGTCAGAAAGACTTATCTACCTAAATTCAAATGTGCCTCAGACATTAGCTGTATGACCCTGGGCAAGTCACTTAACCCTGTTTCCCTCAGTTTCCTCATCTGTAAAATAAGCTGAAGAAAGAAATGGCAAACTACTCCAGTATCTTTGCCAAGAAAACCCCGAAAGGGGTCACAGAGAGTTGGACAACACTGAAGTGATTGAAAAACAATAAATGATATTAATAGATTAATAATAACTTGCAATCGAAAAGGTACCATGGTATACTCATTCCAGTCCAATAGGTCAGTACAAGTCTTCTTTGACTAATGTATTTAAATTACATAGCAAGGTTGTTGATCATATCTCTTCTAGACTCAGAGGACTCTCAGACTAAGAGATTTTAGACTTTTGTACAGGAGCTATAATAGCCCTCAATAATTCAAAGTTCTATAATTTTATCAGTGAGTTTCCTATACTCATACAGATTGTATAAAGTTTTTAGAGGGTTTCTAGGGATAAAAATTTCATCACCCTATGGAGCAGCTGTGCTCACCCCTCCACCCTACACACACACACACACACACACACACACACACACACACACACAAAACTAGCAAGACAGCAAAGAAAAATCATTTTCATTTGTTAAGAGTTATACCTTTTAAGTTTCGAATGTGTTTATACAACATTCTGTCTCTTTCCTTCTAAGTTCCACATGATGTATTTAATGTTAACACACATATACAAACCAAAATGGCTTGTCTTTGGAAAGCATGGAAACATATAGTCCATTACTGCCTCATGTTTAGAGGTTTCAAGCTTTGTAGGACCAACCAACCAACCAATCTAGTAAAACGAGAATCTCTAATCAGTGGTCAACCTTCACGCAGCCCGGGCTCACCTCCATGCAAAGAAAAAGAAGCAAAGTAGTGATTGAGTAACTGGGAATACTAGTGATAATTAAGATTTGTAGAGCACTTTATGGCTTCAAAGCACTTTGGATATACTATTCCAGTTAATTCCCATAGCAACAGTTTGAAGTAGATGGTGAAAGTGTAGTGAGTACCATTTTATAGTTGAGAAAATTTGAGACTTAAAGAGATTATGGGTCTTACCCAATATCACAGGATTGAGCTATAGTCAGAAGGTGAACCCCATTCTCATTCATTTCCTTCCCATTGTTCCATTCTGCCTCTTTGGTATCACTTCTAAGATACTGGGTTCTTTTTTTTTTTTAAGAACATTTACTGGGGGCAGTTAGGTGGCACCTTGAATAGAGCACTGGCACTGGAGTCAGGAGAATCTGAATTCTAATCCATGCCTCAGACACTTAACACTTACTAGCTGTGTGACCTTGGGGAAGTCACTTAAGCCCAATTGCACTGCCTTTCCCCTTCCAAAAAGACAAAAAAAAAATTACTATTATATTTTTTGTAACCTAAATATGGTAGAGTATTGTATGTAGAGATCCATACTATATAAAATGATACTAATTTGTTTCAAGTTCTGCATATTTGGGAAATTCTAAAAGTAAATTATGTTTCTTCCTTCCTCCCTCCAGGTTAACCTCAGAGCCACCGATGTCCGGCTAATGCGGCAGCTGCTTATCATCAATGAGAGCATCGAGTCTATCAAATGGATGATGGAAGAGAAGGGTACAATCACCAGCCGAGGCAGCAGCCTCAGTGGGAGCCTTTGCAGTTTACTGGAAAGCCAAAACACCTCCTTACAAGGAAGCTATAATAGCTTACAGGACGGCAGTGATGGGTTGGATGGGATATCAGTGGGCAGTTATCTGGACACTTTGGCAGATGATGTCCCAGGTCACCAGACCCCCTCCGATCTGGACCAGTTCAGTGATACCTCCCTAATAGAAGACTCACAGTCTTTTCACAAGCGTCCCAAACTCGATTCTGAGTACTATCGTTTTGGCTAATAACAAGAGCTTTCTAATGGGACTGGTGTGCAATTAACTTATATTTATCTTCTTTCTCTGCTGCTATTTTATTTTTGTGGTAAAAATGCAAACTTTTCTGAGGAAAGCTTTTTTTGAAGCCGCTTTACAACTCTTCACTTGCTCCTAACATTTCTTATAGGTATTGATTTTTCCTCCTACCCTTCTTAATCTCCATTCTTAATTTATTGCAGAGACTTTTCCCTCATAGTACAGTGCCACAATTAAAGTGGGAAAAAAGAACAAGCAATAAACTTATTTTTTCTTTCTGTTTTTAAAACGTGTTCAGGGATTACCAGTAAAACTTTTTGCTAAATTTAAAAATAAACCATGTTCTGATACCAGCAATTTTGTAGCTCATGTTCTTAAATGATTGTAAGGATTGTCCTCAAGGTATCTGTGAAGTCTGGTGTGAATGAATTCTATGTCTTTGTGTATTCTAAATTGGCCATACTTCCTATGGGAATCATTCATTCTGGACCAACTGTTCTCACTGTTTTCCCCTTATATATACTGAAGACATTTTTGATCTTGAGTGTGCATAGATGAAATCATCTGGATACAGCAACTCTTCTGTCTCTATCATCATATGAGATCATATGAAATTAGCCTCAGATTTGTGGTATATTAATTTTTTTAAAAGTTAGAAGCAACACACAAAAAAAGTTTCAGTTGTAAATCATAGGGAAAGGTTTTGAGGTCCTTAGGATGATGTAGTAAAGCAGATGGCAATCCATCTGCTATTTCACCTTTAAATGAGGCTACTAAGTAGCATAGCATTGGACTGGGCATCACAAAGACCTGAGTTCAATTCTTCCCTCAAAGACTTAGTAGCAGGAGCCCCCACCAAGGAAAATCACTTAACTTTTGTGATGTGTTCCTCATCTTTAAAAAAAAATGACAATAATAGCACCTACTTTTTAAAGTTATTGTGGGGATCAAATAAGACAACATGTATTGTAATGCTTTGTAAACCTTAAAGCACAATAGATATGTTAATTATGTCATTTCTATGGATAAAATCATAATCAGTTTCAAGTGTTGAACCAACTGGCAGCATCTGTTGATATATAGAGCTTCCTCTACATGACCAACACAGCATAGAGGCAGGGAGAGAACCTTTTAGATGAGAGGAAATCAACATGAATGAAGTCTTAGAGGTGGGCACATTAAAGGGATGGTGAGAAAGCCTTGACCAGAATGATCATGTGACCAGAATGGGCTCATGAAAGGAGAGTTGGGAGTGGGGAAGGAGTTACGAACCTAGTATAACCTGAGAGGTATTGTGTGTTCAAAGTTTCTCTCAAAGCAGGCATGCCATACCAATGGAAATTATTGCTAGTGTATTGACCCTTTGGGTACTTTCTGGAAACCTATGTAGTGTAAAATGTTTATTTATTTTCCCTGGGTCAAGATAACATGTTGCCTAGACCCTAACATATACACAGATTAATTTTTCTGATTAAACCTATTAATATCTATTATCACCAGGGAGAGTACAGAGTCCAGTATTGTTAGATGACTGGATTGCTGAAATGGGGAAAAGAGGTAGAAAAGAGGTCTAGAGGAGCAATTCCAAGAACATGTTAGGATTTCAAATACATTGACTCAGAAATGCTGCTTTGGGAAAAAAGGAGCCAAGGAAATTTTAGAACAAAATAGAGGAAATTAAACCTTTAGTCATTATAATGTGATATTTTAAAAGTTCAAGAGACATAATTTCAGGGTAGTTAGTCATTTTATTAATAATGCCAGCATATTACCAATAAAATGGGTCAGAGACAGTCTTGAATGCCAAAGACAAATCATGGCAGTGGGCTCACAGTTTATATGCCCTTGAAGAGTGGATGTTCCTGAGGGTGGCAATCCACTCTGATTGGTTAACAATGAGAGAGAAAATGACTGTTAAAATGAGAGGCAGACCAATTCTAATGAGGGGCTGAGGCTATGTAATTTTGAATATGTCATTTCCTTCTAAATTGCCCAGTTTTGGGCAATCTAATCAAAGAATTTATCCCTATCCATACCTGTGTAAAGCACAATGGGCTTCCTGACTTGGGTAGGGTCTCAATGAGTTTGAGGAGAAAGTTAATTCACAGTCTCATTATCAGCAGTGTCCTTCAGAGACTAAGCCTTGAAATGAGGACTTTAGAAAAAATGAAGAACTCTAGATCTCCCCACATCATTGGTTATTAATAACAATTTCTCTCAATTTAGAAAACGTGTCACACAATCTATTTTGATAAGTACTTTCATTGTAAGCATTTCAAATGGAAGAAAAAAAAGTATAACATTTAAATTTGCCAACCTGAAGTATCACCAGAGAAGGGTAACTAGGATGATCAAAGAACAAGAGATCATGACACTGGAAGGTAGGTTGAAAGAGTTGGGGATGTTTCACTTGGGAAAAAAAAAAGTACTTAGCAGGAACATGATAGCTGGGTGGCTAAATGGTACAATAGATAGAGTGCCAGGCCTGAAGTCAGGAAGACTCATCTTCAAATCACTGACTAGCTCTGTGACACTGGGCAATTCCTCCTCTGTAAAATGAGATGGAGAAGGAAATGGCAAGCCACTCTAGTATCTTGCCCAAGAAAACCCCAAGTAGAGTCACCAAGAGTCAGACACAACTGAAAATAACTGAACAACAACAACCACACATGATAGCTATCTGCAGATATTCAAAGGGTAGAAACTGGAGAGAGGCAGGCTTCAGATTTCAAAAACAAATCCAACAACTAGAGTTGAACAGGAGTGCATTCCTTATTACTGAAGGGCTTCACACTAAAGCTGGATTCTCAATTGTCAGGGATCTTGAAGAAGGGACTCCTGTTCAGGCAGGCATGAGACTGGATGATTCTGAGCTCCCTTCCTACTATGAAACTCTTGAGACCTCATTAAATTGAGTTAACTAAGATTTTGATCTCAATCTGCTGAATTACATAGAATCTCAGAGAGGAAAGAGGTGTTAGAGAGCATCAAGTCCAGCCTGTACTTTAGCAAGAATCCCATCTGCAATATACCCAAATGCTCATTCAGCCATTATTTGAACAGGTCCAATGAGAGAGGATCCACCACCTCCTAAAGCAGCCCATGAAACTTTTAGATAGCTCTCATTGTTTACTTCTTCCTCACATGAATCTTAAGTTTATTTTGTTTTTTTCTTTGCAGTTTACACTCATTTTCCCTGCATCCAAGGTCTTCTTCTGTGGAAGAGCAATTCAAATACTTGAAGATAACTGTTAGGACCCCTTTAGATAGGATGGTATCTGTGATTTCATAGGGATAGAGAACTCTTTTTTTTTTTTGCTTTTTGGACGGGGGAAGGTAGGGCAATTGGGTTTAAGTGACTTGCCCAGGGTCACATGGCTAGTTTTGTGTGTTAAGTGTCTGAGGATGGATTTGAACTTAGATCCTCCAGACTCCAGGGCTCTGCTCTATTCACTGTACCACCTAACTGCCCCTGGGATAGAGAACTCTTGGGTGAGAAAACTCATTGCGCCAGTGAAGGTCACCACTTTCTCTGCAACATATAGTCTTAGTGAGGTTCCTAGAGTACTGAGAGGTTTCTTGACTTGCCCAGAATCCCACCACCACTTTTGTCAGAGGTGGGACCTGAACCCATTTTTTTTCCAGGTTTTGAGGTCAGTATACTATCTACCAAGCAACCTTACTTCTCTAAGGCCCTTCTGTGCAAGAATATACTGGAGCCAGCTTGTACCACTAGGGAGGACTTATTGTTAAATTATACCTTTGGAACTGACAGATGCTGCAGATTTATTGGGCATGATTTGTTGTGTTTATTTCTAGACTTAAGGAGGTGATTGAGAAAATATTAATAATGAAGATTAAAATTAAAAGTGTATAATATGTGCTTTTTTTTTTTGGAGAGCCAGTTGTTAAACATTTATCAGTAAACCCCTACTTCTAAGTCTTCTCATTTCAATTTAATTCAGCAATGACAAGTTCTAGCCTAACAGTAATTTTATGTACCCTGAATGTGCCATCCAACATGTTAACTATACCTAGCAGCTTTGTATCATCTGCAAATTTGGAAGGCATGATATGTATGCTTTTATCCAAATCAGTGATAAAAAGGTTAGATAGTATAGGGCTATACACAGATATCTGGAACACTTCCCAGGAGACCATCTTCCAAGCTCACATTGAACCAAAGGACTAAACTATGCCACTTAACATATTCTGAATCTATCTTATTATGCATTATTTAACCAACATCTCTCCCTGCTGAACATGAGAATAGCATCAGAAACTTTACAACCAGCCAATCTAGATTCCAGTAGTGAATCCAATACCTACTAAGTGCATGATGAGGCACTTAACCCCTCTAAGCCTCAGTAAAAGGACTGGATTTGACAAGATGTCCTTCAAGGCCCCTTCTCGCTTGAACTCTATGAATCCTATATTCTGCATTCTAGTTGCATTTCAGTAGCACCTATTAGATAAAATGCATTCTCTCAAAGTAGGTTCTCTAGTTCACCTTGCTTACTACCCCTATTCTGTGAAGACCTGGGTTATATATCCAGGACCTTTCTTTCATTTTTATCTGGGTAGTTTCTTGATGTTTCTACTGCTTCCTACATTGCAGCTGCTCACTAGGGTATGGAGTATGGGAAATATAAATTGACATTTTCCCTCCCTCCTCTTTACTTTTCAGCTTTTCTCTCTTTCTCTCCCTTCCCTTCCACCAATCTGGTGCTGACTATGTCTTCCACCCATTTTCAGTTCACATTTTGGGGTGGAAGGAAGGTAAGAAGGAAATAAACATTTAAATGCCTACTATGTGCTAAGTACTTTACAAATATTGTCTCATTTGATCCTCTATAGAACCTTCTGAGGAAGGTGCTATTAGCAGTATCAAAGGGCGGCTAGGTGGTGCAGTGAATAGAGCACTGGCCGTGGAATCAGGAGGACCTCAGTTCAAATCCGGCCTCAGACACTTAACACAAAAACTAGCTGTGTGACCTTGGGCAAGTCACTTAACCCCAATTTCCCTACCCTCTCCCCTCCAAAAAGTAAAAAAAAAAAAAAAAACCACAACAGAAAAAGCTGAAGCAGACTTGTCCAGGGTCACACAGCTACTACATGTCTGAGGCTAGACTTGAAAACTCAAGTGTTCTTGACTCCAGGTTTAATGTTCTATTCACTGTGCCACCTAGCTACCTCCAGGCAGCTAACATGAAGGAGACTGGTGGAGTGCTTTGGAAGAGTTCCCTATTATTCCCTCTGACTCCAAGCATTGTGCGTATATGTATCTTTCCTTAGAATGTTCAACTAAGGATACAGAAAACTTGAAGAGAGTCACTATTTGCTATATATTTCTCAGTTTCCTCTTTTTTATAATTTCAAACCCTTTCCAGCAATGTGAGTCAGATACATGAAGCCATATATAAACTTCCAATGTTTTAATAGTTGATTTTACTGAGGGGATAGGAATGAGCAGTTAAACAACATTAATTAATCCCAGTGTTATTCATTGGCCACAAGAGAATGAATGTACATAAGCTCCTAGCTTTCAATCCTAAAGAATCCCCATAACTAATCTCAACCTGGGGCCCTTGATATTTGATCTCTGTCATCACTTCAAGGAAAATGGGTGAAAGTTAAAGGAAAAATTTCCTTTGAATTGATCTGCTCAAACTGCACTTTGCTGTCCTGGGGAAACTGGAATTTTCCTTTGCTATTCTTAGCCTAGCTATTTTCTAAGAATATGTATTTTTTTTAATGGTTCTGTTTTCCACAGAGACAGAGGGGATCAGGAGGAGAGGGTGAAGGGAAAAGTGAAATGTGGTCCCTCTGAGGTGTCTTTAGCTATTTGGGAGAGCCCAGGTGACCATTTAGGACATCTGCAAAATGTTGGGGGAGGATCTGGGCTCTGGTCTCACATTCTTCAACTGCCAAGGGCATAAGAACATTGAATGTTGTTCCAAAAAACAGTCTCAAACTTCACCCAGGCAGGGAAGTTGACCTTCCATCCATAAGATCTGCCTAATTCTATTGTTCAAAACCCCTTGATAACATTGTCTGTTCTCTCCTCCTGAGCTCTTCACCAAGACCAGCACCTTTACTTGTGCCGTCGATCTCATCTCCTTCTGTCTCTTCTGGCAACTGACCCCTTCAATCATTTCTTCTATCTTTGCAATCTTTAATCTGTCCATATCTAATGGCTTCTTCTCTGATGCTTCCAAACATACCCAGCTCTCTGACTCTAGTTTCTTCTCAAGTTTCACCCTAAATATCTCACCCTTTTCATAGTCAAATTCCTAGAAAAAGCCATGCCACTGGTCATCACCATTTCCTCTTCTGCCAAGGGTCTTTCAATGCCATGCAGTTCCTATGCTCTATTAACATTCAACTAAAACTCCTCTCTAGATTATTATCAGTGATATTCCAGGGAATTTAAGTTCTTTGAAAGGATGGTCTTTTTTTTGGGGGGGGAAGGGGGTTATGCATAGCACCTGGCACATAGTAGGTTCTTAATAAATGGTTGCTTATTCTTGTTGTTAAGCTGTAAGGATCAGGTATCAACTCAATATTCTTTGCACCCTTAAAGGACCAAAGAGGTCCTCAGAGCCTCACAAAGTAACCAAGAGTCTCTTCTACACCAGCATGACTGTCTATATCTATTCTATGCCTGGCACAGATGAAGATAAGTAAACTGCTATTTCAATATCCCAGGTGGCCTATGGATTATAAATAAGATTTTTTAAAATAGTGTATCTTGTCTTCCTTAACCTTATTCAATGACCTAAGGAGCTTGGGAATGAAATCACTGCAACCATTTTGAGTCAAATGATGGAGATTCAAATCCTGGCTCTGCCACTGTATATCCTTGGTCAAATCACCTAACTTCTTGAGGACTCAGTTTCTCATCTATAAAATGAGAGAGTTGGACCACATGACTTCCAGGATCTCTTCTAACTCTTACTAAATGTAGGGACTATCTCTTTCTGGACACATTATGATCCTCTGATTATATACCTTCATGTCATGAACTAAAAGTCCTCAAGTCTGGAAACTGAGCTGATTCGATAATTGTATTATAAATCTTGTAGTGGTCCAGAGGCACTCCTAAGAAAACACAAACAGGGAAAGGCTACTTCTTAGCTTTCTTCTAACACTCACTTCTTAGAATTTTGAGCTTGAAGGAGAGCAAATTATAGTGTTCAAAATCTCCTGAAAGAAAATGTGGTTATTTTCATTTCTGCCAAATAATCCCTTTTGACCATTTCCTTCATTGCTTTTGTGCCCCTGGTGGCACAATCAGATGGATGATTCATTTTAATGTGATGGTCTTTTGATTATTATGACTTGGAAAGTCATCAAAAGCTCCCTACAGTCAAGATGCTCATTATGAGGTAAATGTTATTAACGATCATTCATTGAAACAGGAAGCTTTTCACAAACGGTGATCCTTTTTCCATTTTTTTATCCATCTTCAAAAACTTCTAAATCATAAGCATGTAATTAGCAAATGAGAGATGAAGAAAGGAAGAAATCTTATGCAATCTTCAGATTTTCCAAGGCATTTTACTAAAATATGTTACATTGCTTAGATGAGAGGAGTCAAACAAATGGACCATAATATTCCTGAGTGCTGCCTAAGACAGATTAAAATACAATTGGGAAATATTTAACAAAATAAATAAAAATATAATAAAAGAGATAATATTACATTTTAAAACCAAGTCAATATGTGGCCTACAGGCATCTTTATGTTCAGATTAGGAGTCCCTTTTTCTATTTGAATTTGACTTCACTGACTTAGATCACAAAAATGAGCTTCTCTTGAATTGTTTCAATCATTTCCATAGATTATTTTATACATGAGAAATATAAGAGGAAACCTATTTGAGTGAATTTATAAAATTAATTCTCAAAATTAATAAATTATAATTCACAATTGGAGGGGCAGGCAATTTAAGTCAGATCCTAATGTTAATTTGCATGTTGCAGGTATACCCATTGCTAAAAGATTAATTTGGAATACAGGAAAGTTAAAATACAGGGGGGAAAAAAAGGTTAAAAAAAAAAAGGTGGGTTAAAAAAATTAAACATTTGTCACTAGATTCCTCTTTTCAAAATGTTATTTATTCTAATTTCCAAAGTGATGAATTCAATAAGTTGAAAGCCAAGCCTTTGTTTATGACCAGACATCAAATACTAAACAGTATAGCTGGCAAATTAAATTCAGTCAATTTTACTCTGCTATAAATCAGTCAGTCAGTCAGTCAATCAACTGAAACAATATCATTGTTGTACAGTGATGCTAAGTAATGATCTCAGCCACAGTAGCATAGTTATTTCATTTCCCTCATTTTTTAACCTTAAGATCTCTTTTGCCCTTTATTATTTAAATAAAAATTTTATGGAAACGTGTTATTTCTTTGAGAACCATAGTTGCCATGACCAAATACTTGCAAAGAGTCTATCAAACATTTCTAATTTGGTTATGGGTGTGTGTGTGTGTGTGTGTGTGTGTGTGTGTGATTTTCAAAATATTACAAATTGTAAACAGTATAGTATACTGAAAAGGAAGAAAATATATCAAGACAACGACTTAAAAATAAGTTACTTATTAAAACTTATTGGTTACCATTGGTGGCTTGCTCTGACCAGTCTCATGAATTGATATGCTGGATTTTTAAACTTAATCTAAATAACGAAGCAAACAAGTCAAATAAGTTAACTGTTTTCTTTTTTAAGTGGTATTTCTAGTCAAAACAGCAGAATGAGAGTTCATAGGGAAGGCCAGGAAATACACACACACACATACACAGACACACACACGTGTATGTGTCTGTGTGTGTATGCATGTATGTATTTTTAAAAATCATGAATATCAAAAAAGGAAAACAGTCATGACCCCACCGAGTTCAAGGATCTGTGATTTTGTCAGTATGGGAACTCCATTCACCACAGTTCACAGTTCATTGATAATTCTCAGGTTTGAAAAAAAGGCCAAAAAGTTCAGAGAAAATAATGAAAAAGATAAATATTGAAAATATGCATAAAATATAAAATATAGAATATATTATAAAAACTCAAAAAGAAAATGAAAACAAATACAACTATACTTATTACTGCTAAAACAGATGAAAAGGGAATGAAAAAGAGGAGGGAGTTACAGAGGGAAGGCCACAAAATTGTTCAGCAATTGAAAGAACTGGAAATTGTTCAGATGGAAAGTGACATTTAGAAAACTAAGTCAAGATGCAGAAACCTCAGGATTACTGACATTCTATGAATTTTAGGATGGAAAAAGAAGAAAGAAAGAATTCTATGGAAAAAAACAAAGAAAAGAAATTTTTGCCTGGACATTCCATTTGTGGAATGTGTACAAAATTGATTACATGCTAGATCATAGAAAATATAGATAGATTTAGAAAAGGGTTAAATTGTACACACTACATATATGGATCACAGTGCAATCAAGTTAGTAATAAATCATGATAATCTAAGTAAAAGTTATAGGCCCATATGAATTTTTTTATATCCTAAAAATTGGGATGGAAGATTAAAACAAAAGTAGCATATAATATAAAAACAAAAGTAGGTCATAAAGGAATGCAGATACTATGTATCAATAAAAATCCAACACATCAAAGTCTATAAATACTGCAAAAAAAATCATTGGATATAAATTATAACACTGAATGTTTATGTCTATAAGAAACAAAGAAATAGCTATAGTTATACTTTTAAAAACTTTCTTAAAAGAATAAAGCAATATGTGAACAAAAAGCAATAAACATATAGATATTCATTAGATTAAAAATAATAATGCACTAGGGTCAGATGAATGTATAAATGAATTCTACCAAATTTTTAAAGAACAAATAATTCCTATACTACATAAATTGGGTCTAACTGTAAAGACAGAAGGCTGCCACATTCCTTCTAGGAATATTAACAAATAAAAGAGCAGCTTATATATATGCATATTCAACTGTACGTACGTCTATAAAAGGAGGTAGAATTTCATAGCGAATGATTGCTGAATTTGTAGTCAAGGAGACCTGGGAGCAAAATCACTTTTCTGACAGTATCTCTGTCACCACAGGCAAGTCATTTAATATCTCTGATCCTCAGACAAGTTTCTTAAAAAAGAAAGAAAAAGAAAACTCTTGTAATACATATGCATAATAAATTCTTACATTGTACATGTCCAAAAAATATCTCAATCTGCATCCTGAGTCCATCACTGTCAGGAAAAGAATAACAGATCTCATCATAAGTCCTCCAAAATCATGTATGATCATTGGATTTATCAGAATTCTTAAACCTTTCCAAATTATTAGTCTTTAGAATGTTGTAATTGTGTAAATTGTTTTGGTTCTGTTCACTTCATTCTGCCCACTTCATACAAGTCTTCCAAGGTTTCTCTGAAGTTGTCATCTTCATAATTTCTTATAATACAATAGTATTCCATGAATTCATACACCATAACACTTCAACACTCATCCCAAATCCCACCTTCTACAAAAGGCCTTTCCCAGCCCTCCCCCCTGCCCCAACCCTGTGCTAGCACCTTCTTTTTGAGATTGCCTCCCATTCATCTATTTATCTTAAATGTACATAATTATTTGCGTGTCCTGCCCTCTCCCCCCTATTGAAATGTGAACTTCTAGAGGCTAGGGACTATGTTTTGCCTTTCTTTTTATCCTCAGTGCTAAGCTAACTTGGTATATAGTGGACATTTAATAAATGCTTGTTAATGATAATGAATAATCATATCGAATCACCAGAAGAAAAGCAATGGTGAATTTCAGAGTGGATTTTAATCAGGGTGAAACTTGGGTTTATTGAATATACTTTATAGTTTCCAAATTCAGTCTAGCCTAATCCCTTTCTCTCATTCAATTCTGGGACCATTTAAATTGTCCAAATGCAGTGTCTGTTGAAGATATACACACTGTTGAGTTAACTGCTTATGATGTTTGTTAAACTACAAATCACAGTCTGAACAGAAGTCATTCTTCATTCTCTGGGCATTTCCTATGGGATTAGTTGGTCTTAAATCTTTTAAGTGATTATGAAACTCCTTTCAGAGATGCTCCTATTTTCTGGGGCATGAAAAAAGTAACACACTGTCATCTACAAAAAGAAACATGTGGATTATATCACCACCTATCAGAATTCTCTCTTCAATTTAGACTTTGAACTAGACATCCCCATTTTGGGTGAGCACACATACATATTCCTTCCCTTGACACTAATAATCAGATTAACGAACAAAAGGTCTTTTTGTCATTGTGTTTTCCAAGGAATTTTTTTATGAAATTTACATACATATGGAAAGCACCATGTTAGAAGAAACTCTCTAAGGCTGCCTTTTATTCATCAAAACATCTATTTTGTGTGTGTGGACAACAAACAATCAAAGGTTTATTTTTTGCACCTTTCATCCAGCGGTTTGACCATGAAGCCATGAAAGCCAGTGCGTTCACTTCCCATACTTTCATTCGGAATGACTTCGTTAGACACGTAAAATGTTTTCATATACATTTTATGAAGATGGGAAAATGAGCATATTGTTATTAGCTTCAGTAGTTATTAACTGAAGTCATCTTGATCACCTTTTACCAGCAGAAAAGATTTCTGTGATTTTTTTCCCCCAGTCATTAAGTATCTTCCCTTTTTTTCAGGTATATTATGAATCAATTCCTTAACATTCTCAAAATTATGCTGTTATCCTCACAGGCCTCCTGTTTGTATAGTCAGATTGGCCCAGCTGCTCCTATGGTCTTTGATTTCTGTAATACCTCTATTTCCTTACTTAGTACTTTGGGAGCAATGAGGGTAGAATTCTATGTGGCTCATTGGTTGAGAAAAAGAGTTTGTTGTAGATATCTTGACAGATCTGTTCTTTTTTGTATCTGCTGCATTTCTTCAAGTTTCATCTTTAAATTCTCTCATAGTGATTTTGTTTAACTGGATGTAACACCAAGCTTTCTATAAGTCCCTCCCCCCCAAGTATTTCTCAATGTTATACATATCATCTTATTTTTATTTCTTCTAATTAGGTGTTGATTGTGAGTTTTGCTCTAACAAGTCATGGTTTCATTGTACCCAGACAGCAGATTTGAAAATAGTTCTCACATTGGTCATTTCCCATCTGTTAAGAATCATTTTCATTTTTTCGGTATGTTGTTCTGTTCTTTCCATGATCTGTACCTCCCAACTCTCTTCTAGAAGAAAGTATTCAAAATATATAAAAGTATGAGGAATCTCTGCTGCCTACAAGCTTTTTTGCCTCTTTCATTTCTTGAATACAAACCATATTTCTCACTATCATCCTCATAATCCATTTTTACACTGAAGTCACTGAGTATTAGAACATACACTGATTTTACTTGGAAGTTCTTATCAATGTCCTCAGATTTCTTTGACCATTTTATCCTCTACAACTTTTATCACTACATAAATTGCATAATATTCTATTGACTCATGTTCGTTGTCAGTATTTCAGTATAAGATGAACAAGTGTCCCATGAAATAGTATTTCTTCTTGTCTTTGGATAAATGATAACAGTTAGTCCACAAATCCTTTATATGCTTCTCCAAAGAGATCCTATAAGTTATTCTGCCATTTAGAAAATTAGAATTCTGGTATCTTTTGGTTTTTTTATAGCTAGAAAATGCCAGTTCTGATATATGACTTAGTTCTTCCAGTTATATTACAACTTATTGGTCATTGTTATACAATCTCCTACCCAGAATACATACATTTAAAGTTTACTGATAGTATTAAAAACTCTGTGAGTCTCAACAACCTCTGCTCCTTTGTCTAATATTCTCCCACTGAAAGTCATTTTGTATTTTTCTTTATTTCATAGGTGGCCATAGCCATATAATTGATCACTTTCTGTTCAGCCTTCTGGTAATGAGCTTTTTGATCTAGCTTGGTCCTTGGAAAGGAGATGGACTATTACAGGACCATATTGAGAACTTTTAAGTAGAGTAGAACCGGTCAGAGTTTGTTTTCCACTGACTCAGTTTTTTTTTAAATTTTTTAAATTTTATTCTGAACTTAAAAAATAAAACAAATATTTCCATAACATTGTAGAATAGGGGAAAAAAAAGATGATTGCACATGAAACTGCAAATAAATTATGTATAGCTCACTATTCCTTTTAATATATAATAAAGTTATCATTTTTCCTTTTTTTTCCTTTTTTTTCTTTCCTCCCCATCACCTCTATACCATTTTGAGCCACTGGAAAGGGACTTCTCTGGATCAAGGTCTATTTCATTTGTTCTTTACATCTTTTTCATACCTCATGAATCAAGTGTGTCTGAGATAGAGAAGTAATTATGAGGCTCCATGATCTAAGAAAATTTTATATATAAAGATTACCCTTCTAAAAACATTAATTATACATAGAATATTCAGGTTGAATCTAACAGATAGCATGAACTAGGGGACATATCCCTGGCCTAAAAGTCAGAAAGACATGGGTAGAAGCACTATATTTGAGATATACTGTGTCGCTCTGGACAAGTCACATAACCTCTCTTAGACTATATTGTAAAGAAGGTTCCAACCTACATTGATAGAAGGAGCTTCCTCACCTGAGTATTCCTGATGAAATCACAGGTCCAAATACTGATAAACAATTAATCAAAGCAAAAAAAAAAAGGAGGGGGGATATTTGTTTCTCTTGTCCAGAAAATGTTGAGTAGATGTGAAAGGTCATTTCTAGGAAGCAGAGTCCAATAAATGTTTCAGCTTGGTAGATTTGGTATATAACCCACTATTGTATATATTCCAATGATGGTCATGGAACTCATCTCTGGGTTCCATTTTTCTCCCTGCTGTATGTCCTTCCTCCCCCATTCAGTTTGCTTCCTAGACCTGCATCCCATCCTCTTGAATATTTTTCTTTAAGCCTGGACACATTTTTCTATTGAACAATCACAGGAGTTTCATTGGTCTATAGTTCTCTATATAACATGTTCAGAACTTTTCCAAAATTGAGATTTAGATGACTATTTAGCAGAAAAAAAAAAAAAAAAGAATGAGGAATACACATCATTTTCCTGGGACTTTGATCTCTATAGTTGTCCATCCATGGAATCCATGGGTTATGACTCTCCTGAGTTGCTTTTCTTCAGATTGTAAACACTGAAGGGAGGTAGTTTTGGTTTGTCCCTCTGGCAGGACAACAACTAGGCTCTAGTTCTCAGGCAAAGCTAATCTCTTAACATGGGAGATAAAGCATTGACTTTTGAGAGTGTGAGTCAAGGTCATGATCCCTGATAACCAAATATCCCCAGCTGCTCTATTAAGGTAATGTTAACTCTTTTACCATCAATGGTTTTTCTCTTTAGAATGAATGCAATTCCATCTCCAGTTGTATATTGTGTAGAAAGCATTGTTGCTTTGAAATATGAATGACATTCAGTCAAAAATATGCTCATGTTCTTAATGATATTGCTAAATATCAGGAGTATAGATATTTGATTTGTTTTTTTTTTCTTTACAAATTCCCATTGCATTAACAATAATTCATATGATGGGTTGGAAAGAGGGTGATGAGTGGCACAAAAAAAAAATCCTAAATGCTCTATTAGTTTGGTTTCTTCTGATGGAAAAATGCCTTATTATTATTTGTAAATAGAAATTCTCCACTTATTTATCAATGATATTAAAAAATATATTACCAGTGCTTGGTCCGCTGGTTCTTGCTTTTATTGTAAACATATTCATTCCTGAAACTAGAGAAAAAAATTCAAATACTTGTGAAACATTTGACAGAACAGATGCTGATAACCAAAAACTGATAAGCACTAAGGCTTACAAAGCTTTTACATGTTACCTCTTGATTTCCACAACAACCATATGAAGAAGGCACTGTAGGCATTATCACTCCATTTCAGAGGTGAGGAAATTGAAGGAAAGATGAAGGGAGAGAAGGAAAAGAGAAAGAATACAGGGCAGAATAATATCTGACATTTACACAGTGTTTTAAGGTATATATGTATCATATATCATATATCATATATATCACATATCATATATGATATGTATATATCATATATCATATATATACATACATATATATACATATTCCTTACCTCCTCACAATAATTTTATGAGTCAAGTTCCACAGGCATTATTATCCCCACTTTCTAGATGAGGAAGTTGGGAGTGAAACAGATTAAGTGACTTGCCCAATGCTCTGGGCACCTAAGACTATATATTGTAGAGAAGGTGCCAACCTGCATTGCCTCACACAGCTAGTCTGAGATGAGGTAGGAACTGAAACAGTCCTGATTCCAGGTCCAGTGCTCTCTCAGGACTGAGGGAGGATGTGAGGAAAAGGAGACTTTAGGATAACATTAGAACTGAATTAGCTCAAGGACTGATTTCTCTCAGAGCAGAATGCAGTTAATATATTATTATATTTTATTTGCTTTTACTCAAATGATCTGAATAATTGCTTCAATTCTTTGTTTTTCTCAGTGAAAAAAATCCTAAAAACTTAAGTTCAAATGTTCTCATGCCTACTAAATATTAGCCCAATTTTTATTTCAAATAATCTCCACTTTGTCTAAAAGGATCACTACATACACTGTTCTTGGCCAAAATGAATTGTTAGGCCAGACCTGCTTGAAGTTGAGACAGAACTACGCTTACGCACATCCACGGGTACGGGTGAAAAATAGATATTGTCTAAAAAATATATTTGTTTAGTGATTCGGTACCCATGTACTGGGACCATTAGTTCTGGAGAAAGGAGGAGGCATTTTAAAGCCTGTGTTATTTCAGGTTTTGCTAATGAGTAATAACATCGCAATGAGGGAACAAAATCATTTTTTATGCTTCTACGTTATTCTCAAAGCAATCTCACACAATTATTTTTACATCAGCCAGACTCATATAAATCAGTTATAGCTCTATCTATCATCTAATGCTTTTCTTTTCCCTTTGTGTAAAAGGACATATATGAAAAAGGCAGATTATTGATTCCATTGTTGCTGACATATGCCAGTTTCCTGTCACTTTATTCTTCCCCTCAGAGTTTGTTTGTTTTTTAATCAGAGATTCCCTGAGAGTTCATTAGTGACTCCCTTTAGTAATGCTTGGAAATTTTTAACTTTACAAAAATAGCTGGTGTGATTCTGTTCTGTTGACCATCAAAGATTAGTTATTGACCAATTTATGCGTCTAATGGACATTTTGTTCCATTACTTTCACAATTTTTCCACGGAAATTACCTAACCCAGGGTTTCCTAACCTAGCGTGGAACCTTTTACAATCTGATGAAGCCTTGGCTCCCTCCTCTGAATCATTTTTGTTGTTTTTCAGTATTTAAGATAAAACACACAGGATCACAAAGGAAACAGATTTTATTCAATTATAGTTATCAAAATATTCTTTTTAAGTTCACAAACTTCAGGTTAAGAGGCCCTCATCTAACCTCTAATTGCAGTGTGAGAGTCAGCCTAACATAGGGAATAAAAGGTCGGGCGTGGAATCAGGAAGACCTGAATTCAATCTTGCTTCTGACAAACTGTATGGCAATAGGCAAATAACTTCTCAGAACCCCAGATAATTATCTAAGACTGTTGGTTGCAAGCGCGTTGTCAACCTGTATTGGTAGAGGGAATTTCCATAACTGATAAAATCACCGAAAATAAAAATATTTTTTGTACCATCTGCTATGCAGTTTTATATACTTTGATATCAAAAAAGCATTGTTTCAGTTGAAAAAGATGGTTAGGCAATGAATAAGGAGGGAAGTAGAGAAACAAATGTAAGTATACAGATTTAATTCAAAGAAATAAGTAACCAATTGTAACCAGTTCTTTATTTTGCAACTCACTAATATACTTCTCATGTTATAGGTATACATCATAATTTGTGTTTGTGTTTTATTTTCCCACTAGGACTGTGGTTCTCAATCTTCCTAATGTCTTGATCATTTAATACTCAGATGCCGGTGTATCTGCATGTGGGCGGACTGCCTGGAGATGAATAAAGGAGCAGTGTCTCGATTCCTGAAGACCATCGGAAATACGTGTCTTCCGATGGTCTCAGGCCACCCTTGTGACCCCTGTGAAAGGGTCGTTCGACCCTCAAAGGATTGCGACCCACAGGTTGAGAACCACTGTACTAGAATATAAACTCCCTGAGGAAAGGGACTTTCTTAATCAAAGTTTTATTTCGTCCAGTACCTTTATGTGTAAGAAATCTCCCCCTTGTAGCCAGCCTCTTAGAGCACTAGCATTCGAGCACAGCAATCCCAGGACTCAGCAGTCTTCTACTTCTGCCTGCACATGTGAGTTTCCCAGGAGAGAAGAGACCGCACCTGCCAGAGGCTGGTCCAGGAACAGTGGGAAAACTTCCAGGGACCCCCTATGCCTCTGAAGAGGCAGTTGAGGTTTTCCAACAGGATTCAATGATTCCTTCCCTTTCCCAATGGCGTCACTGGTGGCCAAAGACTCCTATCTGCAGAATCTAGCTAAGAAAATCTGTTCCCAACAGACCGTGGAGCCACAGAAACTAAAGTGGGCTCCCAAACCTGGTGATCTAGAAACCAGTGGACCCCCAAAGAAGAAGACAAAGCAGCAGAAAAAGAAATCACAGAAGCAGGATGAAAAGGCCAAAGGGGTCTGGAATCAGCCCTCTGACAGCAAGCAATCTGAAGCTCCTAGCACCAAGAAACCTGCAATCACAACGGGGAAGGCAGGTTCCTGCTCCAGCAGAGGCTCCACAGTTGTTCCTGCAAGCAAGCCGGGCTCTTTCCTAGTCATAGACATTCTGCACCAGCAACTGCATGAGAAAATACAGGAGGCCAGTGGTCAGGGCCACACCAAGGACTTGTCTCCTGCAACACTAGAGAAGAGGGAGTGGAGGAAACAAAAACGCAAGGAGCTCAGGGCCAAGGAGAAGCCAAAGCTGAAGGCAAGGAGGTTAGCCTAGAGCCCCCAAAGGGCAATCCACAGGACCTGACCAAACCGGTATTCAGCAAGTCAGAGGTGAGCGAGAGGCCAGTCAGTAAGGCCCAGAAGAAGGAAAAGAGGGGGTGTGTGAAGGAGAGCCTGACCCCTCTGACGGGAAAGAACTACAAACAGTTGTTGGAGCTTGTGCAGGCCCGTGACAGAACAAGCTCAAGAAGCTGAAGCAACAGGATGAGAAGGCAAGGGAGATGGAGACCAAAATGAAGCAGACAGACCTTCTGCACAAAGCGTGAAAATCCGTGGCAATGAAAAGCTTCTGAAGGCAACCTTGAAACAAGGAGAAGTGCCTGGCCCAGAGGAAGGCAGTGGGAGAAGCACAGGGCCCACGTGGTGAAGATGCAGGAAAAGCTGCAGGAAAGTGGTATGGGAACCTCCACAAGAAGAAGGTGGCCAAGACAGAGCCTTGCAAGGCCAAGGCGAGTGAGAACAGTTGCCTCCTGCCTGAGCACCTAGAGAAGGCTGGGCCCAACTGATGGAGGGGGAGACTCTCCCACCACTGCAGGAGGCCTGTCTCCCTAACTGCAGCCATACCTTTTCTCTGGGCTCAGGATTCCTGCCTATGGCTACCCCATGCAGCAGAGAGAAAGCAAGCTATGTGTGAGCCACCATGCCAGAAACTGGAGATTCAGTTCTCCTGGTTCTGTTCATTTCACTTTGTATAAGTCTTCTCAGGTTGTTCTGAAGCCATCCCCTTCATCGTCTCTTATAGCACAATAGCATTCCATCACAAACATATACCACACCTTGTTCAGCCATTCCCCAATTGATGGAAATCCCCTCCGTTTCCAATTCTTTGTCATCACAACTGTATCAGCCAGCACCCTAGCATATCCAGGGTGGCTGCTAGCACAGGTTCTTAGATCTGCTTTTCTAAAGGAAAGCAACTCAAAATGGGTTAACAGTGTTACTTTAATCAATCAGACACATATCATTTACCTAGTTCAGGGGAAAAAGTCAGCACCCTGAACTTCAGATAATGCAAACACAAGTTACAAACACAAGTTACAAGCAAACAAAGAAACATCAGCAGACGGGCTTCCAGCATCTGACCATTACATCCATACCTATTCAGTTACCAGAGAGGGAAGCACCAACATCAGGGTTTTTCAAAGCCGGGGGGCTCAGCAGCTTCCCAGAGTCTCCTCTGGCCAAATCACACA
>CM053590.1:89380894-89407208 GCA_028646515.1 Pseudochirops corinnae
AGTGAGCCCCAAAGCAAAACCTCATATCAGGGTATATATAGCCTTCTCCTGGCTCAGAGATTGTCACAGCCCTCTTGACCCACTGCCCAATCACAAAGTAATAAGGCGTGGGCATTCCTGAAGGACAAGCCTCCCGCCACAGGCTCCATGTGACCACATTCAGCCTATTAGGGAACAGAGTATACTTTCAACTCAGGGAAGGTTCTCAGAGTCATGTAGCCACTTTAGCAAAGGGCTTAGGGGCAGGGAAGATCTTCAGATTCCCATAACAAGAAGAGCTGCTACTTAAAAAAAATTTTCCCTCTTATACAGCCTTGAATAGTGAAATACTTTTTAAGTGTTTGTTTACTGACTGAATGAACAAATGAATGGACAAAAATAGAGAAATCAAGAACTTATTTTAGTATAAGTGAATTGTAGATGAGGACAAAATATTTAGTTCATTCTCGTACAAAAGTCAAAGGTGCATATAGACATACTCAGACAGGGTATTTAAGACCTGTCAGGAAAAGAGTTCAAACATTTGAAGAAACTAAGGTACTGCTACAGGATTGCTATTTCCTCAACATTGTCACTGTGTGACGTGGCCTTTAGATGAGCAGTGATGAATTAGATAGGGCTAGAATGTTTGGACTTCTTTTATTTGTCTATGCATACAGAATGTAAGTTGGTTGAGGAAAGAGACTTTTTGTGTGGTCTTTGTGTCTCTAAAACATAGTATGGGGCCTTGCACATACTAGCTACCGGATAGATGTTTGCTAGATTGAATTGGATATGAACTAAATGTTGAGAAAAGTGTGAATGGCATCAACGATTAAGACAGAAGCTAGACAAGGACATGGGGGCCAAATGCTGAAAATAAAATTTAAAAATCAATGGGACGAAGGAAAACTTATCTCTAGACAGTTTCCTTAACAGTCTACCAAAGCTCAATAAATACTATACTTCCTGCCGCAGTGCCCGCCCTTGGAGACACTGCTGCTGATAGCAGTTTCCATCTGTGGAGTAATGCTTTATTCTTGTTAAAGTGCTTTCTTGTGCTTCTGTTTGCTATAACTAGTCCATCTTTCCTCTTATAAGACAACTTTTTTTTGTTTGTTTTTTAACTGTCTACTAGAAATTTCTTTGCAATTAGACCACGACTCTACTGATAAATGGGAGTTTTATTTTTTCTTTATATTGGTGGTTCCTAGTACAGTGCTTTGGTGCTCCTTGCATGCCTGTTGAAGCAGATTTAAAATGGGGCTAATTACTTAGATAACCCAGCTCTAAATCATTTGAGAGAATATGTGATATAATAGATAGAATGTTGAATCTGAGGTCAGAAAGACCAGAATCTGAATTCTACTTCTGATAGTTACTAGCTATATGACCTTGGACAAGTCATTCAAACTCTCTGAGCTTTAGGGCAAGTGTCTAAAACAGGGATGAGGAACCTACAGCCTCAAGGCCACATGTGGCCCTCTAGGTCCTCAAGTGTGGCACTTTGACTCAATCCAAACTTAAGGGGATTTATCCTATGAAGTTTGGATTCAGTCAAAGGGCCTCACTTGAGGACCTAGAGAGCCACATGTAGCCTCGAGATCACAGATTCTCCACCCCTCGTCTAAGATTTATCAAATAAATTTGAAGTGAATGGGAACTACCTTGATGGAAGGAGTTCCCACACTGTTGAAACTAGTCTTTTGGCATATTAATGGTGTAAAGGAAAGAACAATAAATTACGGGACAAGAGATTGGAGTTATAGTCTACCTTTCTCTTTCCACAATTAACTAGTGTTATGGAGTAGGGCAAGTGATTTCACCTCTTTGGGCCTCAGGTTTTTCATCCACAAAATAGGGGAAATAACCTTTATCTGTCTGAAAAGCTATAGTCTAGACCAGATAATCTTCAGAGGTCCTTTTCACCTATCAGATCTATGATTTACCCCACCCAACTGTTGCCTCATTGGCTCTGTTTTGCTATCGTTAGCCTGTCTCTGAATCACAAAAGAATAAAACAGACATTGTAGGGAAAATTTTTTTTTAAAAATGTGTAAAATTATAAAAGGATCATGAAAATCTTGAGAAATATGTGCCATGCATAACTGAAGCTCTCTGGACACTTTACAAATTTATAAAATAGTCCAACTTTTTTATTTGAAACTTTCACATGGAGAAACTAGCAACTTTTTCTGGCCAGTATTCAAATTTATAAGATAATTCAGGGAGCTTAAAACATCATCCATGCATTAGGTTTTGAAATAGAGTGCCAGAGCTAAAAGGGATAATCTCCAAGCTTAGAGGTCATCTGGTCCATGTATCTCATTAAAAAAAAAAACTCACATAAACCAACAAAAATTCTCATTTTTATTAATGCCTTTTGTTTCTATGCCGTATTTACTTCTAAAAATATCACTTCCCCTCCCAACAAGCCATTCTTTGTAACAAATCTATTAAAATAAAGAAAAGAATTTTTTAAAAAATAGCCAATTGTACACAATAGATTTACAATTTTATGTACAATCATCTTTTTTACCCCCTATTCTACTATGTTATAGAAATGCTTGTTGTATTTCTTAAGTTCAGGATAAAATAAAATTTAAAAACCTAGCCAACAAACTGACTATATCTAACAGTGTATTCAGTAGTCTTCACCTATAGTTCCTCATTTTATAATTAACTACTACATAGAGTGGTTGTAGGGCTATTCCAATGAGAGAATTAATATACATTAAACATTTTGAAAACTTTAACATGCTTCAGAACTGGTGCTTGGAGGAAGAGGAGGAGAAGGCAGAGGAGGAATAAAAGTGCTGGTGGGGATGGCAATTTTTCAGAGGAGCAGGACTATATAGTGGGTAGAGAGACAACCTTGGAGTGAAGAAGACTTGAATTCAAATCTTGACTGACATATACTAGCTGCATTATCCTATGTTAGTCATTTAACTTGTGTGTCTCTGAGTAAGTAATTTAACTTTTGAGTGTAAGTCTCCAAGACTTCATGGTATAGTTTTCTAAGTTGATGATATTAAATCAATGGGTGAGGGAGGGGAGAAAAATGGAGGGAGCCTCTACAGAGGCAATTACCCTAATTGATGAAATTGGAAAAAAAAAAAGGAAACAGGCTCAGAGAGATTAAGTTATTTAATCAAGGTCACAGAACTAATAAATGGCAGAACTGGGGCCTGATCTCAAGTCCCTGGATTTCTAGTGCTGTGTTTTTTCTACTATGTCTGTACATACACTTTATTAGTTTGACCTAAAAATTACTCAATATTTTCAACAGAAGGAAGTTTTAATTTTCTACAAGTACATTTGAATATTTTTACAGAAGCAAATGGTCTTTCATATGTTTTTCTGAACCATATCTGAACTCCAAAAGTTTTGAGGACCTCACTCATTATTTCTTATAGTATGTATTCCTATAGCAGTTGTAAAATCTTAGCTAAAAAGTAGACATCAAAAGTGTCATTACCTTTATACCACTGTTAACATGGAGTGAATTAAAGGACCTATGAACTACTTTCTATTTTCCTTTGGGTCATGGTAATGCATTTATGAAGTTGTAGGGATTTTGTTTTATTTCATTTTTTTTAAAAGAGAGCTAAGGTTTGGCACGAAAACTACATGCTTTGGCATGGTAGTCACCCCCTTCAAAATATAATGAAGGTCCTAAATTCAGACTCTGTTTTCTCAAACTCTGGTTTTTGGAACACAACCAAAGTGCATACAGAATTCCTCAGCCATCAAGGACATTCTAAAGCATTATTAACTTGCTGTCTCAGATTTCCCTTGGAACTAGGCTGGGGATGCGGGCCAGGGTGGGTGGGTGATGTGGGGGGTGGAGAGATAGAATACTTTAAGAAAAAGAGAAGGCTATAAAGCGTCACCTCTTTTTTTCTATGTCTCTCATAAATGTAACACCAAGAAAGGTGGTATCATCCACCTTATGTTTTTTTAATTTCATTTTTACCATTAATCAACAAAGAGTTTTGTCAAAAAAGGTAGTGAGACACAGGTGCATTTAATTTAAAATATTAACAGGATCACAGGCTTAAGGAATTGCACAGAAAATACCTAAAATGTCATATTACAAATGAAAAACTGAGTCTTAGGTATTTTAATATGACTTGCTTAAAAACACATGAGTAAAAAAAAAAAAAAAAACAAGGTCCTTTGACTCCTAACTGAGGGCTCTTTCCGCTACACTTTCGTAGTAGTTTTTCAGAATAAAAGAGTAAGTCAGTGAGAGACGCCAACATGATGCTTGGTGACAGTCATTGCAACTTATGAAGTTTATTCTGTATGTAAGGGGACATTCACCAAGGAACCCACCAAAATCCATCCCCTTTTGAGAAGTTATTCCTCCATATTGGGAACATGGAAAGTCCCATGGTATTTTAACGTAATAGATGGGTTTCTGGAGTTTAAATATTTACCAGCTGGTCAACTAGTGTTCAGGAAGCCCTATTTTAGATAACTGGATGGTTCCTAGCAAGATACCTTAGTAACTAGAGTGTAAATATCAAAGGGATCCAAACTTGAGTTTAAAAAAAGAACCCTGAAAGTCAATACTTACAATTCCAAAGTTTATTAAATGATTGATGTTAAAGAGACAAGAGCTATAACGAAGGTAGGGCAGCTTAGTATTTTTCCCAGGGCACTGAAATTTGGAGTACGCTAACAAAACTTAAAATTTAGAAATAGCTGAGATTAGTGTCTAATTAGGAAAAATGATCAGTTAAAATCAGAAAGCATCCAGACGATGTTCTCCCATACAGGTCCAAAAATTCCTGTTTATGGCCTTGGATAGGAAATACTAAACCTAGTGATTAGTACTAACTGTTGGAATTGAGAGTCATAGAGAACTACCAAGTACTTTCTCAAGCTGGCTCTGTCAAGTGCCATGTCAATAAATTGTAGAAAACAGGCTGAGGCTCCTTTTGTTCGATGAACATTGACATTGTCTTATGTGTGGGGTATGGGGACCCCAAAAGTCCCCCACCCAAAAAGAAATTAAAAATCAGAGATATCTTGAAGAAAGAACAGGAAGTTTTATTCAGTTCTCCTAGGAAGAGGGCATCTCTTCCACCAGTATGAACCAGCACAATGAGGGGTGTTACAGAAGACAGAACAAGAATTTATACCCAAACAAAGTCAAGACCCCTCCCCCCACTGTCCCTTCTCCCATTGGTTGGGAGGCAGGCTTACAATTTAAGTGCAAAATCTCCTCCAATGATAAGAAACAAAGAAGCTGCCACTATCTCTCAGTGGCTAGGAGGCCGGCTTACAGTGAAGAAGGGGGAAGGGCTCTAAGAGATTCCTAAAATTCCTGAAGGGGTTAAGGCTGATTGACAGCAAGGGAAGGAGGTAAGGGTCCTAGGACTCAGGTCTATTCAGTCTTACAAAAGCCTGTCTCTGGTTTCAAGGTAGTCCCCCTCCTTTCTCCTTATTCTGAAGAGTCTTCTGAGAGGGTGCAGAAAAGAGTGTGCCCCACTCACTTAGGATCACACACACACACACACACACACACACACACACACACACACACACACACACCCTTGACAATGTCAAATTTCCAGAAATGAAGCTCTCATCATTACTCCCTGTTTCTAAAAAATTAAAACCTAATGATGATATCTCTGAAATACCTACAATATCTTTCACATGTCCATTCCCCCTGCCACTCCCCAACTTGTAAAGTATAAGAGGAAAAGTTTCCAAGAGGAGAAATGGAGTTAACCAGTTGAGAGAGGGTTTATGTTTATTTGTTTGTTTTAAGGGTGAGGAAGAAGCCACATATAGAGGCAGTAGGATAGAAATAAGTAGATAGGGAGAGATTAAAGATTATGGATGAGGGGATTATTTTGGGAACAATCTTTCAGAGGAGATACGAAGGGATGGCTACATATAAAGCAGTTATCTTGGAGAGGAGAAGATAGGTAGGTGACAAGCATTTAATAAACACTTATTACAAGTGAGACATTGAATTAAGCCCTGGAAAAACAAATATGATTTAAAAAAAAAACAGTTACTGCCTTCAAGGAATTTACATTTTACTGAAGAGACAACACTCAAAAAAGAGCATAAAAGTGTAAGGGAGGAAGGAAAGGAAGAGAAGGATGAAGATATCTGTGCAAAATTGAAGTCTGGAAAGTCAGAAGCATGAATGGGAGGGGAACGAAGCTTGGTCAATCTGCCCTCTCCAAAATGAAGACATAAAGAGGAACTCACCACCCAGAAAAAGAGGGCTTGTCTGGCAGACTGAAGTCCTAGAGCAGCCCCAGGACTGAGCAAGATTCCAGGTTAAGACTATAGCAGAGGCATGAAAAGCCCACCTTTACATGGCCTCTGTTTTCTCGGTTAAGTGTTGTGTAAGGTACTTTGTTGAGAAATTCGGGGAAAGGTGGTATGAGAAGTTTAACTAGAAAATAGAAGGTTAGGGACAAGTGCTGTGGGAAATACAATCTAGTTCATCAGGGAAGAGTAAAGCCAATAACCTTGAAGCGGTGAGGATCCAGTTGAGATTATATAAATATGTAGCTAACCTAGCTGAATTATTTCCTAAAGGAGGGAAGGAAGGAAGAAGGGAAGGGAGGAGGGAAAGAAGAGTGGAGGGAGGACAAAAGAAAGGAAGAACAAAGAGAAGAAAAAAAGAAAGGACAAAGGGAAGGAAGGGAAGGAGGGAGGGAAAGAAGGTCAGAGGAAGGAAAAAAACATTTTGAAGCAGTATGTATGAGGCACTGTGCTAAGTGCTAGTGATACAAACACAAGTAAAAGGAAAGAAAAGAGCTTAAATGCTCATATGAGAAGAAAAGAAACAAAGGAGACCTGAAAATTGGGTGGGCCCAGGAGGAGGGATAAGGGAACAATGAAGCACCTATTTGGAGATGTGGTGTACAAGTGAAGTCCATGGCCTAGAGGGAAATGAAAGTTGCCTGAGTACCTTTTGTGAAATAGAGGTCCAAGGGGAAAGTCTCCAACTGGATAAGGGGAAGGACTTTGCAGAGGGATATTTCAGGTTGAGAATGCCACAGCCCTAGTTGAATATTCCAAGATAAGGACATTTCAAGTACTAAGGGAAGTTCCAGGATGAGAGCCATGGTTTTGAAATCTGGAAGTCAAGAAGGAAATGTGGAAAAGGAATAAATGGTGTGAGTCACAGGGGTGGGGAACCTGCAGTTTTGAGGTCACATGGGGCCCTATAGGTCCTCAAGTGCAGCCCTTTGACAGAATCCAAACTTCAAAGAGCAAAACCCTTAATACAAGTATTTGTTCTGTAAAACTTGGACTCAGTCAAAAGGCTGCACCCAATGACCAGAAGGCTACATGTGGCCTCAAGGCTACAGGTTCCCCACCCCTGGTGTTAGATAATCTGAATTTGAGGCTTTGAAAGACATGAACAGGATTCAGTAAAGTGGAGGACATTAAAAGTTGAACTGGTTAACTACAGGGTCAAGATTGAGAAGAAAAAGAGATAAAGCCAGAGCAGAAGTGATGCTTGGAAGAATACTATGGTTGAAAGGGACTGGAGATCACAGTAAGGATAAAGAACATATTTAGGAAGGGCAGGATATAGGATGGGAAAAAGTTACAAATCATAGAAGAATTTCCAAATTCCTATTCATAAAAATAGACCCGTTGTGCGTAAGATAAGGCAGGGTGGATGTCCCTATATGTGGGTGAGGTAAAATGAAGATATAGTCAAGAAAGTTGAGGTTATTCATGTACTGGGAGGTCAGAATATTTGAGGGAACTTCATAGTGTATGTTTTTTTAAAAAATGTATTTTATTTTTCAAAAAACATATGTTAAAACAATTTTTAAAACATTTCTCTTTTTTTTAAAGTTTTGACTTCCAAATTCTAGCGTCCCTTCCCCTCTCTATTCCATGATATGGTAAACAATCAGATATAAGTTATATATGTGCTATCATGTAAAATATTCCCATACTAGTTATTTTGTATAAAAACACTAAATAAAAGAAAAGGAATGAAAGAAAGTGAAATATAGCATGTTTCAGTCTGTATTTAAACAATATCAGTTCTTTCTCTAGAGATGGATAATATACTTACTCATTAGTCCTTTGGGATTTTCATCAATCACTGTATTGCTGAGAATAGCTAAGTCATTCACATTTCTTCATAAAAAATATTGCTGTTACTGTGTACAATATTCTGATTCTGATCATTTCACTTTGCATCAGTTCATGTAAGTCTTTATAGGTTTTTTCTGAAATCATCCTGCTTGTCATTTCTTATAGCACAATAATATTGCATAACAATCATATACCACAGCTGTTCCCCAATTGATGGGGATCCCCTCAATTTCCAATTCTTGGCCACCACAAAAAGAGCTGCTATAAATATTTTTGTATATGTGGGTCCTTTCTCCATTTTTATGATCTCTTTGGGACACAGACCCAGAAGTGGTATTGCTGGATCAAAAGGTATGCAATTTTATAGCCCTTTGGGCATAGTTCCAAATTGCTCTCCAGAATGGTTGGATCAGTTCACAACTCCACCAGCAGGGCATGAGTGTCCCAGTTTTCCCACATCCCCTTTAAAATTTATCATTTTCCATTTTTGTCCTATTAGCCAATCTAATAGGTGTGAGTGGTACCTCAGAGTTGTTTTAATTTGCATTTCTCTAATCAGTAGTGATTTAGAGCATTTTAAAATATGACTATCCATAGCTTTAATTTCTTTTTCTGAAAATTATTCAAATCCTTTAACCATTTATCAATTGGGGAATAATCTATATTTTTATAAATTAGACTTCGTTTTCTATGTATTTGAGAAATACTTGTTGCAAAATTTTTTCCCAGTTTTCTTCTTCATTTATAATTTTGGTTACATTGGTATTGTTTGTTCAAAAACTTTTAAATTTTATATCTATCTATTTTAAATTTCTATTCTAGCTATTTTAAATTTCTATTATCTAAAATTATGTATTTTAAATTTCATAATGTCCTTTATCTTTTGTTTGGTCATAAATTCTTCCCTTCTCTATAGATCTGACAGATAAACAATAGTTTATCTCTTTGCTCTCCTAATTTGCTTATGGTATCACCTTTTAGGTGTAAATCATGTATCTATTTTGATCTTATCTCAGTATACAGTGTGGGATGTTGGTTTTCTTTCTCTCATTTCACTCTTCCTGGTTTAAGTATCAACACCATATCTGTGTTATAAAAGAAATTTGGTAGGACTCCACTTATTTTTACAAATAATTTATATACTGATGGGATTAATTGTTCTTTAAATGTTTGGTAGAATTTGTCAGTTCATCTGGTGCTGGGGATTTTTTGGGGGGGGGGGATGTTCATTGATGGCTTGTTCAATTTCTTTTTTCTGCGATCTGGTTATTTAAATATTTTATTTCTTCTTCTGTTAATCAGGTTAATTTATATTTTTGTGGATATTTATCCATTTCATCTAAATTGCCAAAATTGTTGGCATATAATTGGGCAAAATAACTCCTAATGATTGTCTTAATTTCCTCTTCATTGGTGGTGGATTCACCACTTTCATTTTTAATACCTGTAATTTGGTCTTCTTATTTCCTTTTCTTAATCAAATTAGACAATGGTTTATCCATTTTTTTCATAAGACAGCTTCTAGCTTTATTTATTAGTTCAATGGGGCTGGTAGATAATTGCCAGGAGGCTCTTAGTCGGGTTATATACCTGGATAATATGACCCTCAAACAAGGAGAGGTGCCTGAGTGATCACAGAAGCAAGGGATAGGGTCTGCAAGTAGCAAGGGGGAACAAAGAATGTGCCAAACTCTCCTGGACCAGCTTGGTGGGGAACAGGCAGGGCAGGAAAGAAAATGTTTCTTCTCTGCTCAGAAATTTTCCTCAGCTCCTCACTGCCCACTGACTAAAGCTCAACCTTCTAAATTTATTACTGAAATGAAATCACCTTTGTGATTTTTTTTTTCCAATCATTCCTTATGCCTGAAATACTCTACCCCTATGATTTTGTTATTTCAAATTCTACTCATCTTTTAAGGCTCAGCTCAAATGTAATCTCTTCCAAGTAGTAGTCCTTTATTCTCCAATCCAGTTCTCTCTCCTTCCTATGAACTCTTGTAACACTTTCTCTGTGCCTCTCATTCATATTATTTCATAGAACTAATCATCTAATGGGCAATAGGGAGATATAAAAGACTAAAATCTCTCCAGAGGGAATTTGTAGAAATTTGAATATCAGGTGAGTGCATTTTAAATTCAACAAGGAAAAATTTAGAATTTATGTCCCAAAATAGATGAGTACATTTCTGTGTACAAACCAAGGTATTCATTTATCCATGCTTCTTTTCCTCAAACAAGCATTAGGGAAAAGAAAAAAAATAAATAAAACCTTTGCACATTGGACCCATCCGTCCATAGCAAATATGAGATCATCAGGAAACAAAATTGGCTTTTTTAGAAAGAAACTTAGTTCCTCATTTTTCTCTAAAGAAAAAAAATGGGGCTAGGATAGTGCAAACATGTCTTTTTCAAAATAGTTATGACTTCACTATAGCAACAGAGAGCTAAAGAACATTCTCCCCCAAAACAAATAGACACTTTTCATCAGGGGATATAAAAAGGAGTGATTACTGTTGACTGAATTTGACCTTTCCTTAAAATAAGCTTTAGAATCTGGCTAAAGAATGTAAATACTTTATGGGGTAAAAAAAAAAAAAAAAAAGCTTCATTAAAAAAAATTATACAGTGAATATGTCATCACTTCTTCAAGAACAGCCTGCAAGTTACTATCAGGTGACTTGCCACTATTTAGGATCTGATGAGCTTTCCTTTGGGGCTGGGTAGATAACTGAATGAAGACACCCTCATATCCTCTGCCTATTCATGTGCAAACAGAGCTGGCATTTTTATACATTCATACATTGCAGGAAAACGGTACAGTAGATAGAACACTAAAACCTAAGTTCTCATCTGAACTCAGATACTTATTAGCTATGAGAGAGTGGGCAAGTCACTTAACCTCTTTCTGCCTCAGTTTCCTCATCTGTTAGATGGGGATGATAATAACACCTTCCTCTTGGGGTTGTTGTGAGGAAGAAATGAGATAATTGTAAAATGCTTTGTAAACATTAAAACACTATAAAAATTCTAGCTATCATTAAACTATTAATATGATGATTTGACAAAAAAAAGACAGGAATGGTAAGAAAGATGGGAAGGCAATCAGAACAGCATAATGTCCTAAAAGCTGAGGGGTATGTAAGAGAAGATCATGTCAATAGCATCAAAAACTTCAGAGAGTCCAAGAAAGATGTGAATTAAGAAAACACCATGCAATTCAGTAATCAAGAAGGAGAAATGGAATTGTAGGAATGGTGTTGGAAGTGATATTGCAAAGGGTTATGAAATGAATGGTAGGTGAAGATATAGAGATAAGTGTAGATGGTTTTGAAAGGAAGAAGCGATATGGGATAGTGAGTGAAGGGTTTTACTTTTAATATATGCAGATACATGAATGTGTACATAAGTGATAAGAAGAATGTGTAGAATGTGATAAGAAGAAATTGAAGATGAGAGAGGTGATGATTTTTTTTTAAAGGCAACCTCCCAGGAAGGCAATGTTAAAGGGTCACACTTGAGGACCTAGAGGGCCACATGTGGCCTTGACGCTGCAGATTCACCACCCAGTTAGAGGATATACAATAGAATGGAATCAAGGGCACAAATGGAGAGTTAGGCCTAGTCAAGGAAAATAGCCATCAGATCTTCAGTAAAGATGTGGAAGATAATGAAGAAGGATTTTGAAGTGCAGAATAGGAGAGAAGAACTAGTCCATGGCAATTGGCTTCTATTTTATTTTATTTTATTTTCTCTACAAAGCAGGAAATAAGAACCCTTCTAATTAGAGAATGAGAGTTGTTTAGGACAAAAGAAAAGAGAAGAGGAGGAAAGGGAAGGGAAGAGTAAGGGAGAAAAGGGGAGAAGACAGAAAAAAGAGAGGAGAGGAGAGGAAAGGAGAGGAGAGGAGAGGAGGGGAGAGTAGGGGAGGGGGGAGGGGAGGGGGGAGGGGAGGGGAGGGGAGGGAAGGGAAGAGAAGAGGACTTAGAATATGAGTTCTATAAGGATGAGAGAGAAGAATGAAAGGATTGTCTTGCAACGGTCAGGTACCATTTGAGATTAACTAATATAAATTTGTAGTGGACTCGATCAGTAGGGATATGTAGCTACTTCTAGCAGTGTTCAGCGGTGTGTGAGTAGGCATAAGTAGAGACATAACAAGGGTAAGGAAACTGGTGCTTCGTCCCAGGATACCACCAACCAGAAGACATGCCTCCTTCCTGAAGTGGTGTAGAGACTTCTGTTTCCTCCTTCCAGATTCCCATTCCTATGACCTAAGGACCCAGACAAGATTTTTAATGGCTCAGTGAATGGAAGAGCACTTACTAAACTTAAGCTCTTCCTATGTGACAGACACTATGCCAAGAGCTGGAGATGTGAATAAAAAAAAGCAAGAGAGTACCTGCCCTCAAGGATCTTAACTTTCCAGTAGGAAAGACTAAAAGGAGTTATGGTCAAAGTTATCACAGAGATGATGAATGGAGTTGGAGGACAATTGATTGACATGTACTTTCTAGGAACTCCTGGGGATAGAAAGGGAAAGATTGAGGGGATTGGGGATGGGGTAACACAGGTAGGCATGGTTGGAATATGCCCAGCTAGAAATATCAGTTGTAGGTCTGTGCTGAGCTAGTCATGGTGAATAGTCTCACCCATCAGAATCTTGGAAGCTTAGAGGTGGAAGCTGAAGAAAAAAAGTGTGATTTTCTGGGGGACCTCAATGTCACACCCTTCTCTAGTATGATTACATGCCTCATCAAACTATCTTCTATATCACCCCTGCCCCCTGAACTATGCTATACTTCTCCTTAACCCTAGAATCCTCTATAACTCACTATTGCCTCTAGTACAAATTTAGCTTGCCATTTAGAACCCTTCCAAAATCTAGTTCCAGCCTACTTTTCTAGACTTATTTCATGTACCTCCCCCCATGCACTTTACATTACAACCAAACCAGTCTACTTGCTGGTGTCAGAATTCAGTATCTATTTGCTGCTTTTGTGCCTTGGCCTATGCTTTCCTCCTTGCATAGAATACACTCTCTCCTCCCTCTCTGTCCCTTAGAATTCCTAGCTTCCTTTGAGTCTCTACTCAGGTACCATTTCCTGCAGGAAAACAAACTTACAATCCATTATGGCAGTACCTTGGAAGGCAGGAAACAACTCAGTTAAATGGCATTTCCCCATCCTTTAACTAACAAGATAGAGTACAGTGTAGTAGATAGAGAACTAGACTCAAAGTCAGAAGGCCTGGGTTCAAGTGCCTTCTCTGCTACATATTGGCTGAGTGACCCTAAGCTAGTTTTTAACCTCTCACTATTCTAGACAAGTGAATAACATTACAAGACACAGAGAAAGGGCTCACCTGAATTGCTAAAAGGAATTCCTCACCCAGGACTTCCCTATGCCAGTGAAATCACTGATTCAGTAGCTATTCTGTCCCCATAACTGACAAATACGCATCTCCTCCTGTCCTCAGTGATTCAGTCTCTTACTGCCTAGATGAAACTCTCTTCCCTTGCTACCTCTGTCCACTCTCCCATCCCCGTTTAGCTCATTTACCCACCTTCCTGAGTCCTTTTCTGACTCTGACCTTCCCTCGAATCTTCCTTCTATCAAAAGCAAACTTCCCTTCATCTTAAACCTATTCCTTGCATCAGCCTTCCATGGCTTTCTCAGGAAGGCACTCTTTTTTCTTACTACCATCTCCAGTGATAGCTGTACCTCCTCTCATGCCTCCCCCACTACACTAGACTAGGAGGAGGAATAGGTGTATTTTGGGCTTCTTACTGACACTCATAGAACAGGTAGGTGGCCCAATGGATAGAGTAACAGGTCTGAAGTCCAGAAGACTCATCTATATGATTTCAAATTTGACCTCAGATGCTAACCAACTGCATGATCCTGGACAACTCACTTAACCCTGTTTGCCTCAGGCGCTTCCATCTGTAAAATGCAAAACAATGCCAGTATCTTTGCCAAGAAACCCCCAGATAGGGTCACAGAGAGTCAAACATGACTGAAAATGACCAAACAAGAAAAACTGATACTCATAGACCCACCTCCTACTAGCATACCTCAGTAATCTCTCCTTCTTTGAGGTTTACTCTCTCCTCTTCCTTCAGCTCAGCATTCATAGACAGGCTTGCTCTTCACCCCAACCCCTACCTTCCTACTTGAAGACTTGACTGTTCTATAATTATATACATACGCTGATTTCCTCAAACACCCTGGCCTTCTTATTCTTCCATCTCCTCAATATCTATGAGTTGCAACCATATTCACCTCAGTCACACCAGAAATGAGTATATGTATCATTGATCTCAGATATAATGGTTTTATCTTCTTGATCTAGAATTCTGAACTACTTCTCTGTGATGATAACCTTCTATCTTTCTATCTCAATTTCTTAATCACTTCCCTTATACCCATTCTTTATCTTAATTTCATTTTCCTAACCACTCTATCCCTCTCTGCTATTTACCTCTATCACCCCTATTTTAACCTCATTTTCCTTTCTTCTACATCTTGCACAAATACTTAATGAGATCAGTTGAATATTATCCTCTTTTCTCCTTTATCATCAGGGTGTTTAGGCCTTGCCAAATACTGTCCCTGGGTTAGCCCTACCACCTTCCTTTCAAGCTCCCAGAGATGTAAATGGGAATTCTATGACTTAGGGAAAGGTGGGGAATAGTGAAGGGAACAAAGCTTATCTTTGGTGTCCCACTATCTCTTCATCACTCTGCCTTTTTCAGAGGAAGGCTCTTGGTTGCTAAGAGTCCTCTTTCTTATTTCTAAAATGAGAGGATTGAATTGGATCACTTCCCTTTTTTTTAGATTACTTAATTATTTTTAGTTTTCAACATTCACTTTTATAAGATTTTGAGTTCTAAATTTTCCCCCTCCCCAAAATGGCTATGCCAATCTGATATAGGCTATAGATGTATAATCATATATTTAATATATGTCATATACTATAATCATTAAACATATTTGAATTGGATCATTTCTAAAGCTCTTCCCAATTATGAATCTACAATCTAAAACCCAATGGATTACCCAGCCCTCTCATCTCAGTGACTCAGACCTTTCCTTATTCCTGGGTTGGCTGATTTAGGACTTAGAAGACTCACATTCTCATGTAAGTCTTATATTCTTTTGCATTTTATTATCTTTGGCAAGTTACTGAACCTCTTTGTCTTTTAGTTTTCTCTTTGTACATTCAAGTTAACATTCAATTATTTCTTTTGAATGGACCCAATTTCAGAGTTTTCATTGAAAACTAAAAAAGAAAAAGAAAACAGAATGAGCTTCTGGAGTAGCAGCTTCTCCTTGTTTTCTTTGAACCTTGGCAAGACATACTGGCTCTTTATTCATCTGTGCTCCAAATAGGACTAGAAACAAACCACAGACATTTGGATTGTTCTCCCCAGTCTCCTCCATTTGTTTGTGCTCCAGGCCCTGGGCAGAACTCATTGTGATTTGAATCTCTCTGTTTTATGTACCATGATATAGTGAAAATGAAATCTAAACATTGCAGATAGTCTGCTGGGTTTTCTCATGTGTGGGACTTAGATCTAGTTCTCCATACTGCATCAAAGACTTGAATATTCACTCAAGGTCATTCAGCAGTTAGAATAACTCCTTCCTTCCAGGTAGAGGACAGGTATTTAAGATTTCAGCCAGAATGAGGCTTATGTCTCAAACTTAGATTTCCATAGAGCTATGTATGCACAGGTTTATTAGTGAGAAGAACTATCTCCACAAAGAGAGATTAGTGCACAGGAGTCAGAATGTTGTGAGGCAATAGAAATAATATATTAATATAACTTAATATAATATGACACATGACATGATATGGCATGTGGTGACATGCAAGACAAGAGGCTCCATGGTGACATGCAGCAACACATGCCAACATGCATGGGTGATGTCCCTTGATATGTTATGACCTGTTACTGCATTGGCATGAAATACCATGTGATGGCACACAGTGACATGTGGTATGACACGCGGCAACATATGACCTTGAATTGGTGATCTACAATGACATGTGGTGATGTGATATCATGACATGTGACATACCATGAAATGTGACAATCTACCAAACCCAATGAAATATAGGTGAATAATGGAATAGGAGTACAGGTCATTAGCAAAAGCACTGGGCATGGAGTCAGAATGATGTGATGCATCATGACATGATGTGACATGGAATGCCATGTGATGATGCCTGACATGACAGCAGGTGAGGGAAGCTGAGGCTCAGAGGCATCAAGTGATTTATCCATAATTGCCCAGGAAGTGCCTAGGATCATATTCAGCGTGATGTAGTGCAAAAAGTGCCAGACTGGGAAGTCAGAAAACTCAAGGTTGTGAGAGCTGTAATTAGCAGCTCTTGTGCCTAGGAAAAGTACAAGTAAGTGTCCCTTGGGGCAAAGAAAAATTCCTTTTGGGGAAGGTGAAAACTATGGAAAGAGATCTTCAATCTCAGAACACTAGGCATATGAAGAGACTTTTGACACAATTCCCCACAGGAACATGTGTGTGTGTGTGTGTGTGTGTGTGTATGTATCAGAGACAGAGACAGACAGACAGACAAAGACAGAAAGACAGAGACTCTGGAATGCAAGGAGTCTAAAGAGAAGAAAACAGATTGAGGCCAGGGAGGAGTTCATCTGTGTTTTAGGATTATCACTTTGGTAACTTTGTGAAAGTCAGTTATAATTTGGAGATACTGGAGAAGGATTATTTTTGAAGAATCAAGACCAATTATGAGATTATTTGAATAATTTATTGTGGGGATCATATGACCAGAGACTGTAGTATCTTTGCCAAGAAAATCCCAAATAGGGACACGAAGTGTCAGACACAACTGAACGACTGAACAACAAACAACAGGAATCTAGTTTGAAATGTTCAAAAGGCATTTGATAATGTGAGATTGGAGTTCTGGGAAGAAGTTAGGGTGGATCTAGGAGTCATCAGTATAGATATGATCATTGAACATATAGAAAATGATGAAATTGCAGAGAGATCACATGTAGAGAGAAAAGAAGGTACAGTAGAGAGGCTTGAGGTAGTTTAGAGACTAAGATATAGAAGATGATCCAGTAAAGGAGACTGAAAAGAAGTGACCAAAAAGGTAGAAGAAGCAAAAGAAATCAACATTACTAATATCCAGAAAGGAGATGGTATTCAGGAGGATAGAAGAGTCAATGGTGTTAAGAAAGCTGAGGATAAAGAATGGGCCAATTGATTTGGTCATATCAAGATAGTTAGTCATTTTGGAGACAGCAATTTCAGTTAAGTGATGAAGGTCAGAAGCCAGATTGCAAAGAGATGAAAAGCGAGAGGTGAGCAAGTAGAGATAATGAGGGAAGACTTTTGTTTCTAGGAGTTTGGTTGTGAAAGGGAGGAGAGTCATAGGATAATAGCTTGAGGGTATGGTACTGTCAAGAGATGTTTTATTTCATTAATTTATTTATGTATGTGTGGGGAAGACGGGGAATGTTTGCAGATGTCAGGGAAAAGATTGAAGATGATAGAAAGGGAGAGTGGGATGATTGCAAGAGCACTATGCTAGAGGGGATGGGATCAAGGGCAGAAGAAGAGAGGTTGATCTTGGCAAGAAGAACTATATAATTGGAGACTAGAGTAAAGAAGGAAATAGTGAGGGATGATGTGAAGAGATTTTGAAATGTTGAATAAAGGAATATGGAGAACTTACAGTGAATGACCTCTCTTTTATCAGTAGACTATGAGGTGAGGTCTTCAGCTGAGACATAAGGGGTTGGGTAGAATGAGGAGAAAAGACAAAGTTTGAAACATCTCCTGTGGAAAATGCCATAGAGATTCAAATGTCACACAGTGAAACCATTGCCTTATAGCAATCAGGGCCCAGTTGAGGTGAGATACAAATTTGTAGTGGATATATCAGTCCAGATGGGTGACAGCCTCCAGCACCATCTAACAGCACATGAGTTTCAGTGGAGGAGGCTGATGATAGGGGTTATTCAGGATGGGAGTTTCGAAGGCATGTGCAGTGATTGGATACAAGGGTGAGGATCATAGAGTATGTGACAGTATGAAATTGAATGGATTAACTATAGTACCAAGACTGGGGAGGAAGAAAAAAGAAGTCAGAAGAGGGATGAAAGCTTGAGAGAGGACTGCGGCATGGAGGGTGGTGAGGAGGAAGAATAATTTTAGGAAGAGTGAGCATAGAGAGAGACAGAATAATATGAGGTTATGGTTTATAGAGGGATTTTGGAGAATCATAGAATCATACAAACAGAGATTTAGAGATAGGAGTCTCAGAGGCTATGTAGTCTAGCACTCTCATCATCCAAATATGGAAACTGAGGCTTTGAGAGCTGAAAAGACTTGCTCTGTGGTCACAGAGGTAGTAAGTTTCAGAGGCAGAATTTGAGCTCAAATCCTCTGACTTAAGACCCAGCACTCTTTCCAATGTGCCATGCTGCTTTTCATTCTTGATCATGGAAATAGAACATTTGTGGGAAATTTTGAGATCAAGACTACCCGTGACTGCTAAATGCTTTCAGTTAGTCATTGGTTATGCAGTGCATGGGGAAATTGGGCCTGCAGTCAAGAAGAACTGAGTTCAAATGTGGTCTCCGATACTTACTGATATTTACTAGCTATAGACTCTGGGAAAGGCATTTAACTGCTATCTATCTCAGTCTTCTCAACTGTAAAATAGGGATAATAATAACACTTGCATTGCAGAGTGGTTTTGAGGACCAAATTGAGAATATAAATATATTCTACGTGGTATATAGTTGATTACTGTTTGTAGTAAGGATATCATTTTTTTTTCTGGCTCCTCAGGGCCCAATTGTTCCTTCTTTCTCTCTTTTCTTCTGTTTTTCCTCCTGTTACCCCTCCTCTTCTTCCCCCTCTTTCCTCCTTCTTTTTCCCAACACCTTAGTAATCATTTGTTTGATTTCATTAAATGTATTTTGGCAAAAGAAAAAAGCACAAAGACCCTTAGAGATTAGCACTAGCCAGTGCCCTTGTTGCTTCTAGGTGCCTGAATCAGTGAAGGACTCAGCATGACAGTGCGGAAAGATGGGAAAAAGGTCATGATCACTACAGTGGTAACATACTGAACTTACAGCATTGAACTCGGAGGAATAGGATTTGTAGTGAATCCCATCTCAGCTACTTGCAGCTTCCTCAAGTTTATCTTTAAAGTGAAAGTGGGGGACTAAATAACCTCTGAGATTCCTTCCAACTTGAAATCTCTGATCCTAATCACTTCTCTAGGCATTACAAGCATAAAGATGGAGGAGAGGGCCCCGGCAAAGGGTAGAAAGTCTTGTTAGCTAATCTCATCTTGACAATGCCTTCCACTCAATCAGCACTAACTAAATTCTCTTTGATCATCATTTCTTTTTTTAGTGGAAAGGAAGCCAAACCTTTAGTTTGCAAATGTGCCAGACACATATTAGGAGTGGGGAGGGCAGTCATTGGGCTAAATCACTGAAAAATCAAAAAAAATCTCAAACTTTCTGCTAAAATAAGATTGGAAGCAGGATCATATTGTGACCTTATTCTGCCCCTCTTCCCATATTTCCAGGCTGTCATACCCAGCTGGGTCCTTCACCGATCAGGGCACCTATAAGCACTAAGGGCACTGGCTATGTCCAGCTCTTTTTAGAGAACAGAAAACTCTGAAGCTGGAAATGGGGGTCTCTGTCCTCTTTGACTTTTTGAATTTAGGTTAGCCTGTCCATTAGCCAGAGGGAATCCCTGCAGAGATTGCAAAGCCAGAACTGGGGAAGCTGAATTCTGGGCTGAATAAAGCATTGGTATATTATGAGTCATAGAAAATGGTATGCACAGTACATGGCCAGAATCGTGTAAAAAACACACTTTTCTGGTTTAAGGGGGAAAAACATACTGAAACACATAAGGGAAAAATAATGTCTATTTCTGGGGAGGAAACAGGATTATTTGATAATCTTTGTAATCTAGAAGATGTAAAAGGCAGAGTAACTGTCACCTCCTGAAAGTGGGGGCATATTTTAATTGGTAGGTACAGTTTTAAGATAAATCGCTTTATCCTATGTGAGTTCTAATGCATACTTGGAAGAAGTATTGTTGAGCTTTGCCCAGCTTGTGTTGTGAGAAGTTTTGGCATCTCACTTTGTAATTACTGTCTTATGGCATCTGTCCATGAATATCACAGTGATGCTGTCTCACAGAACAAGCAATTGTTTAAAGAGGAGGAAAGAACAATGAGATTGATCCTTCCTCATTTTCTTTTTTTCTTTCTTTTTTTCTTTGTTTATATCCCTAAGGGAAGTAAACAATAAGTACAGAATCATGAATACAAAGCATGTAGGCCATTGAATACCTCTGCCTAGCTTTTTAAGGTGACTTTTGTCTATGTGACCCTATAAATGTGTATATTTTTCTCTCTTCGTAAAGTTGAATTTAAGTGATTTAAATTCACATATCACTGTAGCTACAATATACATTTTTCCCAAAAACAGGCAGTTGTCTGAGATTATGCTTTGGTGGGGCTTTTCAAAAAAGGGCCAGAAATGATGCCTTCAGTTACTGGCTCTGGTTTACCATGGACAGTCACCTCATGAAACATTAAAAAGATATTGTACCAGGCAAATCCTTGGAAGTCAACTTGCCAAAGCCGACTGTGACCTCTCTAGGTATCATGCCATGAGCAAGAGTTGATCTCCTTCAGCAAGGAGGAGCCCCTATGAACTGGATTATGGTGATCCGATATTGTCCTCTGGATCCCTAGCTTTGGAAATTCATAATCTACTAGAAGCTGTAATGATCTGAGTAGTCTTGATGCCATTAACTTTTCCTCTTCATTTCCTTGTAAATTCCATTTAGTCTAAATACAAAATAAGTATGTATTCAGCCCAGTCGAATCTCTAGCTGTCTTCAAAACTCAGCTCAAGTAACACCTCAGACAGAACATCCATCCTCATCCCCACAACTGCCAGGGCTTTTCCCAGAAATTATATTGCATGTGTTCTTCTACGCACATACTCTTTTCCTCCAATAGAATGTAAGTTTCTTGAAAGCAGGGCCTCTTTGTTTTTGTCTTTTTACCTTCCGTGCCTAGCACAGTTCCTGGAACATAGTCGGTGCTTAAAAAGAGATTATTGTGGGGCAGCTAGGTGGTGCAGTGAATAGAGCACCGGCCCTGGAGTCAGGAGGACCTGAGCTCAAATCCTGCCTCAGACACTGAACACTTACTAGCCATGTGACTTTGGGCAAGTCACTTAACCCCAATTGCCCTGCCTCCCCCCCTCCAAAAAATAAAAAAAAAAGAGTTTATTGAACTGAATTATTGAATGGCAATTTCCATCAGCATTGAGCAAGGACAAATGTTTTTGGACCAGCCATAGGATGAGGAGATGGCTCTAAGCATGTTATGCACACTACATGCTACAGTTCTGTATCTTACCTGCCACATCATATAAATCTGGCTATATGCTTCTTGGATGAGTTCCACCATCGCTTTGTGCCTCCACTTTCCCTTTACTGAATGGGAGTAATGATACTGATTCAGTAAATTATACAGCAACGGAAAGTTCCCTCTACATATGCAAAAAATTATCACAACCATATTCCTGTGGAATTTTTTTAATAGTGATGCCAGGAACATCATTATCCTTGGAGAAGGAAAAAAAAAGAAGCATGTTTCAATTGTCAGGTACACAGTGATTTAAGTATTTTAAAGTAAATTTTACATATACTTTAAAGAGAAGGAGAAAGGTTCTTGCCAAGGACTTAAGGGCCAGTGTGGTAGAATGGAAAAGGTATTACTCCTGCAGACAATCAACCTTGTGACTTAGTGGCTAAAGCTTTGGACTGGGAGACAGGAATACCTAGATCTGAATCCTGCCTCAGAAACCTTGGGCATGTCATGGTGTAGTGGAAAGAATCTTGGTCAACTTGGATGCATATCCAAACACTACTCCTTGCTACGTATGTGACTTTGAGCAAGTCTCTCTGGGTCTCATCTGTAAAATGAAGGCACTGAAATAGATTGTCTCTCAGGTCCCTTCCAACTTTAATTCTATTCCTATGGTTACCTTTCTGAGCCTCAGTTTCCCCTCCTCTAAAGTGTAGATAGTAATGCTCTACCCCATATTGTGGCTATTAAGATCAAATGAAACGATGAATGCAAAGCAATTTGCAAACCTTCAAACCCTATGTAAATGCCAGTTGTTTTTATTAGTCCTGGCTCTGATATTTAGCAGATGTGTGACCAGGACTCCACTGGTTACAGCAGAACTTTGAGCCTCAGTTTTCTCAACTAAAAAATGGGACCACTACAATAGTTGAACTGCCTATCTCACAGGTTAGTAATGAAGAAAGTCCTCTGGTAACCCTTTAATTTGCTACTATTCTCACATGAGTTTTTATTATCAAACAAAAATTGCCCTTGCGAAAGCAGAAAAAAAAGAATAATTTCTTTTCCCCATTGTTTAGTACTTTCCTTCATAATTTGTGATGAATCATAGGCAGCAATTTTCTTTCCCTTGGGAACTTGGAGTTCTTTGTTTATAGATAATTTATCCTGATTATTTTTCAGTAAAGCCACGCTAGGAGTATTTTGATGGTGATGATGGGTGAAGTGATTAAAATAGCTTGTGTTATTAGTTCTCTGTTCAGATACAGTGATATATAGTGATAAGATTATCCCTAAGATAAATGAGCTAACTGTCATGGGAATCTGAAGATCTTCCTTGCCCTTAGGCCCTTTGATAGGCTTAAGTGGCTCTGAGAACCTTCCCTGAATTGAAAGTATATTCTGCCCCCTAATAGGCCAAATGTGGTCAAGTGGAGCCTGTTTCTTGGGAATGTCTGCACCTTGTTGCTTTGTGATTGGGCAGTGGGTCAAGGGGGCTGTGACATTCTCCAAGCCAGGAGAAGGCTATACACCCACCTACACCCACCTACACACACACACACACACACACACACACACACGCGCGCGCGCGGGTGCGCACCCTGATATGAGGTTTTGCTTTCGGGCTCACTTTGAGAAGAGTTGTGTGATTTGGCCAGAGGAGACTCTGGGAAGCCGTTGAGGCCCCTCCCCCCTTTGAAAAACCCAGATGTTGGCGCTTCCCTCTCTGGTAACTGAATAGGTATGGATGTAACGGTCAGATGATTGGAAGCCCGTCTGCTGATCTGTTTCTTTGTCTGCTTGTAACTTCTGCTCATTAACTTGTGTTTTGTATTTTGTATTGTGTTTGTATTCTCTGAAGTTGAGGGTGCTGACTTTTTCCCCTGAACTAGGTAAATGATATGTGTTTGATTGATTAAAGTGAAACCGTTAACCCATTTTGAGTTGCTTTCCTTTAGAAAAGCAGATCTAAGAACCTGTGCTAGCAGCCACCCAGGGTATGCTAGGGTGCTTGCTGATACACTAACACTAACCCATTATATCCATTCATGTCTATTTATATATTTACATATATATGTGTGTGTGTGTGTGTGTGTGTGTGTGTGCGTGTGCATGTGTGTGTGTGTATGTGTGTGTGATTTAATATACTATAAGCATTTACTTTTCAGCTGAAGTTATTTCAACTGATCTTTCATAAAGCCATCATTGTCATCTGCTTTTAGTCAACCAATACTAATGGAGGAAGTTGGAGTACGACTAAATGGAGTAGGACAATGAGATGGGAAACTGTAGATTGCTACTATGTGACTTTGTAATCGGTTTCTTCTTCCTCTACTCATCATCTGACAGTTCAGATAATAAATGATTCTTGGATCATCACCAGAACAAGAGAATTCTTACACTACCATCAAAATTCCTTTCATTGCTGATTTTCAACAGGGCAACTTAAGTTACTTTAGTCAGACCTAACTCTCATAGTTAGCAGATGGATCCAGTGAGAGACTCATCCACGCACCAGCAGCTCTCCTATTTGATTGAATGTAACTCACGGAGAAAAGGGAAAAGAAAACACACTTGTGGAGACAGAAATTGAGAAGAGTGAAACCCAATATGTTAGTTAGGTCTCACTTAAAAGGAAAAGGTCGGTATGTTTTATAAATCCCTTTCACTCCTAAAGGAGGAAGGAAATACCCAAAGGAAAAAATGTTCCCAATTCTGGAACAACAGCATGCATGATGAGAGTCAGTATGGTATGATACAAGACTAATCTCAGAGTTTGAGAGTCTTAGACTCTAATCTGGTGTCTGCCAAATACTAGCCATGTGACCGTGTGCAAATCACAACCTTGCAGTGCCCATAGACAGCTCTCTAAGCCTCTAGGTGACAGAGAAGGGGCTGATTTGCACTGGCAGAGGGAGATACCTACTGGGAGCTCTCCATACAGATGAAATCTGAAGTGCTTGGCTAATGGTGGCAGACGGGTAAAGGAGGTGGGAAGAGATGTGATAGACTCAAGTATGAGATGACATCATGAAGATTTTCCAATTCATGCTCCAAGGAGGATGCCCATCTATACTTGAAAAAGGAAAGGACTACAAATTCCTAGATAGCTCTATGGGAGTATGAGTGGAATAAGTCTTGGTAGGCAGTGGATTTTCCCATCTCCAGAGGTCTTCAAGGTCTTCAGTTCAAGAACTAGATGACAACTTGTTGGGTAGTTTTACAGAGGTTTTCTGTTCAGCTACAAGTTGAGCTAATGACATTTGAACTTCTGTTCTAGCTCTAGAAGTCCATAATTTAATAAAACCTCTCAAAGTCAAGGCAGTCACTGTATTGGAGAAGAAAGAGAACTAGATTCTGAGTCAGAAGACATGAACTGGAATCTCTGCCCTCCTATGTACTACTTGTAGACCCCTAGGAAAGTAGACTGGTTATAGTAAAAAGAATAGTCTCTGAAGTTAGAGGATCTGCATTAAAAATATTTTATCTAGTGCTTACTAGGACATGTAGGTGGTACAGTGGATAGATTACTGGGCCTGAAGTCAAGAAGACTCATCTTCCTGAATTCAAATCTGGTTTTAGACACTTACTAGCTTGACCCTGGGCAAGTCACTTAACCCTGTTTCCTTATCTATAAAGTGAGCTAGAGAAAGAAAGGGCAAACCATTCCAGTACCTTTGCGAAGAAAACCCCAAATGAGGTCATGGAGAGTCAGACAAGACTGAACAACAAATGCTTTCTACTTGTGTAACCCGAGGCAAGTCACTTTTCCTCCCTGGGCCTCAGTTTCCTCAGCTGTAAAATGCAATCACTCAATACTTTTACTATCAATCACATAATAAGATTTTGGAAATCTATGCTATACTTTATGCCATGCAACTGCACTACTCAGATATACAAGCACACATAATTTTCCATCAAATTAGAAGCAAATAAAGGCCATAGTCCCTACTTGAGAACATTCTCTGTGATGGATAAGTATATTTTGATGTTCAGATGGATGCAGAACCTTATCAAAATTGGGACTTGCTCTACCCGGATAGACTGCCCCAGCTCTTGTTTCTGTTTTTCTCTAAAGGCTGCATAGAAGATCTACCCATTATGCTCAGGGGTATCCTCTGCTCCCTTTAATTTTCTCCAAATACTAGTGCATTTGGCCAGCCATCTGTTATGCCTTATTTACTGCATGCCCAACCTATCTTCTTGTCCTTGTTTGTTGTCATTGAACTTGTGTGTAAGCATTATTGGTGCTACAAATAATGTTGATAATCACCATATAGATTTCTATGGACCTTTGTGTGGCATAAAATTTTTTTTTGGGGGGGGGGGGGGCAACTAAGTGGCACAGTGAATAGAGCACTGGCCCTGGAGTCAGGAGGACCTGAGTTCAAATTCAGTCTCAGACACTTGACACATACTAGCTGTGTGACCTTGGGTAAGTCACTTTACCCCAATTGCCTTGCCTTCCCCCCTCTGTATTGGTAATGGAATTTGGAGATGCCCCTGTATTGGCTTGGTTTTTGGGTTGAGTGTTAAAACCCAGAGCTTACGAATCCCACTTGTGGGATGGACTTGTTGACATGAAGAGAGAGGGCTGAACTGGGAGGAGCTATGAATTGGTAGAGAGGCCCAAGCCTAGAGAAGGCCAGAAGGACTTTGGGAGAGCAGTATTCAGTATCGTGGAACCTGAGTTGCTGAGAGAAAGACTGCTAAGAGTCCGTTAGAACTGCCACCTGGAACTGGCACCGGGAACTGCCAAGGACTGAGGAGACATGGCTGTGATGCCGGTATTTTGTCTGTCTGTTTTGATGTTGTTTTG
>CM053590.1:89407308-89430837 GCA_028646515.1 Pseudochirops corinnae
TGAGATTGCTGAGGGCTTGCCTCCAGTGAAGATGAAAGAAGGACCTTTCCTTAGGTATTCAATGCTGAGCTTGACTTTGTTAACCTAAGGGTGGATGGCCTTTTGTGTTCTCCTGCCCCTTTTGAGATTCAGGGGTGGGAAGCCTTTGAGGGATTGACAAAATTAATGTACTTTGTTTTTGGTTGGAGACTAGTCTCCATTTGAGAAGAGACTTTTGACTGACTAAATGAATGTACTTACTGTCTAGGGGTGGAGTAGTGCCTGGATTGAAGTGAGAACTTTACTTGCTAAAGGAACAAGTTACACCGTATTTTGACTTTTTCTGTTCTGTAAATGTTTGCTGAATAAATGGGGTTTACTATGCTGGTAATCCAAACCTTGGAAGTTGCCTTTGCTTGGCATTACACCCTCCAAAAAAAATTTCGTTTTTCTTCTGAGATTTTGTGATCCCATAATTTGCAAACATATAGCTTTGCCTGTGGGAATAGTATTTTAAAAGATGACCTTTTTTTTTTTTTTAAGCAGCAGGACAGCTGTGATTGTTAAAAGCATTGCTCTACTTCAGTATGATCCAACTCTATCTAGGGGTGTAGCAGTAGATAGAGAGCACTGGGCCTAAGGTCTGGAAGGCTGACTTTGAATACTGCCTCCAACATTTACTCGCTATGTGTCCCTGGAGAAGTCACTTTATCTCTTTTGGCCTCTGTTTCCTCATTGGCAAAATGGGGATAATAATAAGACCCACTTCCCAAGGTTATTGTGAGGATCAAATTAAATAATATTTGTAAAGCACTTGCCACAATGTCTGGCACATAGTTGGCACTGAAAAAAGGTTTGTTTCCTTCCTTTCTTGCTCCCTCCCTGTATTCCTTTCCTCTTTGTGTGTGTGTGTGTGTGTGTGTGTATGTGTGTGTGTGTGTGAGAGAGACAGACAGAGACAGAGAGAGACAGAGAAACAGAGAGAGACAGAGAGACAGAGAGACAAAGAGAGAGAGAGACTGTATCACATTATTGAGTCATATCAAGCTTTCAAAGCATCCATTAAAGCCTCCATATCTCTGTCATACAACCTGTCATCCAGCTATATCTCCCTTCATTTGGCATGTAAGTCGTTGATTTTTGAAACCCAAATGTAAGACTAACAGCTGAAAAAAAGAAACGACATGTCATATTATTTTTCAAAATAAGTTGTCATTGATATCTTTTATATTTTCATTGCCTGACCCTCCCTGTATTCAGGAGTGTGCTGGAGCCAGCTCAAGCCAGCTCACAGGAGCACATTGTTAAATTTTCACTGTGATAGTTTACCTCTCAGAAATAAAGAAAGCTACAAATTGAGGCTTGGTTTGTTGATTGTCTAGACTTCACAGAGAAATGGAGGAAATATTTTAAATTGAGAATGAAATAAAAAATGTGTACTGCTTTCAAAGAGCTATTTGTTAAACATTTATCAGAATGCCATTGCCTATTTCCTTCCTCTTTGCTTGTCCCAGAGAGTCATTCCATATAACAATGGAATTTTTTTTTTTAAAAAGAAAAATAGGAAGAAGACAAAAAATAATCAACAAAATATATCAGCACATTAACAAATCTAAAAATCTATGTGGCATTCCAGAGCTGTGTACCTTCTGTTTCTGTGTATCTCTTTTTCCTTGGAGCCATTCTTGTTCTTTATAATTTTTCCACATTCATTTTTAATTTTTTTGTGGTTGTTCTTCATATTTCCATTGTTGTCATCATTGTATTGTTTGTTTGACTCTGCTTGCTTCACTTTGCTATGTTCATGTAAGTATTTCCATGTTTCTGTGTACTTGTTATATGTCATCTCTTACAGCATAGTAATATTACAAAACATTCAGAACTTGTTCAGCCATTCCCCAGACAATATGGATGATCTGTTCTTAATATAGCCTTATTGACTCTTGGCATCCCCTTATTTACTAACTACCCTTTTCAATATTCTAAAATTTTTCCAGAAAAAAAGTCAAATTCAGTGGGCTCCGGTTTGTACATTGCCCTCTCTTACCTTTCTTTGAAGATCAATATATCATTTGTCTTCATCCAATCCTGCAATGCCTCTCATGTCTATAGTAGTGTTGGCTCTCTCATGTATTTGATTCTTATTTTTTTTCAATAGAACTTTGAAAAGCAAACAAATCACTTTTGCTATCATCATCACTCTTCTTCATCTTCAACTCATCCTAAACTTTCACAATCCCAACACTATTCCTTTAGGCACATTTTTTTGTATTCCTTATCTGTTACTTTCTCTTAGTTCCACCTGTTTTGAAAATTCTAAATTATTGGGTGAATTCCATATGCTTCTATATCAGTCTCTTTAGATAACATTCTTTCTTCTTCCTCACTGATGTGGTTCCTCTTTGACTCTATTTGTGTGCTTCACTTGACAGCTTCTTATCCCTCCTGTGCTGAGAGTTTTTGTTCCATGGGATCTATCCTTTTTTTTTTTTTTTGAACACTTTGAAATCTGTTCTTCACAAATATACAGTGCATGATAAATTATGCAGATGAAGCATTCCTGTCCTCTATCATCGATTCTTCCCACCTCTTCCCAAAGTTCCCATCATTTCCACTTCAGCAAACAAATCTTCCTTAGGGAGAACTGGGTCCGGAATGAGTTTCCTTCATTGTTCCTTACATCCTTAGAAAGATAAAATTACCACTAAGACAAATGAAGAAATTACTAGCTTCTGGGCTTTTAGCAAAAAGGCAACCTCTGAAGATGTCCATGTAATTGAAGTTCCCTATAATTCTTATATCTTGCCACCATGGTAGACTTGTGATCTGTTTTCTTAACTTTTCATTTATTTTTTTAGTGATCTGTATACAACAAGGAAAATGTCTCATTTGGTTTATTTCTCCATTAATCCTCATGGAAATCCAATTTCCAACTTGATTGTTCATTTTTTTTGTTGTTTACCTCAGAATGCTATTTGGTCTTAATTGGGGTTAATGACAACTTTGTCAATGCAATTCTGGACTACATCCTCATTGTGCTCTTCAAATAGATGATAGATTTTTTTCAACTTCTTTATTGATTCAAGCATCTATTTATAGTTCACTTATTTAAGCTAAAATTACGTATTTAATTTCCAGATCTCAATTTATTTTCATTTAATGTCCCTGAATTCTTCTGGTGGACATGTTATGATAATCAATGCATTATGAGATTTATAGTGTGAAAAACAGGGGTTTTGTCAATGCCCCACATATCATTCTGTTTCCTACGTTGTATATTATTATAGTACAATATTCTCTCTAATTAAGCTAAGGTCAGTGTGGCTATTTGGGGAAAGTGGGCCATCACCAGTATCTACCCATCTTTATTACTTATGGCTCTAATGTTCCAAATAACAAAGGGAGGAACTGATTCCTTGTGTTTCCTGGAACCAATAAATGACTGGTTGGTACAAAGATAAAATTCAATTAAAATGTCATTTTGTGGCTTTTTTTATGAAAAAATGTCTGCTTGTGAATATCTTTCTTCTCACTGAGAGTAACAGCATCTAGACAAAAAAAAAAAGTATGGCAGAGAAGTTCAGGGGGCATGTGAGCCTGAATGTCACATTAAGATGTTAAATAGTCATTTCCAGTAAAGATTAGTTCCTGTAAGGAAAAACACAAAGAAAGGGCTCTGATCCAGTCTGGAACCCAATTCCTTGAAGTAACTTAGAAACTATCCACTTGTGCCCATTCAAAGTTATTTCTTCAGCTCTTACACATAGGATTACTGACGAGGTAGGAATTTAAAGGAGATTCTAGGAAGGAGTGATACACAGGGGATGCTGTATGGGTATTGAAAGCCACAAACAATACACGATTCATTCCATTTATTAATATCCCATTTCCCCTTCAGGCAAATCATTTCACCAGCATATGATAATAAAGGGTTTCAGTCAGATGCTCTTGACAAAGTGGACACATTGTTGGACAGGTGCCACAGTCTCAGAAATAAATGTGTGGCTTTCTCTGTTAAGTTTTCTCAGAAGGGGACCTGGAGAAGGAACACAGATTTCTGTCAGTACCAGATTATCTGAAGAAAACTTCGGACATGTTTGATATGGGCCTCCCAAAGAGAAAAGGTTACTTGGGAAGGAAAGGGAAGGTGAGATTGATGGGGTGGCAACAAAGGGAGAGGGTCATTCGGCTAAACAGGAAATACTGATGGGATGTCCCCTACAGAGAACATGAAGGGAAAAGCTTCATTCTCTCACTCCTTTTGCTATGTTTATTTTTTTTAAATCAACTCTACTTCTCAGAAGTTAAAGATAAAAAAAGACATGAAATCATGCATTATATAAAGGCAAGGAGCGCCTGTTGGAATGAGATCTCAATTTGTCATACATTGAGCCAGAAAACTTGCACATATTTAACTAATCAGAGGGAAAATTTTTTTTTAAAAATAAGGGTATTAATCACTTCTCTCAGTTTCTGTCAAAGGAAGCTAAATAATGAAACTAGAGGAAAATCATCTTGCCCAAATGACTAAGAACTGAGAGGCAATGTGGAGTAGATAAAGGCCTTGGAGTCATGCAGTTCTACCTGGGTTTAAGTCCTGTCACTAATAAATGCTTGGCTAGGTGTCCCTGGGTAAGTAACTTAACCTATAAGTGCTGTAAACAATTCCCTAAGGCAATAAGTTGTTCAGAGGGTGCCAACCTGCATTGGTGGAGGGAGTTTTCTCATCTGGGAGTTCCCTATATTAATGAAATCACAGAGCTAATCCTTGTCCCTATCCCTTTCCCTATCCCTATCCAAGAGTTCCTAACCAATCAAATAAGAGTATCCTCCACTTGGAGATGGGTGGCTCATTGTTGTGCGGTTAAAACTGAAAACAAGAGGGATCTGTTTGAACTCTTACCACGGGTAATAAAAGCTACAGTACTAAAAATAAAATAAAAATAGATGATGATAAGCAGTCAGATTCTTGCATTATTGCTTTGTGAATTCCCACATCCAATATGCATTTGGCTGCTTCTCTCTTTATGTTGCCCCTTTTTATAAGACTTTATGACTTTAATCTCTTTAGAAACAGAACAACAATAAACAGCATAGTTTGGGATGTCGGTTTGTGTGTGTGTGTGTGTGTGTGTGTGTGTGTGTGTGTGTGTGTGTGTGTGTATTTTAAAGTCAGTCTAGAGAGATTCCTGTGGGATTCCCATCAATCTTTAAGAAATCACCACTTTAGGGCAGCTAAATGGGACAGTAGATAGAGTATTAGCCTTGGAGTTAGGAGGACACAAGTTCAAATTCAGCCTCAGACACTTACTAGCTGTGTGACTTTAGGCAAGACACTTAATCCCCATTGCCTACCAAAAAAAAAAAAAAGAGAGAAGAAAAGAAAAAGAAAATAACCACTTTATGGAAAGAATCCACCAAATAGGATCTATATTCTGCCATATTTTCATAACTTTGGGGTTTACATTCTGCCAAGCAAAGTCAACGAGTGTTGGCTTCCTGCTACACTAATTTTATGGTACATGAAATGGAAAACTTCAGACTGAACAACTGCAATGTCTAGAAGATGTTTCAGATACATCTAATTCCACAGTCATATAAATACCATCTAGAAGTCTGCCAGTCCTTCCTCAAAAGGAAGACATATTAGCCTTTGACCCATGTGATTTTCAGTTTCCTACCTTCTTGACCTGGATGAAAGTGGAATGTGCAGGTTGCCCACCTGTCCCTCATTCTTATAACATTTTTCCTAGTCAGCTATTTTATAACATCCTAGAAACCCCCAACACAATATGCCCAAACAAAAGTCATTGTCTTCCCTGTCCCAATCCCACCCTTCTTCCTACTTCCCTATTACTGTCAAGGGCACCACCATCCTCTCAATCATCTCTTCTTGCAACCTTGGTGTCACCCTTGACTATTCTCACATTTGGTCCACATATCTGATCTATTGCCAAGTTTTTGTGTTGCTATCTTTCTACATCTCCCATTTACATTCCCTTCCTCTCCAGTCATGCAGCCAACACCCTTTTGCAGACCCTAGTCCCCTCAAACATGGAATATTTCAATAGTCTTCTGCTTGCCCTCCCTGACTCAAGTCTCTCTCTACTCCAATCCATTTTTCACTCTGCTGCCAAAGATCAGGTCAATCATGCTGTCCCTCTTCTTTATTCAGTAAGTTCCAGTGTCTCCCTGTTACCTCCAAGATCAAATATAAAATTGTCTCTTCTTTTTACAGCCCTTCACAGCCCGGCTCCTTCCTACATTTTTGGTCTTCTTATACTCTGTTGTTTTTGTTGTTTGTGTCAGTTAGTCGTGTCTGAACTTCATGACCCCATTTGTGATTTTCTTGGCAAACATATTAGAGTGGTTTGCCATTTCCTTCTCCTGCTCATTTTACAGATGAGGAAAGTGAGGTAAACTTGGTTAAGTGACTTGCCCAGAGTCATCCAACTAGTAAATGTCTGAGGCTGCATTTGAACTCAGATCCTCTTGACTACAGGGCTACCACTCTATCCAGAGTGCCATCTAGCAGCCCCTCTTACACTTTACTCCCTTCTCTGTACACTTGTACAGATTATTTTTAATCCAGAAACACTGGATTTCTTGCTGGCTCTTCTTTATGCCTAGAATACTCACCCTCCTCATCTTGGAGTGGCTCCCCTGACTTCCTTCCAGACTCAGCTCAAACCTTACCTTCTCCAGGAGGTTTTTCCTGATCCATCTCCCTGCTTCCCACCCTTACTGCCTTCCCTCTGAGATTGCATTCTATTCACCCTGTATATATTTTGAATATACATCGCTGTTTGCATGTGATCTCTCCCATTTGAGTGTGAGCTCCTAGAGGTTAGGACCATGTTTTCACCTTTCTTTGTCTGTACTGCTACCACTTAGCAGATGGCCTGGCACAGAGTAGGTGTTTAATAAATGCTTACTGACTATTGCAGCCCACTGTCAACCATCATGCACTGCCTCTCTCTAGAGTCCATCGGATATTTCTCAATTTCAAATTCTTGGAGACTAGATGATTCATATTGTTGAAAAAGTAGGCTCTAATTTCATGAAGAAGTTTAGAATCATCAAAAGAACTTTGTAGTTTCCCAAAGGCAATCAATCTAGTCTATGCTCTTTTCTTCTGTTCGATTCTGTATCCAACTCTTTGTCCACTTTCAGAGTTTGTTCAAAATCTACTTGAGGGACAACCTGTATAGGCTGCCTACCCACCTGCATTTCATGGTATAGATAATAAATATTCTTTTTCCATTCATTTTTTTTCCCTCTCTTTGGATAGTGAGACAGAAGTCTTTCGAATGATTAGGGATCGAATTGTGGAAGGCCTGCAGTGTTCCAGTGCTTGATGGAATCAGCACAATGCTATCTGCAAACAGGGACATCCCGAGGATCTCACCACCTACTAGGAATCCATCTCCAACCAGGAATCCATCTCCAACCAGGATTTAGCTCTCAGCATCCTACATGATAGCCATGAACACCTTTGGTGACATATTTCTTCCTGTTGATAGTAATAATGACAAGTCATCTGTTTCAAAGTGATATTCTTTCCTGCCCAGGATCTATTTAGAACTAGTACCATTCTACCCTCCTCCTGGTCTGATATCTGTAGTCACTTTTTTCAGATTAACAAACAAGAATGTAAGGAGAAGAACATGATGGATATTTTAACTGCAGTGAGTTTTACAACAGAGACCTTTAATAAATCAATATGCTGAAGATATCATTCCCCCTAAAAACTTGTTAAAGCAAATTCTCCCGTGAAATGAAACTAGGGAGAGAGGAGTGGAATTATCCAAGACAAATTTCACTTCCTAACCTGTGCATGTCTGTTCAAAAATCTTCAATGGCTCCCCACTGCCAACCAAGCAAAGTTAAAACTCCTAAACCTGGCATTCAGGATCCTCCATAATCTTATACTAACCAACTTCTCCAACTCTAATGCATGCTAGTCACACCCATCTCCACTCTTTGCTGCAGCCAAAATGAACCACATTTTAACCCTACTTTGACTTCTGTAGTACTAATGCAACATTTACAGGGCCCACAGTCATATACCGACCGTGACTAGAAATATTTCCACATAATGCTCACTCACAAAATATAACAAACTCTCCATACAGAGGACAGAAGCAAAGCATTTATTCAGACACCAGAAAACCAAATCCCCAAACCAGCAAGCTGATTCCATCATAGTAGCAAAGAAGTTAATAAACCATAATAACACAGCATCCTTTAGCCTTCCCACAAACCAATATAAGGTCAATAACTACTCACAAACTTGATTAATTCCTTACCTGAGAGTCCTTTCTCTCCAACTGTCTCTTTGGCTCTGACTCCCAGCTTCCTGTGGGCTCCACTTCACCCTTCAGCAAACTCCTTCCACTACAGGTTCCATGTGACTACATTCAGTCCATTAGGGGGCAGAGTTTATTTGCAAAGCATGGAAGGTCTTCAAATTCCCATAGGCTTATTAAAGGGCAGGGAAGATCTTCAAATTACCATTACCATTACAACATCCCCACCTTTATTCCTTTGTTCAAATAGCTTCCCATGCTTGTAATGACTTTACTCCTCTTCTTTTTGCCTGATGATCTCCCACCCATTCTTTAAAATCCAACAAGAAACATTAGAAATGTTTTGGGAAAAGTGGATTGCATCTAGAGGATCTCAGCTTGAATTTAACTCTGCCACTTGTTGCCTAGGCAGTTTTGCCTCCCTTAATCCCCTGTTCCCTCACTATAAGATGAAGAGGTTTGACTAAATGCACATACTCTATGATTTTAAATTCTGCCTCCTCCATGAAGCCTTCCCTGATTTCTGTTCCTCCAATCAGTTACGATTTTCAAATTCAGTCCTCATATAATAATAATAATGATAATGATAATAATAGTACTACTACAATTAATAATAATGCTGGTGGTGGTAGTGATGATGATGATGATGATGATGATGCCTGTTTGTTATAGTGGGTGAGAGCTGGCTTCAAAGTCAGAAAATTCTGAGTTTAAGTCCCACCTCTGACACATACCAGCAGTGTGAATTAACCTCATAAAGCTCTAGGTAATTCTGACAGAAACTAACTGTGAAACCAAAGGCAAGTGTCTTAACCCCTCAGAGCCACAGGCAACTCCCAAGACTACAAATTATAAATGATTCATCAATTTGTACCAGTGGAGTGAGTTGTTTTATCAGGAATTTTTTCCTACACTGATGAAATCTCATAACAAAAAAAAAAGGGGGGGGGGGGGGAAAGCATTATCTTACTTTCCTAAGCACAGATAATGATAGATAGATAGATAGATAGATAGATAGATAGATAGATAGATAGATAGACAGACAGATAGATGGATAGATGGATGGATGGATGAATGGATAGAGATAGATAGATAGATAGATAGAGAGAGAGAGACACAGACAGACAGACAGACAGATAGATAGATAGATGGATAGATGGATGGATGGATGAATGGATAGATAGATAGATAGATAGATAGATAGATAGATAGACAGATGATAGACAGACAGACAGATAATCCATATTTTCAGTCCTTTTTTAAATCTACTTTTAAAGAAGTAAAGGGAAGAATACAGGCCCAAAGACATCAGGTCTCTAATGTTGCAGTTTGAGGACACAGAAGCATTTAATGCTTACTGCACAAAACAGACTGACATTCTTTTGTGCTTGTGAGAAATAACTTCAGAAGCAGCAACAAACCAAAAGAATAAAGATGTTTATATTTCAAGGGGCAAAGAAGCAACATATTATTAGTGGGAAAAACAGATGACCACTATTCTCAGGAGTCAGGCTTAACATGGTTCAGCTTGCCTGGGATAGTTCATGCGTAAGACAGTAAGACCTCATGATTCTGAAATTGTTACTTTGTGAAACAAGTGAGAGTGTATCTATCCAAACAGCAGGCCACAGGCACATTCCAACATTGTTTGATGCTATAAAATATTGCTGTGGAGAGTAGAAAACTCCAGGTGAGTGGAAGCGAAGTGAAAGCATGGCTGGGGAAGCCAGCTGTAAGCTAGTAGATATTGACACAGATACACAACATAACATGGATAGTACTGATATTAGCACCCTGGTTCAGACCCCCATCATCTCTCACCTGGACTGTTAGAACTGCCTCTTAATTGCTTCCAAATAGCAGAATTCAGTGGAAAGAATTCAGAGTTAGAGGACTTGAGTTCAGTCCTACAACTTACTACCTGGGTGGCCTTGGACAAGTCACAACCTCTCTGAGCTTCAGTTTCCTTTTTCTATTAAACCAAGGGGTTAAATTAGGTGACCTTTAAGATCTTTCCAGCTCTAAATCTCTGATCCTATGTTTTTTTTTATCAGTGAAGATGCAAAAACCTGCTTTTCTCCTCACTAGAATCCTTCCTCCACACAGCAGTTAGAGATTTTCACAAACTACTAATTCTTTGTGTGTGTGTGTGTGTCTGTCTCTCTTTCACACACACACACACACACACACACACGCACGCACACACACACACACACACACACACACACACACACTGAGATATGCACATACATATCTCTCCATTAGTCAATAAATTCCAGGCAGCTCCTTATAACTTCCAAGATCAAATAAAGTTTCCTCTGTTTGCCCTTTAAAGCTCTTCACAAATTAGCTGAAAGTTACCTTTCCAGCCTTGTTACACACAACTCCCCTTCACGCTATCTATTGTGCTGCCAAACTGGCTTTCTTTCTCTTCCTCATTCATGGCATCTCATTTCCTGTCTCTGTGGCTTTGAATGCCTTCGAGGCCATGAATGCTTTCCTTCATTTCTTCCATCTCTTGGAATCTCTAGTTTCCTTCAAGAAGATCTCAAGTACCACCTTTCATGCAAGTTTTCTTCTTGTTCCACACCTGCTATTGAATGCCTTCCTTCTCAAAATTTTCTTGTACTTATTTTCTATGAATTTTTAGTATACCTAGTATAAGTGCTTTACATAGCTATTTACATGCACGTTATCTCTACTGCTAGAATGTAAGCTTCCTGAAGACAGGAATTGCTTCATTTTTGTCTGTGTATCTTCAATGTCTAGCAGAGAATCTAGTACATAAAAGATATTTAATAAATGCTTATTGCTTTATTGAACTACTGACTGATTCATACATGGTACAGTAGATAGAGTCTGGGACTTAGAACCAGGACCTGGGTTCAAATCTGGTCTTCCGAATTCTAAGAGATTTAACTTCTACCAGTAACAATTTCCTCATCCATAAGGGGCTAATAGTCTTTGCCCACACAGGTTTGCTGTGAGGCTTAAATAGGATAATAGAAATAAAATGACTTGGGATCTTTAAGAATGAACTATAAATACCAGTTGCTATTATTGTCAACCATCTTTCATTATTCATGATCTTAATCTCAAACTAGGTCAGGCAAGGAAAATCAGGAACACATTTGAAGAACACTCATAAGAATGAAAATTCATATAAATTTCATACACCCAAAAATCAATGGTTTCCAGTGGAAAGCTACTGTTTTAGCTAATTAAAATTAGTTCAGGGACTGGATCATCCTGTTTGGAAACCTACCTACGCATCCCAAAGACATCCCAAATTGTAACAGTGAATCCTGAAGTCTATCATCCATTACTCATGCCCAAGGAAGACTTGAATAGAAATTCTTCTTTCTTTTTAGTTCCTTTCTGATTAAGACAAGCTGACCACTAAGCAAGACAGAGGCCCTTTATTGCATAATTCTCAAATCGCATGTGTGGCCAAGTCAAACAAGTCAGCTACGTAAAGGCTTTACAATCTAAACTAGCTGCAGGGAATTAATTACTCAGGCCTTTATTCTTCTACACTCTAAGCTTGCATTGTTCCAATTTCAGGGGTGCCCCACCCACTGCATGGGACTTGTCAAAAAACAAAGAAACAAAAATCTGCTTTAGACTCTGAAAGGGGGAGAAAAAAAGAAAATTGAGCCAGTTTGGTCCTTGTCTGTCTTATCAGCCTTCATAGCCAACTAACAGGAAACTTTTCAGCTTTCAACCTTCAGCCAAATTGAAGTAATAAATGGGCAAAATACTTTATTGATGCTTTCTTGACTTTCTTATCTAATGGAATAGAATAAAATAAATAGAATAAAACAACAGTATAAGTACTCTGAGTAAACATACCCATATGTAGACATACATACATACATACATACATACATACTTACAGATATTTCCTAAGCAGCTAGATGGCATAGGGGAAGGAGCACTAGGCCTGGAGTAAAAAAGACCTGAATTCAAATCCAGCCTCAGACAATTACTAGCTGTGTGACTCTGGGCAAGTCACTTAATCCTATTTGCCTCATTTTCTTCATCTATTAAAATGAGCTGGAGAAGGAAAGGATAAAGCACTCCAGTATCTTTGCCAAGAAAACTCCAAATAGAGTCAGACAAGACTGAAAAAGACCAAACAGCAAAACACTGGAGAAAATCCATCAGAGTCAAATATTTTGCTGCATCTTCACTCTTCATAATAATTTCCATTTTTTTAGAAAGATAGAAAAAGAAACCACAGTGGCTTTAAGACCTCAGGAATATTAGGGCATCAAGACATAACTCAATGCTTCAATGCTTCATAATTATAGTAGCTTTGTATAGTCGAGAGGGCACTGGTCATGGCATCAAAAGAGCTTGGCTTGAACACCAGCTTCAGAACTCCCTAGCTGTAGGATCTTGGGAAAGTCATTGACATTTACAACACTTCTCCTTGCCATCGTCCCACTCTACAAACCTCTCCACCCCATTGAAACGTTGTATTCCATCCCTCGATCCCTCTTGCTACCCTAGCACTGTCACTTCCTGCAGTGTCCTTGCCATACCTCCAGATGGGTACCTTGTCCCCCTTCTCCCCAATTCTGACTGTAACTCTAACTCCCATTTCCAGATCCCCTTCATTTGTGTTTTTGCTTTTGAGAATCTAAGCACCTCAACAGTAGAGGCCAGCTTGTTTGTTTGTTTTTTTAACTTAATTTTTATTTTATTTGTATACCTAGTGTTTTGTATAGTATCTGACACATAATTAGCACTTCATAAATGCTATATCTCTCAGTCTTTTTACCTATCTCTATGTCTCAGTTTCCTCATCTATAAAATGGGGATGATTTTATCATATCACTTTACAGAAATATTGTAAAGATCAAATAAGGTAATGGATACAGAGTGATTGATGGACTATAAACTGCTACATAAATGACAGCTATTATTATTATATCACTAATAGATATTACCATTCTTCCAGACAACAGTATATAGTATAATAAATTGCTATGGCCAAAACAAAACTAAAAAACCCAATCATCATCTGGAGGATTGCAAATGAAAGAATATTACCTTACTCCGCCCTGGAGGCACCACATCTAGACCCCTGTGTTTAGTTCTGTTAGTGCCTTTTAAGAAGCTAGAAAACATTCAAAGGAGGACTGGCTGGATGCTGAGGGGCCTCAAGTCCATTCTGTATAAAGATCAACTGTAGAAATAGGAACATTCAGCCTAACGAAGAGAAAATTTCAGGTGGATACAATAATTGACTTTTCAGGGTTAGACGATATCATTAAAGTTATCTACTTATTCCTTCATTTTACTGATGAAGAAACTGAAGCTCCCATGAGTCCAGTGAATGGTCCTAAATTACACAGGTGGTAAGAGGGGGGGCAGGATTTGAACTTAATTCCTCTTACTCCAAATCCAGCGATCTTTCTATTTATACAACCTTTGAGAGAGATTTCCTTTGCTCTATTTGTCTCCAGGGGAAGGAAAGAAAAACAATGTGTAGGGATTAAAACAAGCAACTTTTGGCTCAAAGTAAGGAAAAGCTTATGAACCATCAAGGTTAACCAAAACCAAAATGGACTCCTTCAGGAGACAATGTTTCCCCTCGTTTAATATTTTCAAGCAAAAGCTGGATAACTTTTCGTCAGATGTATTTAAGAAGAGATTCTTGTTCAAGGATTAGCTATACTAGTTTACTTCAAAGGTCTCTCTCGAGATTGTCATTCTAGGCTGGTTTTCTGATGATGAGGCTCTGTGAACGTATCTGAAATAATCCTCAGCCTGCATCTGCTTTCATACCTGAAACCTTTTCAGCTTGGCAGGACACCCCAAATTTGGATTTCACTAGTTCATTATTTGATAGACCAGAATTACCTTTATGCCATGATAAGACATCAGGAGAGGACTTAAAAGAGCAAGAGGCAATGATATCTTAGAAGGAGAAAAATTCCACAACCAAATTTTTAAAGATGGAATAAAATTCAGAAGTCATTTATTCTGGTCCAATTCAAGATGGCCTCCGAGGCACCTTGGCAATCTCATAATTACAACTGATATCAATAGCTGTTTGTATTGTGGGTAACAGCAGCATAATGACCTACTACTTTACTCAAGGCAGAGCAGTAGATGGGCTCTAAACAGTCATGCTGATTGGCTTGAGCAGGTGTCATTCTTTTGATAACAATTCGGGATTCACTTGCTTTAAAAACAATTTGTATGTTGAAAAGCTTTCCTTCTACCAACGTTTAGATCTGATAGAGCCCATAATAGAGAAGGTATGACTTGCCTCCAGCACTCAGTGGTGAGTAGCTGAGCAGGCCTAGATCCTAAAAATAAGGGGCTCAATTAGAATATCATTAGTAGCACCTGAACTGATTAAAATGGAAGTTGTCACAAGGCTTTAAGAATTGGGCTGTTTGAGGTCTAAGCTTTCTATTGGTTCTTCAACTGTCCTCTTGGTGTTTTCTGTCTTCTTCCTGGTAGGCAACAGAACAGACGACAGTGACTTCCTGGCCAACTTCTTCTCCTAGAAGACAGAAAAGCAAGAGTATCTTGGCTTTTCATATTTTCTATGGACAGCAGTCAGTAAAAATGTTATTTTCTTTACTTTTATGAGCGGGAGAGCCATGATCAGCAGTTCACCTGTCTCTTCTGTCTGTCTCTGCCTGTCTGTCTGTGTCTCTCTCCCTCTCCCCTGTCTCTCCCTCTCCCCTGTTTCTCCCTCTCCCTCTCCCCTTTCTCTCCCTCTCTCTCTCCCCTGTCTCTCCCTCTCTGTTGTCTCTCTCTCTCTCTCTCTCTCTCTCTCTCTCTCTCTCTCTCTCTCTCTCTCTCTCTCTCTCTCTCTCTCCTCAGTTCAAATCTCACCTTCTCTAAGAGACTTTTCCCAATTCCTAGTCTCCATTGCCAGGGGCTTCCCTTCTGAAAATTCTTTCATTTGTACTATATTTAATTTCCATGTTGCCTTCCCCACTATAGTGTGAACTCATTCAGGGCAGGGACCATGATTTTTGCCTTTCTTTGCATCCCTACCATATAATACACTGTCTGGTACAAAGAAATTGCTGTCTCTTTTTCCGTGTGGTATGGTATTATGTCAAAGTAGGCCAACTAGGCCCTAGAGAGGTAATCGCTCTCAATTCTCCTTTTAGGAATGTTTGTGTGTATTGAATCTTTAGGGTTATTGTTAGCAATTACCTTTTCAACTTATGCAGCTCATTTTGATGGATTTGTAACCTAAAAATAGCCCAGAATTTTCAGGTACTTGCTAGTTCTTATTAAATGTATCCATGTCTAACATGCTCATTCGCTCTTTTTCTCCCTCTTTCTCCCTTTTTTCTCTCTCTCTCTTTTTCCTGTGTCTTTTTCTCTGTCTTCTATCTCTCTGTATCTGTCTTTCTCAGATAACAGTTCTTTGATCAATAATTAATAAAGACATGCTGAGAAGGGATTGGCAGACAGATACAGTGGATAGAAGGCCAGCCTTAGAGTCAGAAGAACATCGTGTCAAGTTCTTCCTATAATGTATACTATCTGTGTGACCATGGCAAATTCCTTAAGCTAAGATTATGCTATAGAATACACACCTTCATAGATTGGTGATGTCTCCATTCTAGATGAAGTCACAGATGAAGTCAAAGATCCAGAGTCCCCTCGCCCCATCCCCAGAAAGAGATGATGTTGTGGTGCAGAGAGGACTGGACCAGGAGCAAGGACACTTAGGTTCTTGTCCTGGGTCTACCAAAAACCTAATTGTTGCATGATCTTGGACAAGTTGCTTAACCTCTATGGGTTTCAGTTCCCTCACCTTTGTAAAAAGGGGAATGAATTAAGTGATAATGACAATGATGCTTTGTAGTAATACTTCAATATGTCAAAGCAAAATTTCTTATGAATGCATGAGTGAATATGGCTCTCATATCAGGACCATAAAGATGGCTCACATCTCAATAGTACTTTAAAGTTTACAAAGTACTTTCTTTACAGCAACCTTATTAGCAAGAAAGTGAATCTATTATTGCCCTCCTTTTGGAAAGGAGGAACTTGAAGATGGGTGAATTTAAATGAGTTGTCCAGATCACAGGCCTCCAAGTGTCAGAGCCTGGATTCAGTGATCTCTAGAGTCCATTCTAACATTTATCTAATCCAGTCCAATCCAATCCAATCCTGTCTAACCCAACCCAAGGAACATTTGGAAATCGTTTGCTGAGTACAAGGTACAACAGATATTAGAACAAAGGAAAGAAAGTCATGTCTGAAAGAAGTGAGAAATGGGGAAAGGAGGAACATGTATTCTGTAGACAGAGAAGTATATATGTGGCCATTTAAGATTGTAGACAGCACCTACTATTAGAAAGAACAGGAAAGAGAATACCTTCTAGGAAGCAGTACATAAAGTGAGTCTTGAAAGAAGTTAGGGTTTCCAAAGGATGGATATTGGGAGGGAGCTCAATCCAGGGGAAGGTGGCCTGTCCCAAAAGTAAGGAGCCAGAATGTGAAATCCTAAATTCAGGAGGAAATGCAAGTAGATCATCAGTCTGTCTACAATACTAAGTGAGTAAGAGGGAATAAGGTACAATAAGCCTAAAAAGGTGAGATGGAACCAATATGGAAGGACCAAATTGAGAAGTTTATATTTTGTCACAAAAGCAATAGTGAGTCTCTGAAGCTTCTTGAATAAGGGAGTGATATGCTCACCTTTACGCCCTTGGAAGTTTATCTTGGCAAATGTATAGAGTGGAGACACTGGACATCAAAATACTATTCAATTTCTAAAAGCACTTCAAGTTTTGTAGTAATTAAAAAAGATCCTGTATCACATGAAATCTCTGTTAAATTGGTGATGTTAGTTAACCAACTTTAAAAAGAGCTCTACTCTTTTTTTTTTTTACAAGTCTCTTTGGGAAAATTTGCCGGAAATAGTGCTCTTCTATAAACAAATCTTGGCATGCTGCCCTGATTAAAATGGTTACCATATTGTGATCAACTTCTGGTAGTCATGTTAATCAAATTGTAAGAAAAAGTTCTTCCCTAAAAGGAAATATTTTGTTTCACCAGCCTGCAGATACAAACTCACTATTTCAAAGTATTGAACCAAACTGAAATATTGGGCCTGGTTGATAATCAAGTGCAGATAAATCAGTTCTGGTCCCCAAACTTGGAATCATTTGACCATCACCTCCAGCAGACACTGTTAATATTAAAATCCTCCATGGCACCTGCTAAACATGGTTGCTTTTGCATGTTTCCAATTTCTTTGTCAGTTTGCCAAGTGTTTTCAAATGAGTCCCCTGGGAAACTGACCTATCAGTATTTTTTTTCCCCCTGCATTTTCTCAGACTGATAGGAGAGCAGTCCTTTGATCATGCTAACTGAAGGTTGCTGTCCTCAGTTGGCTAAGGACAGTAGGGCCTTATGCTTGTGCAACTAGGCAGAGCCCTGTGCCAGCATTGTGTATTTTTCTGCCCTACATAAAGATGCAAGGTGAAATCATGATGTACAGAGAATAATGTTTCCGGAGAGGATCAGAATGTTATTAGCATTTTAAATTAGACTAACCCATTCTTAATTTAATATTTGGGGATACTTTTAATTTCCTTTTTCACCCTTTATTTTTCTCCAGGTAAATCTCATTTTTTTAAATGAAGATGGTAATTATAGTTATGTGTTAGAGTCAGGAACATTTTGCTTCCATGGTCTGAAGAAAAATCTGATAATATCTAACAGTCATCACTTGCAGGGAACAAAGAACAAAAGCATCTTTCTTCTGCTTTGTTCCTGGGAGTGGTACTAAGAACAAACAGGTTCTCTAGAGGTGCCATTCAGTAAGATGGAGAAAATCATTAAATGAACATGGATTTCTCACCAGGAAGTTGGAGACAGAAAAAACCCTCTTCCTCTGGGACAGAGTTGGATTTCTTTCTTTCTTTTTTTAATTTCAGATGGTAAGAAGGTACCACTAATTAATTGAGATGAAGGTAAAGCTTGGCGGTCCATGTCAATGTTTCATGTACTTGTTTTCTCCCAGGCAAAGAAATATTTTAGCTCAATGGATCTCTAGTCTAACTTAATCAAAGTTTTACATGTTCTTAATTTGTTTAATTGGTTCTTCTTGTAAAGAAAGCCCTTATACTCAAAGCAAAATAAATTTTATGAAACTTAAAAATCAGTTAATTGAGGAGTGATGTGTCATTTTATCTAATTGGGCACTTTCTTCATTAGCATAGACCATAACCTCTCAGTATCTTCTCAATCTCTGTAATTTTGGAGTGTTTTATTTTTGTTTGGTTTTTTTGTCTTTAAATCGCCAGGGCTTATCATACTGCCTGGCACAGATATTGGTAGGTATTTAATAATTGTGTGTTTCAGAGAAAACTGGGAAGAACCATATGAATTAAAGTGAGCAGAAATAGAAGAGATACTAACAACAATGTTATATAGAAAAAATAACTTCAAAAGATTTCTGCACTTTAATCATTGCAGGTACAATCCATAATTCCAGAGACTGGGAGATGACGCTTATAACTCATCTCCTCACTGAGAAGTAATAGTCTCAAAATGTAGAAAGAGACCTACATTCTTGAACACGATCAATGTGGAAATTTGCTTTACTTAACTATTCATATTTGTTATGAGGATTTTATTTTTCTTTTGTTTATTTTTGGGGATGGGTAGGTAGATGAAAGTTCAAATAAATGCTTGTACACTAAAAATTTAAATTAGAATTAAAAAATAATAGTGGTATGTTGGAGTGTATGGTTTAGGTTCTCCATGTCCTGTGAATTATCCATAGAAGATCCACTCATCCATCCATCATGCTAGAGACCTTTTTCTAATTCTTTTAGTATATTGAGGGTACCAATACAGTGCTCAAGTTGTCCATCTGCTATCCATCACTCTCAATAAATGATTAATCAATTTCCTTTTTTTTTTTTTTGGTAGCAACCTAAAATCTTCTGCTGCTATTGCATGTCATGTTGGTGACTTTGAGCTCTTGAAAGCTATGCCAGAAGTATATAAGTTGTGAGAGCTCCTTATCAAGCTGGAAAGACTTCATGTCCATTGCCCCTCAAAAAAAAAAAAATCACTGTTCATGAACCAACCCACCTACTTGCAAAGATGCTTGACACCAGAAGACTGGCCACTTGGTAATAAATTTGTTTTAGCCATTGTGGCTGCTAGGTGGAGTCATAAATAGAGTGCTGTATTTGAAATCAAGAATCTCTGAGTTCAAATGTTTCCTTAAATAAATTATTAGCTGTATGACCCTGGACAAGTCAATTAACTTCTCTCAGATTCAGTTTCTTAATGTCTAAAACTAGGAATAATAACACCATCTACTTTACAAGGTTGTTTTGAAGATTACATGAGATAACATGTAAAATATTCTGGAAGTTTTAAACTAATACTAACTAGTATTATTATCATGAAGTAGATTTATAATTAGATGAATACTTGTAAAGCCACACAGGAGCAGTGTTCCAGAAGAATGCTGCTGTGAACAGCTTTCAAGATTCTGATTACATAGTAGAGCAGACTCTCTATTCAATAACAAATCAGAGCAAAACATTCACAGAAAATCAAGGTACAGCATTCACAATGTTACAACTTATCACAGAAAAATAAAAATACAGCATTCACAATGACTTATCACTAAAATGGCCACATAGTTTTCATGACAGTGGTCACACAGTTTTAAACAAAGTACATTCATTTAGTCACTCAATCATTCAGTCATCCTTAAGGAGGCTTGCCTCCTTACTCAATCATTCAATCATAAGTACTCTACCCCTGGGTAGTACATTCATTTAGTCAATCACAGAATCCTTAATTTAATCACAAAGTACAATCACAAATAAATTACAATTCCATCAGTTACTACTCAACAGAAAATAACACAATTCAGCAGACAGGGCTTCCAGTTGTCTGACCATTACTTCCATACCTAGTTAGTTACCAGAGAGGGAAACACCAACATCTGAGTTTTCAAAGTCAGGGGGGCTCAACAGCCCAGAGTCTTATCTGTCCAAATCACACAACTCTTCCCAAAGTGAGTCCCAGAGCAAAACCTCACATCAGGGTTAGTCACTACTCAGTATTCACAGTAAGGTCTTTTCATCTTGACTCATGGCAGGCTTTCAGCTTTCATGGTTTCCCTTCCATAGTCCCAGCTCCCACCTGATTCACCAAACTGTCACCTGGGTTCAAAGGCAGACAGCTCCCAGCTCCTTGCCCAGCTCTCTATGAAGTTCCTGTCCCACACTGAAGCTCACAGTGTCCAGTCCACCTGAAATCCTTCACAGTCTGTACTCCTGGGAAGTCAAAGCTTATCAAAGCCACAAAAAGACAAAGTACCAACATCAAAGTCATGCTCCCTTGGTCTTCTGCACCTCCTGCTGGCCCTCCGAAGTCCTGAGCAGCCTCAGAAGCTTGGCTGGCTCTTGGGAAGTCCTTAGCAGCTTGGTTGGCCATCAGAAGAAGCTTCTACCACAAGTTTCCAGGAAATTCTGACTTTCCCAACTGGTGTTTTTCCTTATATACAGTATTGCTCCTCCCTATTTAGTCCCTTCCTGTCACATCAGTAACAGGGGTTTCCTGTTCAGCCCCTTCCTGTCATGTCAGGAACAGGGGTTCATATTTTCTGTTTCTTCAACAGAGGCTTAATTTGAAACTAGGTGCTAAGTACCTCTTAGCTTAGCAATACAAAGGGATTTTCAAATTTCATTACTATTACAATACTGCCTGCTTAAATGGAACAATTTTGACCAAAAAAAAAAAGGCTCCTTAACTCCAGAGACTGCTTTTCACTTTTGTATTTCTAGCCCTACTGTTCTGTGCATAGAAGGAATTTAATAAATGTTTATTAAATTTTATTTGACTAAATGAAATTGAAACATATTCATAAAGAGGAACTCCTAAATCCCTTGTCAAATGCTCAAGATGATTACTCCTCATAAACAATACAAAGTTATAAAAGTACACACAGATATAAATGTAAAAGTTCATATTGGATTAATATTACAATGATGATTTACATTTATGATACATACCTCTATGTTCTTTTTTGCTGTTGTTCATTGGGAAAAAATCCATAATTTAAATTAATTTCAAATGTATGGTGCACAACAGTCACCATGGAAAACGAGGTAGGGAGTCAACAGGACTGGAGAAGGATTACCCAGTAGCAGCGAGGGACCATCTTGGACTTTGTTTGAAAGAAAGAAAAAAAGACAGGAAGGAAGAGAAAAAGGAAGGAAGGAAAGAAGGAAGGAAGGAAGGAAGGAAGGAAGGAAGGAAGGAAGGAAGGAAGGAAGGAAGGAAGGAAGGAAAAGGAGGAAAGAGAGAAAAAGATTAGCTGAACCCTCACTGCTACTCATTAATCCTTTTACTCTACTCCTATTGACCCCCTAACTCATTTCCCACAGTGACTCTTCCAAATATTTTTCACTGTCATCAAGCCTCCATGTATTCTCATTCCCTACATTTATACGGATGCCTTAGCTTGGGGAGACTGAGATAGAAGGAACTCACTCATTTCTCTTCCCTCTATTTCTCAAAACATTTTAACAATGTAATGTATTTTTTTCATTGTTCCTTCCTGACTAAGCTGGTAAGGTATCCCTGTTCCTAGCCAAGATTCATCCTTCTGCTTCAGGGAGGCAGCCAACCTGATGTAGGCAAGAGGACGGCATTTGGGATTAGAAGACCTGTGTTTGATATCTAGGTGACTTTATGGACATATTTTTATTTATTTCCATAACTCTCAGTTTCCTTGTCTGTAAAATAAAAGGATTGGACTAAACGTTCTCTAGAACCCTATTAACTTCAAAAGCTATAATCCTGTGCATATCCATCCCCTTTTCTTCAGACACTTTGCCTGTCATTCCCATGGATGACTTCCTGTCTTTGTACAAACATATCCATCTCTCCCCAAACTTTTTAAAGGCTGCCCTTGAACCTTGTATATAAGCCAGCTATTGCTCCATTTCTGTCTTTCCCTTCACTAGCAAATTTCTTGGGAGGGAACAATGGCTCTACTCTCTCTTCAACGCTTTCACAATTTAATTTCTGTCTTTATCAGTCTCCTGAGATTGCTCTTTCAAAGTTCCAAATCAATGAACTTTTTTTCAATCCTCATCCTTCTTGACATCTTTGCAGCATTTGACATGATTAATCATTCTCCTCATAGGTAAGCATTCTCCTGGTTTCCTTCTATTTTTCTAAATACTCTTCTATATCCTTTGTTTTCTTGTCCTCTTCTTTCTGATCCCATTAGTGAGTATTCTTCAAAGTCCTGGGGAATATACTTGACTTTGATGGGTAAATCAGGGGAATGTTACAGACATAGCACATATAGATTTTTAGCAGAATTTCATAAAATCTTTCATACTATGATTGTGGATAAGATGAATTTGGAACTAGTGTAAGGACAAGACCATAAGAGTAGTCAATGATGAATTGATGCCCACTTGAATGGAATCTCAATTGCAGTGCTTCAATCATATGTCCTTTGGACCTGTGCTATTCAAAGTCATTATCACTACCTTAGATTAAGACACGAATGACATTCTTATCAAATTTCCAAATGATATGATGATAACGTGTTTAATGACAGACTCCAGATCCCAAAGAAATCTTGACATGCTAAAATGATGGGCTAAATCAAATAAGGTGAAATTTAAGAGTATTAATTACAGTTTTGCATTGGGTTTAAAGAGTAATTTCACAAATATTCAGTGAGGTAGATATGGCTAAGTAAGTGTTTCTATAAAAAAATCTGGGGGTTGTAATGGTTCAAATATGTTTAATCAACTGTGTGATATGAAAGTCACAAAAGCTCATGTCATCCTAGACTACGTTAAGAAAGGTATAGTATCCAAACTGAGGGATATAATAGCTCTTTTATATTCTGCCTGGTTTGGGCCTCATCTGGAATGTTGTGTTCAGTCCTGTGATGACATTTTAGCAAAGATATACATAAGCTAGAGCATGTCCAGAAAAGGACAGCAATGATAGTGAGAGAACTGGAAGCCATGACATACAAGGATTATTTGGAAATGTTTGCCCATAGAAGAGAAGATTTAGGGAGGCAAATTCAAGTATTTGAATGCCTATCCTATGGAAGAGGGGTTAAATTTACTCTTCTTGGCCCCAGAGAGCATAACTTGGAACAATGGAAATAAGTTCCTGATAAGATTTAATATTAATTTAAGAGAAAACATACTACTACTTAGTTATCCAGAAATGG
>CM053590.1:89431337-89462082 GCA_028646515.1 Pseudochirops corinnae
CAAAACTACAAAACCCTAAATTAATAATAAAACTCCTCTCCAACCCTGGCCTCATCTCCCATGACCTCCCTCCTACTCTGCCCTCCCCACTTCCTTTTTAACCTGACATTACTAAAATTTCTAAATTTTGCCCCATTATTAGCTGCTGAGTTAATGTCTTAACCATCCTTTTCAGCCTAGAATATGAATAAAAGAGGTACTTAAATACCAGGACATGCTTAAGTTAACTCAATGCAATGCATTGGTCTCTACTATGTAAAAGGCAGCTATTCCAAAAGTAGTGACAGAACTTCCTTAGGAGGCTATAGATCAGGGCGAACACACTCTGTAGACCTTCCCCTCCCGTTGTTGTAGAAGTGAAATCAGGTCTAATAAACAAGCGAACAAACAAATAAATAAAGAAACAAAACTTCAAGAGCAGCTTTGAACTGGAAGAGAAAACCCAAAAGAACCTGAAGATTATCTGCAGAAGGTTGAATTCAGAGTTGACCTTTGTCTTACTGAAGGGGCAGAGGGACAGTTTACTGACTTAACTGTACGTTGAGGGCCATTGGTCCCTGTTGTTCTTCCCCTTTCTCCAGCCTGGCTGATGAGTAACCTAGTCCTTGATGGGCGCAGGAGTAAGAGGCTGACCAAGGGAGGACCACCATGTGGGATCCTGGGGTTAGTGTGCCAAATGAAAAGGAAGATCATCTTAGCTGCCTTCATCCTGACTGTGGCTAGTGTGGCAGTAGCACCTGAATAGTCCATTTCTACTTTTCATTGGAGTATTCTGATGCGAGGCAGAGACTGAGCAGTGTCAGCAACAGAAATAGGAACGCTAAAAGAAATATCCTCTTTGTAATGAGGGCTTGATGGCTCTGCCACAGAATAACCACATTTGGAGAATTTAGTTCTGAAAACCTGTGGATCTTTCCTTTGTCACCGTCATTCCTTTGTTTTTATTATACTTTTCTCTGTGATACTCCTCTCCCTCTCTCTAGGCTGTCATCAATCAATTCTTAAGCACTTATGTGTCAGGTATTGTGCTAAAAACAGAGAGTGAGCTGGATCTTCCTAGAGGTATTCAAGAAGAGGTTAATTGATCAAATCAGGTCAGTAAGCATTTATTAAGTGCTTATTATGTGCCCCAAGCCGGCCTAGAGGTAGGAAGACCTGAGTTCAAATCTGACCTCAGATGTTTGGTGTGACCCTGGGCAAAGTTATTTAACCACTGTTTCCCTCAGTTTCCTCATCTGCAAAATGGGGATAATAATAGCACTTACTTCCCAGGTTTGCTGTAAGGATGATATGAGATAATAATTATAGAGTGTCTTTCATAGTGCCTGAAACACAGTACTATATAAATATTAGAGATTGCCATTATTGTTAGTGTTGTCGTTATTATTGAAACATAGAAAGGCACAAACTATCCCTGATCTCAAGAAGCTCACAATCTCATGGAGGATATAAAGGGAATAGGTACAAATGAGCTAAATACCAGATAAACTGGAGATAATCGCAGAGGGAAGGCATTAGCAAAAAGGCAGAATGAGAAAGGCTGTTTGCAGAAAAGTGGAATTTTAGCTGATATTTGAAGGAAGCCAGAAGGCAAAGGTGAGGACAGAGAATTTCAGGTATGAAGGATAGCCAAGCGAAAATGCATGGAGGCCAGATTACTATGATTCATTCTCAGGCTGGAATTGGCACTGCTAAAATTACTTTCAACTCTAATATTCTATGATATGGCTTATGACTGCATTCCATATCAGTATGCAATTCTAGAACAGTCCATGCCCTATTTTTCATCCTTTATTTTTTCCTATTTATAAATCTTAAGGAGAAAAGGGGCCTCCCTTTCTTTTCTCCCCTCAGATTTTTGCTCCCCCTCTTTACTAGCCCCAGTAACATCTCCAAACCCACTAGATTAAGAAGCTTCTGGGGAGATCAATAACCCCTGTCAGAGAAGCTAAATTGAGGTTCAAAGCTTCCCTTCATGACCTGGGAGATTAACTATCAACTAGCTACAAATTCCACAGGAATTTTACTTACCCCACTAGGATGAATTAGTACCAGTCCCCAGGGCCAGGCTCCTTAATCTTGATTCAGTTAGACCCAGCTAAAAACCCTGTAAAAACACACCAGACTTCACTGGTTGTAGGACAGGGTGTTCCATTTCCTCTGGAGCTCCCATTGGGTACCCAGTTCTACCCAAGTGCCCACCAGCATTGACCTATTTCCATCAGTCTCCTTGACTGCCCTTCATTTTGTGATTCTCTCCCTTCGATAAATGTGACTTAATTGTTTTGTGAGCTCTATGTTTCCTCGTGCAAGTTTCAGATATTTCAAATTTTTCTGAGTCTCTGGTAAGACATCCTTTCTCCCATTAATAGCCTCTCTACAACTTCAAGTCCTAAAACGGCTGATAGGAATTTTAGTTAAACTTGAAAATACAACCCAGTGAAACCGTATTTTCTGGGTAGTACTCATCGTTATTGGAGTTGAAAAATGCTTTCTCTGATTGCTTTGAAAATCTTTTGACCTGGCGAGTAGTATGTTGTTGCTTTCTTCATTCAAGAAGCTCCTACTTTTTTTCCCTAAAAATAAGGATACATAGGAGAAAAGAAACAAGGTGGAGGATAATCACTGCATAGCAATTACAGCTTGCTTAAGAGGATCCTCTGGAAAAAAAAATTCATTGTAGGATCATCACATGTTAAAGCTCTCAGAGGGATCTTTGGGATCATCTGGTTCATCCTTGTTATTTGAAAGATGAAGGATATATTTGCTTTAGAAAGAGGAAGATGGAGAGTGAAAGGAGGGAGAAGAGGAGAATGAAAGGGAAGCCATAAAAGGAAAAATGAAGGGAGGGAGAAGAAAAAATTAGAAGAGAGGGGAGGGAAGAGAGAAGGACAAAGGAGGAAGGCGAAGGGAGGGGAGAAAAAAGGCAGGGGAGGGAAGAGAAAGATAGAGAGATTATGGTAATCAATTTAATAGTCCTAATATACTCTAAAGCTTCAGACTGGAATCAATATCTTTTTTCAATGTGACATTCCAAATGGCCTTCCTGACCAGATCTTTTAATGAAAAGGATATTGGTATGCTTCAATAACATACTATTATTTATTGCTAGAGGTAAAACTATGCTGTTTGTCCTAATCAATGATCAAATCTAACATTTAGTAATTTGAAACCACTGAAATATAGGACCACTTATTTATCTTGGCATTTTTATAACCTGAAACTGATTTACTCTCATTGGTGGCAATCTATTGCTTATTGCTCTATTTCATTCATGTCAAGGGTGCTTGCCTATTAAATGCTGGAGAATAGGTACAGACAATAAGTTCATGCATTAAGGTTTCAGATTTGTTTGTTTTTTTTTAATAAAAAATTCTAAATACCACAGAGGCTTTTAAAACAGACAATCAGCTTAGTACTTAAAATTTTTTTTTTGAAGAATAATACAAACCTGATGCTCCATTTTCTGCACCATAGTATACCTTTAAAAATGGTATCCTACATTCAAATAGCTACTTATTCATTTATCCCAAGGGAAGGGGAGGAAAGGAATTGAATAGAATGATGACATGTATTTCTGTATCTGTCTAACCCCAGGGACTGGTAAAAAAAAAAAAATGTTTTAAACTGTGGTCTTTTTTATTTTTTTTTAAGCTGGAGACATAATGTGGTGTTGGGTGGGCAGAAAACTGTGTTTGAGTTCTATCTTTGACATTCAAAGAACTGTGTGACTGTGTATATCTTTATCTCTCTGAGCCTCAGTTTCCTCATCTTTGAATTTTAAATAACAATACTTGACCTGTTTCTCCAAAGGACTGTTGTAAGAAAAGTGAACTTTGTTATCGTTGTCTCCAAGTCTGGTATACTGGGTTCATATTGTATCCAATGCAATGAAAGTATAGTTTTGTGATGAAGAATATGTATCAAAATCTCATGAATACAACGTCCTGTCATGTAAAAATGAGTGATCATACTTCAACTAAATGAGATAACACATGTAAATTGCTTTATTAATCTTAAGGAGATATATAAATACTATTTGGTATTATGATTATAAGCAAAAGAAATACATCTTGCTTATTCAAAATTTTGAACCACATATGAAGTGTCTTAAAATGTATTGTCTAAGTCAATAAAGTTATTTTGTGTTGTCTCAGTTGATTTGCACACCACCGTAGCTCCACAGACAATGCACTATTATCTAGTGTCCTTACCAGAATAATTCAGTTGGTTAGAGGTGACTTTCTAGCATGGTAATGTAAGTAGCATTGTCATCTTGGCGTTACTATATCTCAGTTCCATTCTTAGTTTATATACTTATTAATTGTATGAAACCGAACAAATCATTTAAGCTACTTTAGCCTCAGTTTCCTCATCAGGAAAGTGGGGATGCCACAAGATTGTTGTGAAGAAAACACCTTGGAAATCTTAAAGCACAAAAGACTATGAATTCTTGTTATTATTATGATTATTATTTATCAACTCAGAGTCAAAGGTGCCACTTTATGACAGGAGAGAATAACTCCCATCTTTGCTGTGGTTATAATACTGAGTCATCAGATTCAGTTGTTATCTAGCATTTACTTTTTCCTGCAATATCGTGGCCACTGTGAGAGATACCAGAGACATGACTCCATCTCAAGGATATTCCAGGCCCCTGCAGGGATAAGAACAACACATACAAAAATACCTGCAGAGTAATTAACTGCTAAACTGTGTGGGGTTCACCACAGATACAACAGCAATGAAAAGAAAAACATAGAAAAATGTGTACAAGAGGAGTTGAAGAAGGCTTCATGAAGGAAAAGGGGGCTTATAGGGAGGAGGAAGGATATTGGTGGATGGGGAGTCAATTGGCCAAAGATGTAGACATCTAATTAATATAAAATTCAGCTCAAAATGAAAATAATTATTGGTAGCTATCAATAATCATTTAAGATCATTTGAAACTCAATAAAGGGCCAAAGACTGAACTAATCAACCAGACCTACTTTTTGAGTGAACTAAAAATGCCCTTTCCTGTGTCAGCAACTATGAACTAGATAAGGCTGACCAGGCACATCTTTCCTGTTTGTAACTACTAAAGGACAGGATGCCTAGGACCAGACACCGTCTTGAATAGTGGGACTTTTCTTATCTTGGTATCCTATGGACATATGCTATACAGGGGAAAACACAGATACCCTGGGATCTTAATTTCAATTGACACTTTGTCAATTGTCTTGTCTTATTGGACTTAGAACTTATTCAACTAAGAAACTTCCTTTCTCATGCTATGGTTAAACACATATGGAGATCATACACCTGAGTGACAGACATCCTGAGGCGGGACTATTCTAAAATGTATAAAAGATTTCTCATTCTTTTATCAGGCAGTCAGAATTTTTCTGGCTCTGGGTATACATGTATCTGCTAACTTGAAGGGAATAAACAATATGAATTTATATACCACCTAGCCTGTTTGCCTCTTTTAACCAAACTTTCAGGTCAATACTATATACATGCAATAAAGGTGGAATTCGTCTAGAACAAAAATTTGAGATGATTAAAATGGAAGTAGATGCTTTGAAGTAGCCCCTGCTTACAAGTGAGAGGTTTCTTCACCTTTGCCCTCTAAAATACCAATTCATTTGAATGGGTAACCAAAAGAATATCAGGACTGGAAAAATAAAATCAAAGGATCTCAGACCCATACAATCCTTGGTGGCTTGCCAAATGCTGATCAGCCCCTAAAATGATTTTGAATAGACAGTTTCATAATTATTAGGAGTCACAAGAATTTTCTTACTCTAAGTTAAATGGCAAGTATATCCTTCATCTTTCAAATACTAGGGATGAACTAGATGATCCCAAAGGTCCCTCTGAAGTTGGAAGAGTGGCACCACAATTGGTGAACCAGGAAGACGAAGTTAAAAATACATTTAACGCCAGCAAATGCTACTTTGGCTAAATGGTTTTTCTGTATTTTAAAAGACCTTGGTCTCTGGGGTAAAGATTCTCCTTTTAGAAGGAAAAAGCCTATCACAGTCAAATTCTGAGGACTGACAGACTTCCTCTTCTTATGATTAGGTATGCAAGGGCCTTGATTTACTAAAAGAGCTAAAGCTTAAACCTCTGGTCTATAAATTAAAGTGAGAAGAGAGTCTACCTATTCTTCTTCTTTGGAGGAAGAGGTAGCACCTTTCTGATTACTTCAGATGAAGCCTGAAACTGGAAGCAGAGAGATGTGGTATAGTTCCACAAGAACCACATTTGGCATCAACCAGCAGAAACAAAAGCAACAGAAGGGAACTTTCAACAGCAACCATGGGAAATAAGCAAGGAGCAGGCCCACTGGTAGCAACAGCAAAGGACCTCACCAGAAGACAGCAACTGTAGTCCTGTGGTGCCCTAGGTAAGCCATCCCATCTACAGGAGTACCATGGATACATATGTTCCCTTCCATACAGGTTCTACTTTCATACATTCCCTATTATATGTCTCTGTAAACTTGTTCCCTATATATGTCTACCTTCTCCACAGTCCACAGACTGGGAGAGTCCCAGTCTTATGGGAGAAAAGTTCTATATCTTTTTTTTTTTATTGTGCTATTTCATTAAATGCCTTTGCTTTGAATTACTTGTATAAATCATGTATCTGATGATAAAAAGCAAACACACTGGTGGTGGCTCATGAGCAAAGATTCCTGGGCAAATGTGGCTGGCAAGAATATGGTGGACCTGGAATGACTTGTTTGGAGGCTGTTGTTATTTAGTTGTTTCAGTCATGTCTGACCCTTTCTGACCCCATTTGGGATCTTCTTGGCAAAGATATAGCAGTGGTTTGCCATTTCTTTCTTCAGTTCACTTTTACAATTGAGGAAACTGGGGCAAACAGGACTAAGTGACTTGCCCAGGCTACTCAGCTAGTAAGTGTCTGAGACTGATTTGAACTCAGGCCTTTCTGACTCCAGGCCTGGCACCATAGGGTGCCACCTAGCTGCCCTTGTTTGGCAATCCCCACAGGCAAGTTAGCCACCATGTTTTACACTCGTAGCTATGCTTCTGTTTCCCAGGAAGAGAAAATAAGAGAGTTGGGACAGAGTATTTTAAATGTATAATCATTATGGGAAGTAGGCTGTCACATATGGAAATGCTGGCACTCTACTACTCCAGCAATAACCCTGAGTCCTTGGTGAGGAATAAGCCACTACTAGCTTACCTTCCAGAACCATGGCTCTCAAAGAATTGGAGCAGGATGTTCTGGCTGCTAAAGCATTGACTTATTTGAGATATGAGCTAATCATTTGCACTCGCGACTAACATCTTGCTGTGTGGACAAAAATGCAGTGGAAACAAGTATAACTAGGTCAGAAGTAGAAGGAGGCAAATATTATGTGCCAACGCTTGAACATTATCTTTTTCCAAGAGGCCAAGGAAGAGCACTTTAATAAGTGCAAAACATCACTGTGTCTAAATTAGAATTTTTTTTTTTTAACAATTGCTCTATGTAGAAAATTATCCTTAAGCCCAAAAGGATTAAGCCATGTTCACCCTTTCAGTAGAAAGACCCAGAGCAAGCAATTTAATAAAATTACATGTTTTTTAAAAGGGCAAACAACACATGAATATTTAAAATAGCTTATACAGTGCCCATAGGTGTGAATTCTGTCCAAGCAGATCTAGTGGGGGTTGGGGGCAGCCCAGGGCAAGAGGAGCAGCTGGTGAGTAGGGGAGGAAAGGAGCAGAAAAAGAGTCAAGCTGCCAGGACTAAGCTACCTCCTGCGGCTGTGTGCTAGATTTGAGTCATCTAGGCTGATTGCTGCCTCTCATCTCTCTTCTCATGCCTCTCGCCTTTGCCACTCGTGGAACCCTGGTCCGACAATCAGCAAGTATCACACTGTTCAGAAGTCAGCAAGAAAGGAATCATGGACACGTCTTTCGGTTTAAGATATGATGGGGAAAGTGGGAAAGGAGTTCTTCCTGGAAGTCTGTTCTATTTGCAAAGAACAAAAGGGCAAAGTTAGACTTTCAGAAATGTTGCTCTTGGGGACTCCAGCATTTAGGCTTTGGGGAAAGACCAGATTAAGGTTGCCTCCATAAAGTGGGATGGACTAGGAGCTAGAGAAACATCAGAAAAGATTCTAGTGGAAAGGATGATAAAATGGGAGCCTGAAAGTCTGATCCCCAATCTGGTTCTCCATTTTGGGAATGGATGACTTCATCACCATGACTCTAATTTACCTTCTCCCCTCTCCTTTCCAGGCCCCTTATATCTGTTATCTTCCCTATTAGAAGGAAGGTCAATTCCTTGAGGGTTAGTTTTGTCCCTTTTCAAGGAAAGGGTTTGTATTTGTAACCCCAGCACAGTGTCTGGCACATTGAAAGCAATGTTTGTTGTCTGTTGCCTGCCTGGCTCTGAGGCTAGTTATGTGGTTACGGGCAAGCCATTTTATCACTCTGAGCCTCAGCTTTCTCATCTGCAAAATGGGGAGAATAATTTTCCTACCTATCCCAGAAAGCTGGTGTGAAGAAAACACTTTATAAATCTTTAAAGTCCTATATAAATGTGGGCTATTATGTGTAATTATTAATTGCATTATAATTATAGGTAATTACTAATTACATGTAATTATGTAATCTAATTTTGCATATAAAACTTCAGTTCCAGATATTCAGAGTATGTTTAATTGGATCAAAAAGCTTCAGCAACTTCCTAGGTACACAGACAGCATCCTAATGTATTTTTCTTAAAGGAATAGCACTAATCTTCATGTTTCATTAATGTATTGGATGTCAAGATTTTTTTTTCCAAAAATATATTTCTCAAACAATGTTTATATCTCAGAGATATTTGCAACCTCACAAGATATGGATGACAGTGGTTGTGGGGGAGGTAGAAGTTCATGCTCTTTATCTTAACACTCTCCAAAGCACATTGAAAACTCCTAATTAACATTGATAGTGGACAAAAAAACTCATGTTTGCTACAGAAGATAGCTGCTATGATATGTCTTTTCGAAATAAAGTGACATCTTAGGGAATACAAGGACTAACTCTGAAATAAAGAGTTCGATTGCCTTGACCAGGGCATCTTGACCACAACACAGCTTCTTGAACCCTCCATTTTTTGCTGTGAAATAAGTGACGTGACGTGGGTCAGTAGAACCATGGATAAAGGTAATGGACCTACTTCAAACATTTACTAGCTGTATAACGTTGGGCAAGTTATTTAAAATCTTCAAGCCTCAGTTTCTTCACATGTAAAATGAAGATAATAATACCTACCTCATTGGGTTATTGTGAGATCAAGTATTTAAAATGGTTTACAAACCTTAAAGTGCTATAGCATGTTTATAATTATTGTTATTGTTAAATTATCTCCAAGGTTGTTTAAGACCTAAATATCCATGACTTAATGATATTTCTTGTAGATAGGGGTTGTCATCTTTGTGGAGAAAATGATTATATAATTGCAAATGTTATGCCCATTCTTTTTTTCAGTCTGAAGAGCAATAGCACTGAAGATTCAATTTGATCAGTATCTACAAAGAGCACATTCCACTTATTTGATTACCATTGAAAAGCTTTGTTTTAGAGTCTGTAACTTAGACTTTGGGTCTTCAAAGAAGAAGAGCCAGTCAATTTTGAAATCAATAGGTCCTTTTATTTGGTTCATTAAGTGGAAAGGCACATAGTTTAACTCTAAACACCCAAGGAGGCATAGAGAAGTCAAGCAACAACACAAGGGAATTAAGACAGATGAATGACCCTGCCTCCCTTCCACCACTATATGATATTGATGATATGTGTGAAATCACGCAAAACATTTTCCATATTAGCAATGATGTAAAAGAAAACACATACATAAAAAAACGAAGGAATAAATGCATCAATTTGCACTCAAAGTTCATCAGTTCTCTCTCTGGAGGTGGACAGCATTTTTCCTTATGGGTCCTTTGGAACTGTCCTTGTATCATATTGAACAAAATAGCTAAGTCTTTCCCAACTGGTCCTTGTTAAATACTGTTTTTGCTTACTGTGTACAATGCTCTTCTGGTTCAGCTCGCTTCACTTTGCAAAAGCTCATATAAGTCTTCCCAGGTTTTTCTGAAACCATCCTACTCAGCATTTCTTATTGTTTAAGAGTATTCCATCACAATCATATCCTATAACTTGTTCAGTCATTCCTCAATTGATGGCATCCCCTCAATTTCCAATTCTTTACCACCACAAAAAAGAATAGCTATAAATATTTTTGTACAAATACATCTTTTTCTTTTATTTCTTTGGGATATTGGTCTTATTGGGTCAAAGGGCATATTTTATAGCTCTTTGGGTATCATTCCAAATTATTCTCCAGAATGGTTGGACCAGTTCACAATTCTACCATCATGCCCCTATTTTTCCTCACTCCTTTCAAGTATCTGCCATTTTCCTTTTCTATCATGTTAGCCAATCTGATGGATATGTGGTGATAATTTGGTTTTGTTTAATTTGCATTTCTCTAATAAGTAGTGAGTTACGACATTTTTTCATTTAACTATTGAAATTTTGATATAATTTTTTCTGAAAACCACCAATTAATATTCTTTGAAAATTTATCAATTGGGGAACAACTTATATTTTTTATAAATTTGGTGAGCAGCCTAAATATTTGAGAAATATGACCTTTATCAGAGAAAATGCTGTAATGTTTTTTAGTTTCCTGCTTTCCTTCTAATTTTGGCTGCATAAGTTTTGTTTGTCCATTTTTTTTAAAATTTCATGTAATCAAAATTATCCATTTTACTTCCTGTGATACTCTTTGTCTTTTGTTTGATCATAAACCCTTCCCTTACCCAGGAATGTGACAGATAAATTTTTCCATGCTCCTCTAATATGTTTTTATCACCCTTTACGTCTGAATCATGTACCCATTTTGATCTTATCTTGATATATGGTGTAAGATGTTGATCTATGCCTGGTCAGAGCCAAACTACCTTCTAGTTTTCCCAGCAAGTTTTGTCAAATAGTGAATGCTTGCCCCCAAGTTTAGATCTTAGATTTTATCAAAGACTAAATTACTAAGATCATTTGTGACTGTGTATTGTATTCCTAATCTATCATATGTGTCCACCACTTTATTTCTTAGTCTGTACCGTATGTTTCAATGATAACTACTTTATAATATAGTTCAAGATCTGGTACTGCTCAGCTGCCTTTGACAGCATTTTTTCATTGAATTCCTTGATATTTTTGCTACATTGCTCTTCCAGATGAATTTTGTTATTATTTCTTCTAGCTTTTTAGAATGATTTTTCAGTAGCTTGATTGGTGTGGCACTGAATAAATAAATTAATTTGAGTAGAAATGTCATTTTTATTATATAGGCTTACCCACGAACACTTAATATTTCTCCAGTTGTTTAGATCTGTCTTTATTTGTGTGAAGTGTTTTGTAATTATGTTCATATATTCTTGGGTTTATCTTCCCAAGTATTTTATGTTGTCTGCAATTATTCTAAATGGCATTTCTCTTTCTATCTCTTCTTGCTGGACTTGGTTGGCAAAATATAGAAATGCTGATGATTTGCATAGGTTTAGTTATATCTTTCAACTTTGCTAAAATTGTCAATTGTTTCAATTAGATCTTTAGTTGATTCTCTAGGGTTCTCTAAGTATACCATTTATCTTCTGCAAAGAGTGAAAGTTTTGTTTTCTCATTGCCTATTCTTATTCCTCCAGTTTCTTTTTCTTATTTTTATAGCTAGCAAGTTCTAATACAATAATGAATAATAACGGTGATAATGGGTATTTTTACTTCAACCCCCTCCTCCCCATCGGGAAGGCTTTTTAGTTTATCTGCATTACAGATAATGCTTGCTCTTTGTTTTAGATAGATTCTACTTATCATTTTTAGACAGGTTCCACTTATTCCTATGCTTTAAAGTATTGTTTAAATAGAAATGGGTGTTTTATCTTGTCAAAACCTTTTTTCTATATCTACTGAGATAATCACATGATTTTTGTTTTGTTTTGTTTTTTATTGTTATGGACAATTATGTTGATAGTTTTCCCAATACCTCCTACTCACTTGTGAAGACATGGATGGCTGCAGAAAATTATCTAGTGGTTGTTTTGTGCTTGTTAAACTTCTCTAGTAAATGGTGATGGGTGCAATATTCTTTTCCATTTCTTCATTTTTTGAGTGAGAAACTTGTTTAAAAAGATTACATTCAAGCTGCTTTAAGTGTGTACTATGTCTAATTTCTTCTAATTTGATATTTATTTTTAACTTTGCTGTAATTATTTAAGCATCTGATTGTTGATTGTGAATAGCTACTATATCTGAAAGCAGTCATTTCAATTCTTGTAACTAATTTCATTTTTATTATACAATTTGGTATTTGTCATATCTGATACCTTCATGTACATGTACAAATGTGAGGCATTCTAGTAGTCTACTTTCTCCTTTCAATTCTTGGTCTCACCCATATTTTTCAATTTGGTTTTCACCTTTTCTCTTGTGCCCACTTACACATCCAAGGCATCTAGTGCCAAGGTACAAGGTAGACTTTGTTTGGAGGGTCCTATCAAGTACTTAATAGATTTTTCTTTCCTTTTTCTTCCTTTGAAAAGATTTAGCACATAGATGGGTTCTTGGTGGCCTGTTTGTATACAGCTCACAATTAGCATTTCAAGGAGACATGACCAAGTAAAATTTAATTTTTGCTCCATAAAATAGTTTTTCTTGTTACCTTTGGACATATGATGGAATCAGTTTCCCCAAATATTTTATTTTCTTTACCAAGGGAAACTTCAAACAATCCTCTCTTGTAGCTGCAACTTCTTTATGTTATCATGTTTCATTTATAATGAGACTCTAAATAGAAATAGGGACTTAGTTTTTGTACTATTCCAAATGTCAACTTATTGATAACTGGACAAAGATCATACAGTAAGTACTAACAGTGATGTTGACATTTATAAATGGCCTAAAAATTATGGCATTCTTAGCATCCTCTAATGGTTTTGCCTTAGCATGACTGCAATCACTGTAGAAGCAGAGAGGCCTCTCAGGAATGAAGACCAGGTAGTACTGTTAGTCATTTCATGAATCATGCTAGCTCCAAAATATACAATGGATTTATTTTTCTTTTACTGGAACTGTGACTGTATTGTAATTAGGAAGATCAGATGGGAAACTCCCTTCTGTCAATAAATTCCTCAAGTACTCTGTAACTTTGATACCATAGTCTTAGAACAGGGGTTCCTAACCAGGAATCTATGAATGGATTTCAGTTGTATCCACAAATGCAGATGGGGGGAAAAAATTTCAACTTTATTTTTATTAACCTCTAGCTGAAATTTAATATTTCTTTCAATTATTTTAAAACATTATTCTGAGAAGGGGTTCATAGGCTTCATTCGACTGCCAAAGGGGTCCTGAATTTGAAAAGTTAAGTCTTAAAGAGTAACCTAGGGTATTAAAAGGTTACATGAATTGCCCAAGATCTCACAGCTAGTCTGTAACAGGATTAGGACTTTAATCTTCCAGGACAGTCTTCTCAATTGAAACTATCTCTAGTCACCATACCATGCTCCCACATTATAATATATTATTTAAGTCTTCTTTTCAAATATGAAAATATTTTGGTTGCAACAGCAAATCTTTTCTTTTTTCCATACTTGAATAAGAAGTAACAGGAAGCTTGGTAAGCAAGGCTGTCCATGTTTCCTGCTTCTGTAACCTATGTTTATTTACCAAACAAAGGTGTGAATTCTGGCCCCTCTTAATCTTTTACAATTTGCAGAATCTTGTTATGCCCATACACATGCTATGAAAAGGCTTCCTTCTCCAGTGACAAGTTAATTTTAAAAATTTCCACAGTACTGAAAACACAGCAATAGCGTCTGTGACCTACTGTCATTTATTGGTTCACTCAAAAGCATAAGATCAAGTAAAACTTTTTCAGGAGCAGTTAGTGCCATAGCAACATTATAAATGAAAGATCTCTTAGGATAACCAAAACATGTTTTCATAAAAATTTTAGATTGGTCTTTGCAAGCTCTGACCAGGGGTATGTTAGTAAATATTTAACAACCAGCTCTGGGAGGGGGGGGAGGTAGGGAGATGTACACAGGGCACACTTTTAAGTTTATTCTGTAGTAATATTTTCTCCATCACTTTCTTAATTCTAAATAATCAATAAAGCAATAAACCAAGTCCTGATATGTAGCACTGGCTGATTCTTGAAGTACAAATCCTCACTATGAAAATCTATCAGCTCTGGAATCCATAGAAGCTAGCTCCAGCACAGTACTGCCTGAGACTCTAACAGGAAAATATTAGGTTGGGTAGGGCTGGGTTGGACTGGGCCAGGATAGGTAGAGTTGTTTTATACTCTAAAAGACCCAAGAGGTAGGGTTAATTCCAATAATTTGTCGAGAGCTACCTGCTGAATTTGGGGGAGGGGAAGAGGAGTCCATTAAAAGAAAACAAGGAAAGAATCTAATGGTAAGAGGCAAGGTGGCATAGTGGACAAGGAGGTCCACTTAGGATGCAGAAAGACCTAGGTTCAAGCACTTACTAGCTTTGTGACCCTGAGCAAGTCAATTAACTTCTCTGTGACTCAATTTCCTCATCTGTGAAAGGGGGAGAATGGACTCAATGGCCTCTCAGGTCCCTTTGATCCTATAATCTGAGGGCAATCTCTGACACAAACTGTACTTCTCAGTGCCATAGGCAAGTGTCTATGGTGGTAAGTTATAGAAGAGTTGTTGATTTGTATCATTGGAGGGAATTTCCACTGGGGGAAGCTGTCATCAAGTTCAGATAATAGATATGAACCAAAAAAAAAAAAATTTCATGGCATTCTAAAAGTAGACAGGGGAAAAGGGCTAAATCTTTCCCCTCCTATGCCGTCCCCCTGCCTTCTAATTTAAGCTCGTAGCTAATGATAGCAACTCTCAGATAAGTTTGGACATTATGTCTCCAAAAAGCCTTATTGCTTTCAGATGAGGAAAATTCAATTTTTCTTCCTAGAGGAAAAGAGTAGTGGAAAAGTACTGAGCCCATATTGTATATATAACATGCCCAAGTGAGGAGATAAATGATTAGCATGGAAGCCTTAGGGCTCAGAAGTCAGATCCCCTTAACCCCCTTTCTTCAAGAGACTGGGTAAGTAGGGCAATCAATGGGACAGTGACTTTGAACTTGCAGAAGTGGAAATTAAACATTTTAAAAGCTCCAAAACTTTTCCCTCCTCAGGCTTTTTAAAATGTCTTTGTGTTCTAGGCACAGGCAGGTGAAGAGTATCCACGATAAGGAATGGGGCTCCTGACAAGGGGAAGGTCCTAATAACTGCATCATATGTACAAAATGTTGGTAAAATCTCATTCTGCAGGAATCAGAAAACCTTGATCTACCATTTAGAGTTAAAAGATCTAGAACTAGATCTGGGAAAGCATTTCGGAATTCATCTAGGCCCCATAGCCATTTCACAGGGAGCAATCTGAGGCCCATGCAGGTAGAATGCCTTAGCTAGAGTTAGACAAGTCAAGTAGCCTCGGAGGCAGGATTTGAACCCAGTGCCTCTTATTTCAGACTTAATGCTCTTTCCATTGTGCCATTCATCCCATTTTCCTATGGGATACTCATTTACTCACCTGGAAAATGGGGTGATTAATAATAACCTCACAGGGTTGTTGTAAAGAAAGTACTTCATAGGCCTTAAATGACTAGATAGCCTCTTATACCGAAGAAGGAAATGACAAATCTCTTTGGTCTCTTTGCCAAGAAAAGCTCACAAACAGCATGGCTATGCTATGGTCTGTTCACAAAGAGCTGGACACAACAGAATGACTAAACAACAATAGAAGTTATATTATTAACATTTCTTCCAAACCAGGCAAACGACAGTGGCTGAAACTAGGCATCACAATTAAGCTGGACTTGTCTCCTGTGACTTACTGAAGGATGGGGGGAGTGAGGAAGCCAACTTTAGGGTAAGGATTCTTTATAGGAACATTATTTTCCTATGTGGATTTCTAGAGCATTGGTAGCAAACTCAAATAGAAATGGGGCCCACTAATCCATATATAAGGATGCTTGCAACTACATATGGTTTTAAAATGCAATCTCACATACACACACAGATGGATAAATGTATGCATGTTTATTTTATTTTTATTTATTTTGTTAAATATTTCCCAATTACATTTTAATATGGTTGAGGTCACTCAGGAATAATGTGGACTACATAGGGACCTTAGGTCACTTTTTTGACATCTCTTTTCTAGAGGATCTCTTTTAAACAACTGTGGTTCATTGATGAGGTCAACCTAGTAATACAGACAACAAAAAATTAACTGGATGGAGAATCCATAATTGTCAAACTGTTAGCTGTAGCAGGATGGGCAGCTCATTGAGTTAGTCCATCTCAGGCAAGTGATATAGGTGCACATTGGCTTGGACCCAGAATTGAATGAGAGAATGTGGGGAGCTCTGCCATCCCACAACAGGGCTGAAAAAGAGTTGCTTACCCAGAGGCTGCAAGAAGGATGCATAAAAGAGACAGGACTCTGAGAGTTGTGCAAAGTAGAGCTGTCTTTATTACCCCACATACAAGCTTTCATAGGATGCTTCCTGTTTTCCCATGAGGACACTGTGCACTTCTTTGTTCCCAGGCTCATCTCGAGGACATAATGCTCACATCTGTGTGTTTGAGCTCCTTCCTAGGGGATGGGGAACCAATCCAGGCCTGACAGTAGGCTCTTCAGCTGAGACAGCTTATTCAGCCATCAGGGGCAGAGTCCCACTGGCCTGTGGTTCTCTCCAGGAGAAGTACAAGGTGGGGAGAAGGATCCATTCGGGAAACTGCAATACCTCCAAGGATCTGAAGTTAAATCTTGCCTCCAAAAGCCTATCTTTGGAAGACAAAAATTCTCACTCCAAAGTTAAATGACTGTGTCAAATAACACCATGATCTTCAAAGACCAGAGATTTTAGGCCACCCAAAGGTCACAAAGGAAAAACAATAACATATGGTGCATGTAAGTAGGATACAGCATAGTAACAACAAAGATGTCTCTGGCACTATTCTTGTGATCTCAGGTAAGTCATTTACCTGGCCCTCAGTTTTCCTTATTGATAAAGTGAGAGGGTCTCTAAAGACCCTTCTAGCTCTAAATCTTATAATTCTATGCTACAATGCTTTGAATAAAAGAAATGACATAAAACATTATCAAAGATATTCTATAACTAGAAACAGAAGTAGGCTGATTATATGTTGAAAACAAATGATAACAGATGGACAGATCTAGTTTTTACAGGGATGGATAGATGGTATTGTACTGGTTGGTGTCTATGAATAGTAAAAGATGGCTAATTAGATGGATAGATAGAGCATTTATGAAATCCTTGCCAAGCACCATGCTAAGTGTTCAGAACACAAAAACAAGAAAATCAGATCATTCCTACTCTCAAGGAGTATACGTTCTAATCAGGAAAGAGTAAGCAAAAAGGGGAGCTGATAAGGGTTTATGGAGATGGAAATAAAGTGAGCAATGTGGATAGGGTTCCTCAAGATATGAGTGTTCCCAAGCAAGAACTTATCAGTCAAGGAGGTTCTCTTAGGGTAAAAGGTATCCTTAGTAGGAGTCAGAAAAACCTGAGTTCAAATCTGGCCTCAGATACTTCTTAAATTTTTTAAAAATTTATTTATTTACTTTTAGTTTTCAACATTTGCTTTTATAAGATTTTGAGTTCTAAATTGTACCCCCTCCTCAAGATGGCATGCAATCTGATAGAGACAATCCATGTACAATCATATTAAACTGATTTTCATATTAATCATATCATGAAAGAAGAATCAGAACAAAAGGGGAAAACCTTGAAGAAAGAAAAAACAAAAAACAAAAAAACAACAACAAAAGAGGAAATAGTCTGCTTTGATCTGCATTCAGACACCATAGTTCCTTCTCTGGATGTGGACAGCATTTTCCATCATGGGTCTTTTGGAGCTGTCTTAGATCACTGCATTGCTCAGAAGCGCTAAGTCTAACAAAATTGGTTATCACACAATGTTGCTGTTACTACCTACAGTGTTCTCCTTGTATCAGTTCATACAAATCTTTCCAGATCTTTCTGAAGTCTGCTTGCTCACCATTCCTTATGGAATAATAATTATCCATTGCATTCATACACCACAACTTGTTCAGCCATTCCCCAACTGATGGGTATCCCCTCAATTTCCAATTCTTAGCCACGACAAAAAGAGCTGCTATAAATATTTTTGCACATGTGGGTCCTTTTCCCTTTTTTATGATCTCTTACTCAGATACTTTCCAACTGTATGACCCTGGGCAAGTCACTTAACCCAGTCTACCTCAGTTCACCATTTATAAAATGAGCTAGAGAAAGAAATGGCAAACCACTCCATTATCTTTGCCAAGAAAATGTGGTTGCGAAGAGTCAGACATAGATAGATAGATAGATACAGTTACACACACACACACATATATATATATACATGTATACACACACACATATAATAAAACATGTACAACATAGGAATCTTAGTATTAAAGATGAAATAAACAATATTTTGAGATAATTTAATAATATTAAAACTCTCACAAATTATAAGTGAGAGCAATTTGACTGAATATCCTTCATTTTTTTAAAAATCTTGGTTTAAAACCTAATGATTTAGCAGTTTAAGGGTTTAGTTCTGAAAATCTGTTTATTTTGAAGCTTAGTTTTAATGACTACCATAACTGAAAAAAGAGAGCCTTGCAAAAAGTCAAATCCAAGAACTACATCATTGGCTATGCTTACTGCATCATGATACTCCTTTTCCAGTCCCATCCACCAATTATGCAAAGGTTTTTTGTTGAAATCTGTCTAGTAAATTTCCATCTTCCCTGATGTGGGAGGAGTTGAGGAAAGAGGTGAGTTTGAATTCAGGTAGACAGGTCCCAGGACTGGAGGAATATTCCAGGTAGTTAGAAGGAGACAGTTATAGACTTGAGTTACCTTCTTTATTTGCTTCCAAGCTGTTGGATTTTTTTTTTCCTGGTAGAGGGAAGGAAGGACTTGGGAGCAGAATTGCGAATTCAAGAGAGTCCTCTACTTAGTTTCTTGAGCTCAAAGCCTACTGGCAGCAACAGCTGCCTTCCCATCTGCCTGGAGAGGAGCATGTGACTACCATTCATCCCAGCCTGCACTGGAAGCAGACAGGGAGAAGAGTAGCAGAAACAGGTGGTGACTATACTCATGCTGAACAGCTGTGCCACTCTCCTTAACTCTAACATTTTCTTTGCCTGCCTCAATGGATTGTCTCATGCATCCTGTGGGAGTACACACATTAAATTTTGGAGGCCACTGGTAGAGTAGACAACATTAATTGTCTAATTTTCTAAGAACTTATGTGTAAGGGACTATGCTAGAGGGTCATGATATAAAGATAAAAAAAAATAGTCCTTGCTCTAAAGAAGCTTATACTGTGTTCATCTGAGAAATACAACATTTAAACAAATAAAAATAATCTGATAAGGAAGAGAAAACTAAAAAGTAGGGAAATGAGGAAAGATTTTCTGTAGAAAGTAGCCCCTGTGATGAGCCATGAAGAAGACTAAGGATTTTAAGAGGAAGAGATGACGAGTGAGTACATTACAACATGTACAAAGGAAGAGAAGTGAGAAGTAGAACCCCAAGTTTGGGAAACAGCAAGTAGACCAGTTTGACTAGAATACAGAATGAGATTAATGTGATATAAGGCCTTTTATTTTATCCTAGAGGAATAGAAAGCCACTTGAAGTTCTTCAGTGAATTAGTGACATGGTTACATTTGTACTTTAAAAACCATTTTGAGGATGGATTGGAAGGGAAAGAGACTAGAAGTAGAGAGTCCAATCCAGAGGCTGTTTAAATAGCCCAAGTTAAACGTAATAAAAGCTTGAATTGAGATGGTAATGGATGAGTGAAAATAAAAGATGTGAAGGACGTAGATATTGAAATTTTGACTGAATATGAAGGATGGGGTGGGGGTGGCGGGGAGGGAGGCAAAGGAATACTGGTGAATTGAGTAAGACTTCAAGATTTCAAACCTGAGCTAATGAAAGGTTAGTGGTGACTTCAAAAAAACTCTGGGACCAGGATGAGTTTAAATAATGAGCTTCATTTTCAAAATAAGGAGTATAAGATACCAATGGAACATCAAGTTAGCAGGCAGTTGGTAAACCCAGAAGAAATATTAGAGCTAGAGATATGGCTGAATATAAATGATAACTGAATCTACAAATCTTAGTTCACTAAGAAAGAGGGTATATTATTAGAAATAGTCCAGTGGCTCTGGAGGATATCTGTGGTTAAATGAAGGGATCTGGATGATGACCCAATAGTGGAGGATAAGAAACAATGAGTAAAAAGGTAGGAGAAGAGCCAGCAGAAAAAAAAAAAAAAGTATCACAAAAACTACATAGGGATAAAGATTGAGAAAAAAAATCAGATTTAGCAATTAAGAGATTATTAATAACTTTGGGGAGAACAAATTAAGTTCAGTGGTAAATTTGGAAGTCTGATTTCAAGGGGTTTAGTAGTGGAAGATGAGGAAGCAAGAAGGACTTCAACTAGAAAAGGGAGGGGAGAGGAGTTATTGTAACAGATGGCCTAGATTTTCTATGGAGAGAGAAGGAGGGATATAGGAGACACTAGGAAAGAAGAATAGTGCAGAATGGTCATTGTGAGGACTGAAATAGAGTCAACTGGGGAGAATAAAAGGACTGCTATGTTATAGCATTTAGGTTCTATTTGAGACTAGATAACATAGTTTAGTAGTGGACAGTCAGAATGGTTGAATGTTTTCCTTAGCAGTATTCAGCAACATGAAAAAATGTGGGCCAACCCAGAATCAAGAATTGGCAAGGCATGTCCAGTCATAGGAAAATAGGGCAAGGGATTCAATGGTACTGGGAGTTTTATAGTTGAACTAGTTAATCAGACAGTCGAGACTACAAAAGGAGAAAATTGAAAGAGGAACAGTGATTATGTACTGATATTAGGAAAGAATGGAATGATTGGTGTTTATTTTGAGAATGCAGAATAGGTTTAGAAAGAATGAGGCAAGAAACTCAAAGGGGTGTTTTTGGACTTGAAACTAGGGCTGCGTTCTATATGGACCAAGATAAACTATGAAATTAGGATCATTTGGACTTGAATCGTTTTAAGTTAAACACCTTTTTTTCTGAGTGTCTGATAAATCTGTCATTAAATATTTTGGCCAGGATGCTTAAAAGTGCTTGCCTTCTGAGTCAACCAATAAAAAGATTTTCCCAGATTTCTGATTTGGATCCCAAATCAAGGGAAACTGGTATCTTCCCAATAAGTAATTATCATTGGCCCTTCATCCATCCATAGAAAATTCTATGCATATGGGTAATGAACATTACACATGTCTCCAGTATTGTATATATATCATGCACTAAACCAGTGAAATGGAAAAAAAAAATTAAAGGAAAATATGGGAATAGGGGCAGCTAGGTGATACAGTAGATATAGTACTAGGCCTGGAGTAAGGAAGACCTAAGTTCAGATCTGATGTCTCTCTCTCTCTCTCTCTCTCTCTCACACACACACACACACACACACACACACACACACACACACACACACACACACACAGTGACTGTGAGAGTCTGGGCAAGTCGCTTAATCTCTGTCTCTCAGTTTCTTCATCTGCAAGATGGGCATAATAATAGCACCTACTTCCTAGGTTTGTTGTGAATATAAAACAAGATATTTGAAAAGCATTTTGAAAACCTTAAAACATTATATAAATGCTAGTTATAAATGTTATTACATGTTATATTCACATTTAAATACTACTCTTGTAAATCACATTTATTTATCATTTTAGGGTTTACAAGTCAATTTTCCACAGTCATTCTATGAAGCAGGTAACATAAATATTTCTTCCATCTCCATTTTATAATTAAGGGAAACTGAGGCCCCAGAGGATTGTCTTTGTTTGTTTGTTTGTCTTTTTGGAGAGGGGAAAGCAGGGCAGTTGAGGTTAAGTGACTTGCTCAAGGTCACACACAGCTAGTACATGTTAAATGTCTGAGAATGAATTTGAACTCATGTCCTCCTGACTCCAGGGGCAGTGCTCTATTCACTGCATCACCTAGCTGCCCCAGAGGATTGTCTTTTGTTTGTTGTTACATGGAGCTGGCAAGTGCTGGATCTTCAATTCAAACCCATTTCTTTTCCTTAGAGTCAGCAAGTTATCTCTCCCTCTCCATCCTATCCCCTGCAGCCTAATAAGAAAACTGTGGGAAGAATAAACACGCCTTCCTTTAACCTGCCAAATGTAATCTCTATTTACAATGAATCCTTCAGAAAGCATTTACTAAACACCTACTATGTGCCAAGCACAGTGCCAGGTCGTAGGCATAAAAAAAAGAAATATATCTCTCCTAAGAGATTCTGAGGTGGCAGAGTCCTTTAGCATGTAACACACTCCTCTGCCTGAGGATAAAATGGGCTTTGGTGCCCTTTGCCTGATTGTCCTGTCTTCTGCAGAAACATAAAACTTTTCCACAAATTAAAGATAAAATAGGAGAAGCCTGATCGTTTCACTCAAACAAACTTGTCTTAAGTGCTGGTGTTATCTTTCCTCCCCTTCCAGCAGGTGACTCCTTGTCAGCCTCATCAGGAGACTGGATCTCGCAGCATTGCAGTGTGGTTTCCCAAGCTCCTCTACTCTCACTCACTCATGAAATCTCCTCATTTTCACTGACAGTAACAGATAAAAAGAGCACATAATCTCTAGGTGGAAACTGGACCTAGAGAAGTTCAGGCAGATCCTGTACCACCCTGGGATCAGCACTGAAAGTTAATAGCAATGTGGTTGGAATTTGGCTGCTGGTTTCTATATCTCCTGTAAGACAGAATCTCCACAGCCAAAGAGGACCAGTTAATGAGCCAAGAAATTGCTTCCAATTTCTGTTTCACTGTGACCACAGAGGTATATCTTAGAAACAGAGTGTTTGTTGTAGGAAGAAGAGCTCTGGATTGAAAGTTAAGGAACTTGCTTTGAATCCTGGCAATACTGTTTATTAATTGTGGCCTCCATTTCACTATCTGCAAAATGAAGGATTCATACAAATCTACAGCTGGGAGAGAGACCTTGGAGATTATGGAGCCTAGCTTCCTCATTTTGCAGATGAGGAAACTGAGTTCTGGTGCAATTGTATCCAAAGTAGAAGGTCTATTCCCAAGAGACTGTGGCATAAACCCAAGGACCCATGGCATGACCTAAAGAGTTATGTGATCAATCCATTAAAGCACAATTAACTAGGCAGTATGCCACTCTCTCCTCAATAGTCAATCACAAGCTTTTCTCTAACATAACTACACCATCATTCTTTATTAATTAGTATGCCTCTCCCTCCTGCAGCTAACCTCCCATAGCTGTGCCTGACCTTAGACCTAACTATGACCCAGACACACACAGTACAGTATTGGTGCACTCCCTCACACCACTCACCCAAATTACCTCATGACTTCGGCAAAACATCAGACTCTGATCTACATGGTAGTGGCTGGTGAGTAAGAACCAATCTCTCCCAACCTTTTCATTTTCAGTAGAACATAGTGAGTATTACAGAATGAACAGGCATGAATGGGTTTTGATCTGCATCTCACAAATATTTCATATATGTATATTACATATATATTCTATTCTATTCTATTCTCTCTCTCATACACACACATACACATATGCATATTCTTCTTCTGAACTTCCCTATTTTTGTCCAGAGTACCATCACTCTCCCAGTAACCCACCTTGCCAACTTCAATGTCATGCTTGACTTCTCACTCTCCCCCACCTTATATAAACAATAAGTTATTAAATCTTTCCACTTTTTACTTCTATAGTATTGTTGCTCTTCAGTTATGTCCAAGTTCTTATGACCCCATGGATCACACATAGCATGCCAGGCCCTTCTGTCCTCCACTATCTCCCAAAGTCTGTCCAAGCTTGTTTGTTTGCTGCTTCTATGACACTATCTATCCATCTTATCTTCTGCTGCTCTCTTTTCCTTTTGCTTTCAATCTTTCCTAACATCAGGGTCTTTTCCAATGAGTCCCGTCTTCTCATTATGTGGCCAAAGTACTTAAGAGTCAACTTCAGTATTTGACTTTCCAGTGAATAGTCTGAATTAATTTCTTTAAGTATTAACTGATTTGATCTCCTTGCTGTCCAAAGGAATCTCAAAAGTCTTCTTCGGCATCATAACTGGAAATTGTCAATACTGTGGTGCTCAGCTTTCGTTATAGTAAAATTCTCACAGCCACACACTGCTACTAGAAAAACCATAGCTCTGACTATATGAACCTTTGCTGACAAGGTAATGTCTCTGTTTTTTAGTATACTGTCCGTATTTGCCACAGCTTTCCTCTCAAAGAGGAATTTAATTTCATGGCTGCAACCACCATCTGCTGTGGTCTTTCAGCCCAAGAATACAAAATCCGACATGCTTCCATTTCTTCTCCTTCTATTTGCCAGGAAGTGATAGGACCAATTGACAAGATCTTCATTGTATGTGGGGGTTTTTTATGTTTAGCTTCAAGCCAGCTTTTACACCCTCATCAAGAGGCTCCTTAATTCTTCTTCACTTTCTGTCATCAGACTAGTATTGTCTACATATCTGAGATTGTTGATATTTCTCCCAGCAACCTTAATTCTGGCTTTTGATTCATCCAGCCTGGTGTTTATCATGTTGTAGTATGCATATAAGTTAAACAAATAAGGTGATAATATACAGCCTTGTGTGGCTGGTTCTAACTGTTGCTTCTTGGCCCACATACAGGTTCCATAGGAGACAAGTAAGATGATCTGGTACTCTCATCTCTTTGAGGACTTGCCATATTTGGTTGTGATCCACATAAAGCATTTGGTGCAATCAATGAAATAAAAATAGATATTTTTCTGGAATGCCCTTGATTTCTCCACAGTGAATGTTGGCAGTTTGGTCTCTAGTTTTTCTGCCTCTTTAAAAACTAGCCTGATCTTCTGATAATTCTCAGTTCACATATTGCTGAAAACTCACTTGCAGATTCTTAAGTGTAACCTTGCTGACATTTGAAAGAAGCACAGTTATTTAGTAATTTGAATATTCTTTGGCACTGTCCTTCTTTAGGATTCAACCTAGAAAGGCCTTAGCCTGAAAGGGCCAGGGTCCCCCATTGTATTCTGGGATATCTCCAGTCATCCCAATGAATATCTGGTCACTGGACCCAGATGGCGCTGGAGGAGAAAGTGAGGCTGGTGACTTTGCATATCCCTCCTTCCCTCAAAGTCAACTGCAAGTCATGCCATCATTTTCCAGATAATCATAGCCCTCTTTGAAAATGAAGGACAAATATAAACTGTGATCTTTTCCCGTCCAGTAGACACTGCTGAATTTCCCAGATTTGCTGGTATGTTGAGTGCGGCACTTTTAAAGTGTCATCTTTTAAGATATTAAATAGCTCAGCTGGAATTCCATCACATCCCTAAGCCTTATTGTTTAGCAATGCTTCCTAAAGCCCACTTGATTCCATTCTCTAGGATGTCTGGCTTCATCTTCTAAGATGCCTGTCTATTTCTACAACATCTCCCAAATTTGTCCCTTACTTTCAACTCAACTTCTACTTCAGGTCAAGCCTTCATCACCTCTTGACTGGACTATAGTAATAGTTTCCTAGAGATAGTATCCCCACTTTAAGTCTCTGTTCCACTCTTCCATACATCCTCCACACAGCTGCCACACTGATTTGCCAGAAGTACACTTAAGATTCTGCAAGTGAGTTTTCAGCAATATGTGAAATTTTTGTCACTCCTTACTCAATTAATTCCAGAGCCTCCCTCTCACCTCATGGATCACATATTGTTTCATTTGCTTGTTCTCCTTCCTTAATTTCTATTTTGCTGAAATTTTATAATGGGAAGGGAAGGGAAATAAGGATTTAAAGAATGCCTACTATGTGTGAGACATTATGCTCACTATATATATGTATATGTATATATATATATATATATATATATACATATGATATATGATATAAGATAGTATAAATAAGCAAATCTACATATATTGGGGGAGGGAGTGCTCCAGATAGTTTTACTGATGATGTATATGATCAAAAAAGTTTGGAGACCACTGAGTGAGAAATTTGAAGTTACTCTCCCATGGTCATACAAATAATGGAGCTAGAATTCAAATCCAGTTACACTGATTCCCAAGCCCATTAAACCATGATAGGATTAAATAGTCTACAATCTCCCTTCAAGTCCTAACTCCTATAAGTCTATAAAAATATAAAGTGAATGTGAGCCTTTAAGAGAATGCTTTTTATACTGAGATAATCACACAGCTGTGGATATTAAAAATGACTTTTGGCAGTTTTATTCCTTATCATAATCTTGACATCATGTATTTCCTCTCATTAATATTTCATGCTCCACCCCACCTTCAACTAAACTCTCAGATAATCCACTCCAGATAAAGCATCTGTGCTTCTCTAAACAGTCATAGCTGGAACAAAATCAAAAGACAAATGACTAATTAAGAAATGAGGGAATTTTTTTAAAAAGAGAAAACTACTGAAAAATTTAAAGTTGCACAGTGTGACCTTCCATTAAATTGATTTATTTTTTATATTTTTAGTCTGATAACTATTCAGGACATTCGTTCACATTTTTGAGAGGAAAACATCTAGATATTATTAGTTGAATAAAGATATGAATATAATTGTGGAAATGGAAACTGGGACAGAGAATTCTGTAGCTAGGGTTACATAGACCAAACCATGGATAACTGAGACTTATGTAGACAAGGTAAATATCATTGTGTTAATGGATAACTGCTTCAGTATTCTGAGGGCACCACCTCCCTTTCACCCTCTTCATAGTGCCCCTAACAAGATTCTATTAACTTTGGCTGCCTTGTAGAAGCTGGAGGATGATCCTGGGTGCTGTAAGGCTGTCTAAGGGCTACATATGCCCTGGCAGGTACCAATGAGCTAGAGAGGCCTTGAATAGAGACCCAACCAAATCAATTATACATCAGTCATCTGAGAACTGGCCTAGCGCCCTGCACAGAGGCTTATTACCAGAGGTTTGTCCACCAAGTGATGAATTTTTTCTGTTCACAGTAATTCATGAAGTCATACACTAAACCATGGGAGAGGTTATAAACTAAGTCAGTGGAGACCATACACTATACACATTAGGCATCGCTGAAATACTGAAGCATTATTGCAACATATTAAAACATGAAAATTACTCTTTTGAGATAAAAAAAGCAACCTCCATTGGCATCAATACTGGCAACTGGGCCAATATATTCCAACTGGGATTAAAATGTACCTGCATCTAGGCAAAAAGGAATAAAACCAGAGGTAATCCTGCTTAATTAATTAAATCACAGATTAGGAGAATTTCTGCAGCTTCTGAAAGAATCAGAAATGTTCACGGCAGTTGTTAAACCCCTTGAGGTAAGGGTCTGTATCACATTTATCTTTGTTTGCCCTACTATGCCTAGTCCGGACCTCTCCTCCCTCTTCACTTAGCTACTAACCTGCTTCCCAACCATCCCTCAAAACCATTTCTATTTGTTTTGCAAATACATGCAAATGTGTTGCATATATGCACATTTGTGGGTATGTACATATTGATATATACATTTGTACACATACACATACATCTGCATACACACATGATATACATCTCCATAGAATGTAAAGGTCTTGAGGTCAGTGGCAGTTTTATTTTTCTCTCTTTGTATCCTGAGCACCTAGCACAGTGTCTGGTATACAGGAGACACTTAATAAATGCTTGTTGATTGATAATGGCTATTAGATTAATATTTTTCAATGCATGTATGCCTTTTAGATTTGACATGTCCAGTGGTGAGCCGGAACCAGCTTAAACTGAGTTATGAGAATAGATTGTTATATTTTCAGTGTAAGCATTAAACCTAGGAAAATAACAAATGTTCTAAATCAGGACTTAGTTTATTCTTTTGCTGATTGTCTAGACTTAATAAAGCGATGGAGAAAATGGTAATAATGCCTATTAAACTTTAAAGTGTGTTGTGTTTACATTTTTGAGGGAAGATCTGGTTGTTAAACATTTACTAGCATATTCCTGGATATGTTCAAGCATAAGAATTACAGCCTGCTAGGATATAGTTAGCCTGTTCCAAGTCTGGTTTTGCCTTTTGAGTAGTCTAATTAATCTTTTTTATCTGATTTAGTATTTGTTATGGATACTTAAAAAATAAATGGATGAATGTCAGCATGTATGCTAAAGTCAAGTTCATATGACAAAAGAAAAAATGGTGCACAGCTCCTTGGTGCCTCTCAATTGCCCCATAATGTCATTATAGTTCTATACTTGTGGCATGTGGTCAAGGAAGAAGCTAAACAATTCTGACTCTCCATGTGTCCAGATATGTCTCTTCTGACCTGACAATAGCCCCAGCATAGTATTTGACTTCATAAAAAGTGAGGCTCAAATCACCAAGTAAACTTGGACTTCAGAAAAAGATACTTTGTTCAGTGAGGTTTAGAATAGAAGATGGAGAATTTTGCTGATGCCAGCTCAGCTCACTACATTCCAGGACTTGCATGAATATTAAAAAATGTTGGCAGGGTATTAAAAAAATTTAAATATTACTGATTCTGCTCCTATCTGATAGTGTGGCATAGCCTCATGTTATTTAACATAATAGTGATACAATCAATATTGATTGAGCATTGATGAGCATGCAGTGATGCAGCTAGGTGGTCCAATGGATAGAATGGAAGATCCTGAATCCACAAGACTGAAATCTGCTTTAGTCATTTAGTAGCCTTGTGTGACTCTCGGCAAGTCAGCTTCCTATCACCTACCTATCAGCCTCAGCTTCCTCATCGCTAAAGGAAAAATAATAATATTATCTACCTCCCAGGGTTATTATGAGGATAAAATGAGATAATATTTGGAAAGCATTTTATAAACCTTAAAATGCTATGTAAATGCTAGGGTTTTTTTTAAATTATTATTGTCAGTAATGTCATTTGTTTATTATTATAAAGTCAGTGCTTTTAAAAAGTATAACAATGCATGAATTTAATTAAAACCTTTTCATTCCTCTTAAACCAAATTACTCCTTCCCCCATTTTTTTCCTTCCCACGGTTATGCTTTTCCAAACCTTGCATGATAACAGCAGCTGCAACAGGGATGGAACCACTTGAAAACTAGTATGATAGCACGATACTAGAGTTGGAAGCAAAAAGAGACCAGCCCTTAAAAATGTGAGCCCACCCTTTCCCTGTGGAGAATAAAATTTTTCCAAAGTGGACTCCCTTCCGTATACAGTAAAACCTCAATGTTCTGCTTTGAAAATATACAAAAAAGAAAGAAACCATTTTAACATGGAGCTACAAAGACTATCCATTAGGATTCTATTCAGAGAATGCCAAGACTGTATCTTGGGTCAGCAACATTGATTGCTTTTCAGATGTCAACTTGAATTTGGACTCAAAAGGTCATTTTCTTTGCCAGTCATTGATTGCCTTTGAACAATATCTGAGTGTGCACTGAATTCATGGAACTACCCTCAGTGGCATTTGCAGAAGCAAATAAAAGTAGAGAGTTGAGCAATTAACTATCCAGTCAATTTGAGCAATTTGAAAACCCCAGGCCCCAAAGTTCCTTTGCTCTTCATTTTTTTCTCTCATTACTAGATTTATTTCCACTGAATTATCCTGATAGTGCCTTAACCACAGAGAGATGGATGACATCTGGCATCTTCAGGACTATCATTCCTCCAAAAAAAGATTGCTTCCTCTCTGAGATTGGTGAGGATGCTATAGGCCGCAGTTCTCAAGCTGTGGGTTATGTTCAATTTAAATACATCCTGCATATCAGATATTTACATTACAATTCATAACAGTAGAAAAATTACAGTTATGAAGTAGCAACAAAAATAATTTTTTTCCTTTTTTAAAAATAAATTAATTTATTTATTTTCTTGTTTACATCATTCATTTCCATGAGATTTTGAGTTACAGAATTTCTTCCCATCTTTCCCCTAACCAACACCTCAAAGCAGTCATCCCACTGTATAACCCCTCCTCCAATATGCTCTATCCTATGTCCTCTCCCTCGCCCCTCTGACTTTCTGGTAGGGCAGGATGGATGTCCCCTACCAGAGTGCCTGTATATCTTAATTCTCGATTGGATGCAGTTAATAATAATAATAATAATAATTATATATATATATATATACATATTTTTAACATTTGATTATAGAACTTTAAATTCTAGATCCTTTGCCTTCCTCCCTCATCACCCACCCACACTGGAAGGACAAGCAATTAAATACAGTTTGTACATGTGTAATTACGCAGAACATCTCCACAGTGGGCATATTGTGAGAGACTGATTATATATCCCCCTTTCCTATCCCACCCCGCCTTGTTCTATTCTCTACCCTGTCCCTGTCCCTTTACAGAAGTGTGTACTTCCAGCAACCATCCCCCCCACCCTGCCCTCGCCTCTGTCATCCCACCTCTCAATCCTATCCCCACTACTCTCCTGTGTGGCAAGATACCCAGTTTAGAGTTTATGTCATTCCTTCCCTAAGCCAAATTCAGTGAGAGTAAGGTTGACCCTTTGCCTTTTGCCCTCCTGTTCTTCCCCTCCATTGTAACAGTTATCCATTGCCTCTTCTATATGAGATGATTA
>CM053590.1:89462582-89507241 GCA_028646515.1 Pseudochirops corinnae
TTACTTGATTTTTTTTTTTAGCTCTGTGGAACTCTGCTTCCAGAGGGGAAAGCTCTGTCCCAAATTGCTGGGGTTTTCACAGCTGCCAGAGCTATTAGGAGGCTGACATTTTTTGCAGCCTCCACCAGCTTTGGCTCACTGAAAACGCACCCCAGGACCACCACCCAAGACCATGATCCGTATCCAGGCCACTCAACACAAGAGCACTTAGCCTCTGAATGATCGCTTGGCTCCCCTACAGTCTGCAGGCCGGGAGCTCTGAAGCAGCCATGTGGAGGTGGCTGCAGGGCTGCTGCTTCTGCCGCTTCCTTGCCCTGGAGGCAGTTCACCCAGACTGCTTTTCTCCCCAAAATTTAGCTGAGTTCCACAGACCTTTCACTTTGTCCTTGTTTCTTAATGCTTGATAATTCTGGAAACTGCCACGGCTGCCACTGACCTACTCTCCTGAAGGCTCCAGCTGCAGATTGTCCTGGCCACCCCGGGGCCAAGCCATGGTTTCAGGCTGGGCTGGTTTTGGCTCCTAGCACACTTTGATGAGCCCTTCCTGCCGAGCTGCCTTCAGTGGGAGGTGTATTTTTGTGAGTTTTGGAGCCCTAATATTTATTTAGAGTCATATTTTATGGGTATTTGAGGTGGCTATGTGGGAGCTGCTAAACCTTGTTGCTTCTATGCCACCATCTTGGCTCTGCACCCTCAATGAAAATAATTTTATGGTTGGGGGTCACCACAACATGAGGAATTGTATTAAAGGGTCGTGGCATTAGGAAGGTTGAGAACCACTGTGGCTCTATACCCAGTAGTTACCAACTGACCTACATCCCCTGCACTGATTTAGAGGAGAAGGCAAAGAAATGGAATAGTATTCCTGCAGAGGACTGAGGTTGAGGGAAGGAAAGGGATAAACTAGTTCAATTCCTGGCAAACACATACACACAACCATTTTTGTCCCTGGTGAAAAAAATATCCAGTTATACCCTCTGCTGACACTGGCTCTAACTCTGTCCCTTACAATGCCTAACTGCAATCATCTAGTATGGGAACAATGAGATTTTATTCTGAGGAAGGTGACTTTAAGCTGATTCAGCTTTCCTCTCTTACATAAGAATCCCAGAATTATTGATTCCTCATTATTAATGGATGCCCCAGAAACAGATAATTCTAAATCCAGAACTTTCCTATTTCAAGCCAGTTTAGGTGCCAATGAAGGTGAGAAATTAGGTTAAGGAAACTTGAGTATCTATAGACCCTTAAAGGATTTGTTACGTTAGCCCAAGAGGAGCCTCTCTAATGATTCTTACATATGGAACAGAACTGCCTCTTAAATTTTTTCCTGAATTACCATATTAGGCTACCATTAGAGTATCTCTGGAAAACCACTCAATGACCTTAATTCTGCTAAGAAGATCATTTGACACTTGCACTCTGTAAATTAAAGACTGTGACTCAGTCATCTAAGCCCTTAGATTGATTTGTTATTACTAACCTCTATATTCTACTGTGATAATCCTGTTATTGCATTTACAGACAAATGGAGCTGAGATGCCTGGGCCTTCTATGTTGATTGCACAAAGGTCCAAGCTTGGAGGAATGGCTGCCTTTATCTTCATGGTCACTGGCATTTTTCTAAAATGATGGCAGTAGGCTGAAGCATGTTCTAAAATGCTAGTCTTATCACACATAAAGCTTTATTTTATTTTACTCTTTTTCTTCCCCCCTTTTACTGAGGACTTTCATTTTTGTGGTTTTTCTTCATTTTCCGTATTACTTCATCAACCCATGTCTTCCTGTAACAAAACAAAATGAAACAAACCAAAAATGCTCAGCAAAACTAACCCAAAGCACCTAAAGGTGACACAGCATATGCAAACTTCAGTACCCATAATCCCCGCACCTCCATTTCTAGTAAAAAAGGGATGTGTGTTTCATCTTCTATTCTCCAGGATCAGGTTCCTGCTTTCACTCCACCATGCTGTGTTTATGAGGTTGGGATTCTTCATGAAATGGAATGATTTGAAGTCAAAGAGTCTTAACTTTAAATCTGGCCCTGTCCTTTAGTAGCTTTGTCTATAACCTAGACAGGGATGAGGAACCTGCTGCCTCAAGGTCACATGTGGCCCTCTAGGTCCTCAAGTGCAGCCCTCTGATGGGATCCAAATTTCACAGAACAAATTCCCTTAATAAAAGGATTTGTACTGTAAAACTTGGACTCATTCAAAAGGCTACACCCAAGGACCTAGAAGGCCACATGTGGCTCCAAGGCCACAGGTTCCCCACCTCTGTATCTTCTGGCAAGTCATTTCACTTTTCTGGGTCTCAATTTTCTCATTTGTAAATGTGGGGATTACACTAGATAATATTCAAGATCCTTCCCAATAGTAATAGCCTATAGAACTAAACAAATACTATATTTGTTTGAATAAGTCTTATATTTTCTTTTGCATTCAAGAAAGAATTCTGAACACTTTGTATTTCTATGCAGCATCTGCCTTGTGGGTTTGTACCACCACCCTGCTCATGAAATAAGATTCCAAAGTAAGTGCAGATTTGTCATCATGATTAACATGTATCTATTGACAATATAGTAAAGACATGTAGCGAGGAATGGGCGATTTGTGGTGAGTGGCTGCTGCTTGACACAGACTCACACAGACTAGAAGGAAACTTCCCTCTGAGTACGGAGGATGCTTTCTCAAGAGTCCTTTTCTGTCACCATAATATCTCTTTTTTTAATGGTGGGATTCTCTTTTGCGTTTGCTCAGTTTTCTAGCCTAATTCCTGACTTCAGGGTTGATGTTAGGGCTGGATTATGTGTACTTCTCTAGGGAAGATCTGGACTGGTCCTGTTGCAACTTTCTGGGGATATTGAATTTTGTGTTTTTTTCTAGGATCTCAGGGGCCTGAAATCTTTTCAGTCTTGATTGCTGTTCCCCTGGTCTGAGCTCTGCAAGTTCCTGGCCTGGGTTTATGTCTGAGCAACAGATGATTACTGCTAGATTCACCACTGTCAGCCAGCTAGGAAGCTCTGTTGGTTCAGAATGAGAAACTGCAGACTCCCCTTTGGTCTGGGATTCCTGCCCTGGCTATTCCTCTACAGACTTCATACTAGGCTAGATTCTGGATCTAATAATCCATAGTTCTCCTCCTGGGGTAAGCCAAACCCCAGCTGCCAGCTTCTAAACCTGCTTTTCTTTCAGTATACACACCTGAGGCCAGTGTTGGGAGAAAGTAAGTACAGGTCTACTTCTCAGTTTTTCTTGGATTTGTAACCCAGATTCTGGGCAGTAGGCAATAAAGCTGCCAGTTTGTACCTATTCCTGTCATGGTATTCTGAAATGTGGGTAGTGAGGTCCCTATATGGGTCTGGAACCTCCTCTTGCTGAATTCACAATCCCACCCTGGGTATTAGGGTATGCTCCTGTCCTTGCCTGGTCCCCAGTATCCACAGACCTCTCTGTCTGCCTCCCTCTTCCAGCCAACCTGGGCTGGAAACAGGATTCAGTTTTTCTTGGATTTCCCCAAAAGGATGCAGTTTGTGATTTTTAGATCAGTTTAAAGAAATTTGAGAGGAAGCTCCTCAATACTCCCTATGACAGCTTTCCTGGTGCCTCTAGTTGCTGATGCCTCCCTACATCAAATTTCTTTGTATCATATACAAATATGTATGGTGTGTGCGTGGGTGTATATGTATGTAGAATGGGGTGACAGAGGATGAAAAGGAGAGATAGTGTGATGGAAGCAACAAACATGAACTTGGATAGACTTCAGGAGATAGTGGAAGACAGAAGAGCCTAGCATATTATGGTCCATAGGGTCACCAAAAGTCAGAAATGACTGAATGATTCAACAACAACAAAAACATGGATATACATATATATGTATTTTCTACACACTTTTTTGCATGTCCTCTTATTTGTACAGATCTCCCTGGACAGATTGTAACCTCTTTGTAGAAAGGTAAGTTGCCTAATTGTAGGTGCCTAATAAATGCTTAAAATTGATTGTTAAGACCTTTAAGAATTCATTGGTATTGTTCAGTCATTCAGTTGTATTAGATTCTTCATTACCCCACAGACCACAATTCCATATCTATATCTATTTATATATCTACCTATCTATATCTATCTATCTATCTAAAGAAATTAGTCCTTTATCAAAGAAACTTGCTACAAAAGTCTCCCCAAGCCAGTTTCTTGCTTTTCTTCTCATTTTGGCTGTACTGGATTTGTTTGTGCAAAAACTTTTTAAGTTTATGTGATCAAAATTATCCATTTTACCTCCCACACATCTTTTATCTCCTAGTTGTCATGAGTTCTTCCACTATCCACATTATAATATTTTTCTCACAACAACCTAGGAAGAAGGCATTTTTACAGATAGATAACACTGCCAAAGTAATTTCCTTAAGTGTAGATCTTAACATTACTCAATAAACTCTTTATTGCTTCTGAGAAAAAGTATAAACTCTACTTCTTCCTTCACAATTCTAAGGTCCTTCATACCCTAGAACCAACTTATCTTCTCTTCAAATTATACAGGACTCCCCTACCCATGTTCCATGTTCCAGCCAAAATGGCCTTCTCTCTACTGTTTGTATGCCCCTATCTCCTGTCTCCAACTCTTTGTAATGGACATCAGCCATTCCAGAAACACACTCCTTCCTCACATCCATCTCATAGAATCCCTCTCACACAGCCAATAAGTATAATTAATAAAAAAATGAGTAAATTAATAAAATTGCCTTAAATTACCCATAATCAAGATCATAGTAGCATCTTGAGTCAGTCAAGTATACATGGAATTTTAAAATGAATTTTAGATTCCTTTCTCCCTTTGTGGAATTCCTGTTGATTCTTTAAAGTCCAATTCAAAAGTTTCCTCTTTCAGGAAGCCTTCTTCACCCATCCCACCTGGCAATGACTTCTCTTCATCAGAAGCCACATGGTGCTTGGTTTTATTCCCTGACAATGCATACTACGTGATTTTGAATTATATTTATCTGGGCACATATCTTACTCCTCTACAAAACCATAAGTCCCATGGGGACAGGGACAGAACCATGACATATAAAAGTTCACAGCTCCCCTCGGCAGCATCAAGCTTCATGCTTGGCATACAACAGATACTTAATACATGGTTGTGTAAAATAAATAGGAATATTGAACTGGCATATGGTTCAATATATAAAGCACATGATTTCAGGTGCAATTCCTTCTCTGTGGTTCCTTCTATAGAATAAAACCATGGACTGTTCCTTAAACAAAGAGGTTTAAAGAACTAAATTTCATGCCCTCCTCCTAAAAGCTTCAGAAATATTTCTACCTTTAACATTCCTACCAGCCTAAGAAATAATCCAGATGGCATACAAAACACTTTATTTAACCTTAAGTTTGATCACTGATAATTTATATTAAATATTCAAAAGCATATTTCAACTTAGTTTTGATTCTTTCAACATTACTGTTGTTTTTAATAATTATGAATTTGAGACCTTTTTTTTTCAGTCTGATGGATATGGGATCTCACCTGTGTGGATTCTCTCTCTTACAGTGAAGAATGTATCCCATATATACATTTTCTCATCTGCTAAGACTCTCATCCATGTCTTTCCATAAAGCTTCTCTTGCACTCTATGTGTACCAATAGCCTTCCTCTGCTTCTTTTAATATCTCTAGGTACCAGTGGAGCACCTGGGCTTTCCATCTATTGTCTCTTATTCTTGTTACATGACTGTCATATCATTTTCTTGTCTCAAGTAGAATCATAAATTTAGAACTGAAGGGAGCTCAGCAGCCATCTTGTCCAACCCCCATATTTTATAGATGAGGAAATGAGGTACATTGACTTTAAGCAACTTTCCCAAAATCATATAAGTAGCAAATGTAAGAGCCAAGATTTGAACTCAGTTCCTCTGACTCCAATGCCAAAATTTTTTCCACTGAATTATTGCTGCCATGTCCAGACATTTGGTTTTTGTTCAGTTGTTTCAGTCACTCTTTGTGACCCTATTTGGGGTTTTCTTGGCAAAGATATCAAAACAGTTTGCCATATCCTTTTTTGACTCATTTTACAGATGAAGAAACTGAGGCAAACAGGGTTAAGTGATTTGCCCAGGGTCACACAACTAATGTTGGAGGCTGTATTTGAACTCACAAAAACGAATCTTCCTTACTCCAAACTCAATGCTGTATCCACTGTACCACCCACCTGCATATAAGAACATACCAAAGTATTATTAGCTGAAATATAAATATCTGTAAAATATGTTGGAATGTTCCCATGGAAATTTCTGCAGAAGTAAAGATTCATTACTTATCTGTGCCTCAATAAAAGAAGAATTTTTAAGCATAGTCACAAATGCTTACAATATGAAGAGGAAAATCCTATATATATCATTTTAAAATAATCCCCACCCAGAAATAATAATAAAAGTCTTATATTTTTTGTAGCATGTACTTTTTTTTCCCTTTTCTTTTCTTTTTAGAAGATTATCATCTATAGGGGAGAAGTGAAACAACACTGGAGTCAGGAATATCTGGTTTTAAATTCTATGTCTGACATTCAGAAATTCAGTAGAGTCACTGGGAGAAAATCACTTAACCTTCAGTGCCCCTCTAGGAGACTTGCAGAGGTATATGCAAATTTTAGAGCCAATGATAATCTATATTGGTAAAGGGAGGAAAATATGTTTAAGAATATGTGTGTGGGAATGTGTCACAAGGGCCAGCTATGTGGCACGGTGAATAGAGAGTGCTGGGCTTGGACTCAAGAAGACCTAAGTTCAAATCTGGCCTCGGACACTTACTGTGGCCTGTGTGATCCTGGGCAAGTCACTTAACCCAGTTTGCCTCACTTTTCTCATCTATAAAATGAGTTGGATCCAGCCTCAGATACTTAACACTTACTAGCCATGCGACCTTGGGCAAGTCACTTAACATCAATTGCCCTGCCTTCCCCCCTCCAAAAAGCAGAAAAAAAAAAATTAGAGAAGAAAACGATAAACCACTCCCATATCTTTGCCAAGAAAATCCCAAATGGGGTCACTAAGAGTCAGAGATGCCTGAAATGACTGAAAAACCACAACAGAATACATCACAAAGTTACAAGGATAAAGTGAGATGGGAAAGTATGTTCAAGAGCATACTCTTACATATACATGCATATATATATATACACACACATGGTATGTAAATGTATGCATATATATGCATGTGTATGTATACATACACACACAGATCTAACAGAGTTGTGGTGAACATGCTTTCCCATCTCATTTCATCCTTACAATAACTCGGTGACTCAACAGGTCAAGAATTTTTATCCCTTTTTATAATCATGAGGAGATTTAAACTCAACAGGATTAGCTGACACCTTTGTAGTCACAGTTGCTAGACCAGGATTGGGAAACCTGTGGCCTCGAGGTCACATGTGGCCCTCTAGGGACTCAGGTTCTATGAAGTTTGAATCTAGTCAAAGGGTTGCACTTGAGGACCTAGAAGGCCACATGTGGCCTCAAGGCCATAGGTTCCTCACCCCCAGTCTAGAGTTGAAAGAACCTTCTCATCTAAATTGTCTTCTGAAATCTACTCATTTAGAGCTGTTCAATGATTTTTCCAAGGTCACCTAGATGGGAGGAGAAGCCAGGTTTTCTGACTCCCAGGGAGAGATCTTTGAAATACATGAAGGAAAGAAAGGACAACTAATCAATAAATTAATGAAGCAGTAGACAGAAGGAAAGTAAAAGGAGGAATGAGAGCTGCCTAGGGAATTAGGAGGAAGCCCATTCATTCATTAAGCTAATGATGTTGGGAGAAGAGGCTCTATCAAAAACTGTTTCCCCATTTTAGGTTCTGTGGCCCTGATTAAATCAGTAGACAGTAGAAATAAAAGAGGAGCTTATCTTCATTCGGATTCCTTCCAGCTGCTCTAAGAGTTTTCCTGGGTCATACTAGGTTGGAGGACACATGAGGACGAAGGCTAACCACACTTCAGCTGCTGCTTTCAGAGCCATGACGTGGGTCCCTTGTAGTGGAAGGCAAAGAGCTGGGTCCTATGCCTGGAAGTTGACTGAGTCTTTTATCTGGGAAAAATGGACACCCATCATGCTGAAGGTAGGTCAGAAGTTGAACACTGTCACTAGATAATGCCTGTGGTTTGCCAACCACATCAAAGGATGAAAGAGAAGGGCTTGGAATTCTGTGGCTATGCTGTAAGCAGAGCACAAAGAACACAGGGAAATCCACTCCACCCCACAGACTTGTTTTTAAAATGAAGTTTGAAGTGAAATTCAATATTTAAACTTGGGCCTTGCAAAAAAGCTTGCATTTTTCTACTAACTCATTCACTTTTCCAAAGGTTCTTAAAGACATAGATCACTACATATATCACTGAACTTAGAGTCCAGAGATGTGGGTTCCTAGGCTGTCTCTGCTACTCAGAACTTGGGGAGTTTAAGGGAAGTCATATAAGCTTTTGTTGTTGTTTTTCCTCAGGGACTTCATCCATAAAATGAAGTAGTTGGACTAGAAAACTATCATCTTTTCTAACTTTAGCAATCCTTTTATCTTCACTGCTTGACTTTACTCAAAAGTTTAGTTCAAAAAAGTGTTCTCTAAGCATCAAGTACTGGACTGTACATTTAGGGACACAGAGGGAAAAGTCAGTCAGTCAATAAGCATTTATCATGTACTTACGACAAGCCAGGCACTGGGCTACACAAAGAAAGTGAAAAAGAAAAGTCCCTCAAGAAGCTTCCATTCAAGGGGCCTCCTATCCTTCCTGGGGTACGGTGGGGGACAATAAGGAGTAGGGCAACCTTTATACAAATAAACAACTGTAAAGGGTATTCAAAAGAAATGCAAAGTAATTAGAGGAAGGAGTGCTAACAATTGGGTAAATCTCTACCAAGAGCCCATAAAAACTATCATTAGACTGAACTAGAGCCTATCTATAACCCGCATGACAACATTTCGTTCAATTCAGCCAACTTTTATTTATTTGTTCAATTGTTTGTTTATTCATTCGTTCTTTCTTTTTATTTGATGCTTCTTTTATATCACATTCATTTCCAAATACATCCCTCTTTCTTCAGCTACCAACAAACCTTCTCTTGTAACAAATGTTTAAAAAGAGAAAGGAAACCACCAAAAACCAAAACAAAACAGGGCAGGAAAAGGACAAGCACTGACCATGCCTGGCAGTATACACAACATTCCACATTCACAGTCCCCAACCTCAGGTCAAGTTAATGAGGATTTATTAAGCATTTACCATGTACCAAACCATATAAATACAAGCTAAAAGGAAGACAGGGCCTGCTCTCTGATCTGGTTTGAGCCCTTCTCCAAATGGATATTCCCAGAATAGCTTAGCAATGGCAGAGAGCAGGTGGAGGGGCAGAGGGAGAAGGTTTAGTCATGATAATGTTTTTGTTGTTCAGTTGTTTCAGTCATGCTTGACTCTTCATGATCCCATTTGGGGTTTTCTTGCAAAGATACTAGAGTAGTTTACCATTTCCTTCTCCAGCTCATTTTCCAGATGAGGAAACTGAGGCAAATAGGGTTAAATGACTTGCCCAGGGTCACACAGCTAGTAACAGTCTGAGGCTGGATTTGAACTCAGGTCTTCTGACTCCAGGTCTAGCACACTGCACTCTGCCACCTAGCGTCCTAGTTATAATTCCATGGTGTTAAATTCCCTTTTATAATTTTTTTTTCTGTTTACATTATTGTAATAATTCTTTCCCTGGTTCTACTTACTTTACTCCCCAGCAGTTCATATACATTTTCTAAGTATCTGAATTCTTCACCTTTGTCATTTCTTATAGCACAGTTAACATTCCACTGTATTCACATACCACTCTTTGGCTGGCCATTCATGAATTGATGGGCTCCTACTTTGTTTCTAGCTCGTTTCAGGGCATGTTTGTTAGGCATTTTTGGTGCAAGTGCTAGATTTGGTGTTAGAGGACCTATGTTCAAATCCCACCTGTCACTTATTTCCTTTGTGACCTCAAGCAGGTCATCTGACTTCTGTAGGCCCCCGGATTGGGCCAGATGACTTCTGAAGTCCCTTCCAGCTCAAGATCTGTGATCTGATGCAGTACAATGTACCAGTGTTTCTGCCAGGCAAAGCAGATACAAAGTCAAAAACAAACAGTCCCAGCCCTGACATCATTGACGTTCTCCTGTGCAGATATACCGTCTACCCTAACGCGTTCTGTTCAACTTGAGGTTTCCACAGACGTAGATGTTATTATTTCTTGTGTGTGTTTCAATCTGATCAGATTTGTAACTGTGGTCCTGATTGCTTCAAGGATGAAGAGTGAACATAAGAACATATCAAATGATTTGTTTGGGAACTTGTGGTATATTTTTCTTCCTTTTTCTTCTTCATTTCTTTTCCTTTGTGAAGATTTCTGGTTTCATTTTGCAGTTACAGAGTAAGGATTCCTGAAACATCACTCCTCCCCACTAAGTAAAATGGAAATAACAGGGTAGGGCTCATGACAAGAAGAGGGGTGGGCACACTGACAAGATTAGTAGTGTTTATATTGTGGATTATGTGATCCTCTAAAACCAGGGGTAGGGGGAACCTGTGGCCTTAAAGCCACAGTAACCTTCTAAATTCTTCAGTGTGGCCTTTTGACTGAATCCAGATTTTACAGAACAAATTCTTTTAAATTAATTTAATTAATAATATTTAGTATGTATTAATAATTTAGTAATATAATTGATTAATGATGATTAATAAATGATTAAATGAATAGAAATTATTTGTTCTGTAAAATTTTTACTCAGTCAAAAGATCACACTTAAGGATTTAGAAGGGCACATGTGGCCTTAAAGCCACAGGTTCCCCACCCCTTCTCTAAACCCCTCCTGGACCAAGTTATCTGTCATGACATATCAAAGCATTCAGATGAGTCAGCATGGAGAGCCTGCCTAGTCTGAGTTCCCTTGGACTTCTCCATCTGACCTCTGGTAAGCCAAGCTCTGTTTCAACTCTAAGTAAGTTCATATATTTAATCTCCTCGAACACAGGGTCCCACGATGTGTTCAGTAAAAATATTACCTATTTCCCTTCTAATTTTTACTCCATTTGACTTTCTGAACAAAAATACTTTTTTAGTTTTATATAGTCAAAATTGTTCATCTTATCTTTTGTCATCCTCTATTTTGTAATAAACTCTTCCTGTCCCTGTAGAACCAAAAGATAATTTCTTCCTTGCTCAATTGGTGCTTGGCCAATATTATTTCCAGATCCAGCACCTATCAAAATGCCTGGCACGTATCAAGAGCTTAATAAGGCTCATTGATTGCTAGATTTATCACAAGGGATATATTTTTGTCCAGAGTTGTGATTTCATTGGTAGTGGGAATCTCCTGAGAGGGAACGCCTTCCACCAATGCAAATTTGCAAATGTTCTGCAAGTCATAGTCTTAGGGTGTTGTTTGGGAGCATGGAGAATTTGGGACTTGCCCGTGTTAATTTAGCCAGCATATGTCTGTCAATGGTAGAACCTAAATCCACATCTTTCCAGACTAGGGCTGGTTCTCTGTCCTCTAGGTTATCTGCATAAAATTACAAAATGAAAAACCATTCAGTGACCACAAAGATCATGCATTCTACTTGGAGATATAACATGGAAGGAGATGCCATAATAGAACTGACCCAGGTCATTCACCAATTCAAGGCAACAAAAATTGATTAAATACCTATTATGTGCAAGGGATCTATGCTTGGCATTGTGGCACAATTACTATAGCTTTCATAGTATTGAAGTTTTTACTAAGTACTTTCCTCACAACAACCTAAGGAGAGTAATTACCCTTCCCATTTTACAGATGAGAAAAATTGGGTTCATTCTGGTAGGTCCATAATGAATAAAAAAACCATAATAAAGACTATATATCAGGGAATCTAAGCAAACACTTAAAGGGATGCAATCAGGCTGACGAGGCTTGTTTTTCTAAGAACAACAACCAGGCAGTCATTTGAAATTCATTCATTTTTGAAGTCTTAAGCACAAGATTTTCTAGCCGTCATTATGATAAATATTCCCATTATTAGGTCTTCAACGCCATTCTCAATTACATCAGTTTGAGACAGCTGAAGGACTGAAGCCAAAGGCTAAATTACAGGTATCGTGGTGATGCCATTATAGTCTCTAATTCCAAAGGAAATCAAATCTTGGATGCCCACTAGAGGATAATCCTGACTTCCGAAACTAGCAAGTGATAACCTGAAAAATCCAAAGATTGTTCCCCCATGGTCTGTCAGCAGGAACTATTTTCCTTCCATCTTTCTAGTGTCTCTAATTCTCAAGGATTAACTTAAGATTTAGAGAAGCAATGAGTTTTAATTAAAAATAGATTGACTAGATTAGCCAACTGTAATTTGGAGTCCTAAAGAGTGGTGGGAAGTACCCAAACTTAATAATGGCACTATTTTTTTTGCCTGCTGGTTTCTTAATATAATTTTAGATTCTCTTTGGGAAAGTTCTGATTTATTTTACTTTTGTGTTTTTGGCAACATACATACATATAGAGTTTTAGACCTTTAAAAGGGAAAGGAATCTAAGCTAATATTTAGTTATAAGCCTTGTAATTTGTAGATAAGGAAATGGTAGCCCAGAAGTTATTAAGTGACTTGTCCAAGGTCACAAAGTCAATAAAAGGGGATATACATGTGTGTATGCAATGTTATTGTATATATGTATGTATATATTTGCATATACACACATTCATTCAAACAAAATTTATTAAATATCCTATTTGTGTTAGATGTTGACTAAGATACAAGTTTCAGTAAGATATTCTGTGTACCAGGAGATTAGTAAAAGACGAAATATCGACACAGACAAGTATAATACACAATATACATAATGAGTGCATTACAAAGCTACAAAGTTTTCCATGAGGTCTGACATGGAACAGGAAAGGCTTCTTATATTATAAGGTGGCATTAAGATTGAATATTAATAGTTGGATAAGATAATCAACTGACAAAAAAAGTGGGAGATCCTAAGCAAAGGCCTCCTCTATAATCTCTCCTAGATCAGCTCCTCTATATTCACACACAATCCTTTAAATTCATCCTGTGCCTAAATCTGCTGGGTGTCATTTATGATCTCAGAACATTTAACATATATTAATTGTAGGCTAAGACTCTAGCTCCCTTATAAAGCCAGATGGCTAAGTTATTCAGTCCTAGGGACAGCCTAAGGGATAACTGGATTCACCTGTGGAAAAATTGAGTATCAGGCCTCCAGAAGGAAAGTGACTCAGATGTTTTGATGTCCAGAAGGAAAACCCATAGGAAGAAGCACTTGGGGGAGAGGGAGGGAGAGAGAGACAGAGGGACAGAGACAGAGACAGAGACAGAGAGACACAGAGACAAAGACAGAGAGAGACAGAGACAGAGAGACAGAAACATACAGACAGAAACAGAGGGAGGGAAGAATGGATAGAGAGAGGCAGAAAGAAACAGAGATGGAGAGAAAGACCAAAAGAAAGAAGAAATAGTGAGAGAGACAGACAGACAGACAGAGAATGAGAGAGAGAGAGAAAGAGAGACAGAGAGAGAACAATACTTTGAGCTACTGTGTAGGAAGGAGTTATAAAGATGAGAGAGGAGTCTGGCAGTTTTGGAAACCAAGGAACAAGCAGACTCAATGAATTCAACTCACTGTGATGCTTAACTCAGTAGCAAAGTATGGATTTAACTTCATCTGTAAACCCACTGGGACAAGGTTATGCAGGCCTCAGTCCTCCTTTATACACTCACAAGTATTTAACACACACACAACCACACACACTCCTTTTGGTTTATCTGATATTGTCTGGTTTATTAGAAACAAAGGATAGACTAGAAAGAGCACTAAACCAGAGGTCATAGTACTTAAGTTCAAATCACTGCTCTACACTTAATACCTATGGGACAAACCTCTTCCTTTCCTGGGCATCAAGTCCTTATTTATTTTTTTTTTAAAAAGGAGGTTGGGCTAGAAAACATTTAAGGTTGCTAGTAGCTCTATGTTTATGACTAAACAATCTATTTGTGTTTGACAAAGGGATGCATCAAATCAACAAACACTTTTTGAGAAACTACTTTTTACAGGGCAGTAGAGTTTTGAAAGCTTTCTAATCCAGGTAGGGGAAGAGAAGATGGACTCCAAATTCAGATTTCCATGGTTTCATGAATTTGAGTGTTCTATCTACCTTCATACATCTCAGTATTTTGGCACTTTAGCAAATGGTCTTCCTAAGTGGGTGAAAAAAAAAATTCTTCATCTGATGACCAAACCTCTAGTGAAGAGTTCTTTCGACAGTGACAAGGTTTATCTTTGGACAACATATGTACACTGACACAAACATATGCCCCACAACCCTGCCTACACTTGAAGCCTTTCCAGCTTGAGAGGGATGATCAGAGGTTACAGTATTCCTGACATTGCTTCTGAGATGCTGGGGCCAAATCCACCAGCACAATGGAGGCCACTGGACTCACTTTAGTGGACAAATGAGGAATGAACTTTACGGACAGTTACATCACAGGAAGGCAATTCAAGAGAACAATCACAGAGGAAGAGAACACATTCATTATATTGACCGTGTCCGAACATCTTTTACTTGTGTGATATAAATACTTGTCAGCAAAAGAATCCATTTCTTAAAACAAACAACCCCCATTCTGTTAAAAATGTCAAATTCGAATACTGGATTTGCTTCTTTGACCTTCGAAAATCCACTCACCTCTCTGAGTCACTTTCTATTTCCATAATCCTTTAATTGACAGTAGCCTCCTTTCTTACATCTCTCCCTATATCTTCCTAAAGTCTAGAATAGGACCTAGATCTAGTCTGATCTTCTTCACTGTGACATCCCATCCATTCCTCTTCTTTTATTCAACACTCTACTAGGACGTCAAGTGTCACATCCATTCTGACTTCACATTCCTCCATTCCCAATCTCATCCCTATAGTTTAGAGAATCAGAAGATCATAGACTTAGAGCTAGAAGAGGCCTTAGGGGTAATCATGTTCACATTTACAGATGAGGAAAATGAGGGTGAAAATGTTGATATAATTTGCTCAAGGTCAGACAGCCAGTAAGTATCTGTGGCAGGATTTCCTGACTCCAAGTTCAGTCTCCCATCCACTACATAATACTATCTATATTAAAACTGCACTGTCCTCTACCCTTCAATTCCTTGCCTTTATGTCCTTCTGCTTCTCACAACTCGTCATACCCCAGTGGGGTTATTCCCACCATCCACCTCCTATATTACTACTCATGTGCTACAGACTAGAGCTTGAGGAAGAAATTCAAATGTTCTGAGTGGGTACATTGCAAATTTTTTTCTTTTTTTGGAAGGGGTAAGGCAGGGAAATTGGGGTTAAGTGACTTGCCCAAAGTCACACAACTAGTAAGTGTTAAGTGTCTGAGGCCACATTTGAACTCAGGTCCTCCTCACTTCAGGGCTGGTGTTCTATTCACCACACCACCTAGCTGCCCCTACAAATTTGTCTTCTAATCTCAACGGAACCCTCACTGAAGTATGACGATGCTTTTATTCCTGCCCACTTGCTTCTCTGTAAGAGAATCTCCACAGAGGCTGTTTTAAACCTTTTCTTCTCTCCTCAAGTCTCACACATCACTGATCCTTTCTCTGAGAACTTTACTGTTTTTTTTTTCCTTCATGTCTTTCTTTACAGAGAAAATAGTGGACATCTACTGCAAGTTCTCTCTTCTGCATCTCAAACTCCTTTGATATCATTCTTCATTTTCTCCTTCTTTATTCCAGACTAGTGAAGAGGTGATCAAGCTCAGTTCCAAGTCTTTTTCTCTGTGTGTGTATACATATGTGTGTGTATGTATACATATATATGTATATATGTGTATATATGTATGTATGTATATACACACAGACACAGATACACACATATATCTGTTTTTCTGTACATTGGTATACATATATATATATATATACACACATATAAGTATGTATGTATGTATATATGTATTTCATTTTAAAAATTTGAAAGACACAATTTCTGGATAATTATCTTCTTAATAAAAGTTGTCAGTGGCGCTTTTGAATGCCAAAGACAATTATGGTGGTGGGCTCACGGCTTATATACCTTTGGAAAAGTAGGTGTTTCAGAGGATGTCAATCAACTGATTAGTTAACAAGCAATGAGAGAGAATCAATATTACAATAAGCAACTGGACCTATTCCAATGAACTTTGATCACGTTATTTACTTCTAAATTACCGCCAGCCTTGGGTAATCTATTAAAAAAAAATTATTCCCATTCATACTTGTATAGAGCACAATAGGCTTCCCTATTTTAGATTAAATTCCTTGTAAGGTTGGGTAGGGTCTGACCAAGACTGATGAGAAAGTTAATTCAACCTTCTGAGTCTGCGTTTTGAATGAGAACTTTAGAAAAAAGGAGGAAACTTTGGATCTCCTCAAATCATTGGTTATTAGCAGTCATTTCTCTCAAATGTATGTGTGTATGCACACATATGTATGTGTGTATGTATATATGTGTGTGCACATATACATGCATATATACATATACAGCTATACATATACATTTATTTATATCAATCATTGATCCTATCCCCTTCCCTCTTCTCTAGGGGATTGCCCCCACAATCATCTCTCTCTATAAACTTCACTCTCCTGTATTGGTTTCTTCATTTATGCCCACAAACACACACAGTTCTCCTTATCCTTAAAAAGATTCCCACTTGACCCTGGAATTCCCTCATGCTATTACCTTATGTCTCTCCTCCCTTTCATAGCCAAACTTCTGAAAAAGCTCTCTGATCTCTCTGACTCCACTTTCTCATCTAACCTACTTTTCAACTCTTTACAATGCACAACTGAAAGTATACTTCAAGGTTACAAATGATCACTTGATTGCCAAATCAGATGGCCTTTTCTTTTCTGACATCCTTCTTGAGCTTTCTTTAGCCTTTAACACTAACGATCTCTCTCTCCCCTGGATACTCTTCTCATTGCTTTTTGTGATACTTTTCTCTCTTAATTCTCCCATATTTCCTCTCTATCTCCATCTTTCTTTGTTTATTTGCTTATTTATTTAGATTTTTAATTTAAATTATTGGACTTATTCTGTCCTCTTAACTATGGGTAGTCTCTCTACTGACCCCTACCTACATACAAGCCCTTAAAGTTCTGTCCTGGGTCCTTTCCTCTTCTTTAACTGTACCAAGGTTTTTAACCTTTTTGTGTCAGGAACCCCTTTGCAGTCTGGTGAAACCTAGAGATCGCTTCTCAGAGCAATGTTATTAAATAATTGAAGGAAATGCTAAATTTCACTGAAATGTTTATGAAGAAAAGATGCAATGTTTTCCACCCAAGTTCATGAACCCGTAGGTTAATAACCCCTTCTCTAAATTCTGTGATGACTTATCTAGTTATGACTGAAGATGATTCCCAGATCTCTATACATCCTGTCTTGATCTTTCTCCTGATTTCCAGTGCTTCATACAACTGCATATTTAATATTTAGAACTAGATATTCCATAGACATCTCATACTCAACAAATCCAAAACAAAACACATTTTCTTTCTTCTTTCTTCTTCCTAAATTCCCTATTTTTGTTGAGGCACCACAATCCTTCTAGGCCTCTAGCTTCATAACCTCAATTATTTTTACTTCCTCACTCTTACCAATACCAGATATCCAATTAATTACCAAATCTTATTTTTACCCTATAGCTTTCTCACAGAGTTGCCCCTCCTTAGGTTCATGTGGCCACCAGCCTAGCTGAAGCATCCTTCAGCTGTTGTCTACACAACTGCAATAGTCTCCTCATTGATCTCCTTGTGTCATGGCTGACAAAGTTATTTTTATAAGGTCCAGGACTGACTATACATTCTCCTACTTAATAAAATATAGTGAATCCCTGCTACAACCCCAAAGATAGGGGTTCTTAATTTTTTTGTGTATTTGGAAAAGCCCACAGACAACTTCTCAAAATAACGTTTGTAAACAACTGGAGAAAATGTTAAATTTCAGTAAGATGTTAAGTAAAATCAAGATGTGATTTTCTAAATAAAATTCACAGACCAATTTGACTCCATGTTGGAAACTCCTGATCAAAGTAAAAAACAAAATCCTCTCTTTGGTTTTTAAAACCTTCCACATGTCTTTCTAGTGTTTTTGAACACTATTCATATGGTCTATGGCATAATGAAACTAACCTAACACAATGCTTAACAAACATAACAAGTACTTAATAAATGTTTCTTGGATGGTCAATAATCTTCACGATGGCCTTTTGAAAATGTTCATCATGAGTGCAAAATAACACAGTGTCCCATGAAAGGATGCTTCTTGTCTTGTTGCCTTTGGAAAAAAGGAATAAACCAATTCTACACTGTCCTTTATTTGGCCCTCCATGAGGAATATGAAAATATTCTTGTCATTGAGCTGCAACCTTCATTTGTCTTCTGGTTTTGTTTACCATGAGAATGCCAATAGTGGTATGATCCCATTATTTCAGGAATATATTCATTTGCATGTCACTAGAGAAGGCTCTTACATTTCAAAGACTAGTAGTTAATATTTTGAAATGGTCTAAAACCCATTCTGTACTTAGCACCCTCTACCTTTTTTTTTCTATCATTCCGCAACTGTCGCTATAGAAGGGTAAGGACCCACGTAGGACTGGGAGTCATTTTATATTTCTCTGTTTCATGGGTTGCCATGGCCAAAGAGTCTATTACTAAATGGCCAGTTAACTGATGATGAGCTCTTCCTACCAAACTAGACTGGTTCTCAGAAATATGACAGAGTGTGTGGCAGGGACAATATTCATTCTTTCTAGCAGGATAGTTCAATTGACATAGCCTTTGGAAAAAAAAAAAACAACAGGGAAATCTCTATGTCACAATAAAGTAGGACTTTTTTTATAACACTTTATTGAGTTACTGAAATTTCCAAGAAGCCAGAGTTGTGTGGATAATGTGTACAATATAGGAAAGAATTCTATTTCTGGAAAAGAATTCACTTGTTTTGATGATGTAATATTTTTAAATATATAAGCTACTCCTTTAGCACCTCTCACAAGGCCTGTATAGAGAAGATGCTTAATATTTCATTACTAAAATCCATAAAGCTGTTAGCAGAATATCTCAAGCACTATTTTTAAAAAAAATCTCCATATTGAAAGTAGAATGCTAAAAAAACAATTGACAAACCTATAAAAGAATGTTCTAAATCACTAATAGGAGAAATATCAATCAAAACAACACTCAGAATGCAAGATGGCAAAGACGATAAATGATAACAAAAGTCAGTGTTGCTGGGATTGTGGGATTATGGGCGCATTACTATATTATCAGTGTAACTGTGAAATAGAATAAAATTTTGGGAAGTAATTGGAATTATGCAGATGAAATTACTAAAATGAAAGCTTATTCCTAGACTGAAACGTAATGGAATGACATTTCTTTGGCATACATGCATGGGCAGATCCAGTTTCTTTTTTTCTTCTTTAGTCATTCTTCTGGTTTACATGACCTGCCACTGGCACTTAATCCATTACCTCTGCAGACTGTAGGTAAAGTTTTATGCAAATCAAAATGCAATGAAAAGGTTCTAAGGTAGACAATGGAGTCTCTCAGGTCCTTTCCCATTCTAAAACAAAGATATTAGGACCCACAATCTCAAATATCTCTTCCAGTTCTCAATCTTTGGATCCATGATTGTCAATTGTTTTTGCTATAGTGATTGTAAAAGTATTGACAATTTCCTAGTTTTCAAGGAAAAGTCTATATAGGAAAGATTTTGTTTTGTTTTGTTTTTGCATGAGATTTATACCATTTTTAATTATTTGCTTGTTTGATCATTTCTCGATGTAGTATTTGAAAAATATGACAGGACAAGAATTCTTCACTTTTCTTTTTTCTCTATTCAAGAGAAAGAGTGGTTCATCTTATGATTAGCCCCTTAGTCCTCCAGAGTTGGTTGAATATTCAGAAAGAATCTTGCAATAAGCTTTATTTCTGGTCTTCCCATGAACTGAAAGCATTTGATCTATAAACACAGAAATGCCAGAAATACCATTGGAGAAGAAAGTTTATCCTCCCAAGTCAAAAGAGTTGGTATGACTGGTTTCTATCAAGGGAATTGACCTTATAGATCACTGAGAGAAGGAAAGCAGGCATCCGATGCCTCCCCCTAAAACAGTGCAAAAGAGAACAGGACCATTTGTGTAAGAGAAATCAAAAAAGCCAAAGAAGAAAAATAGGAAGATGTTTCCTTCTCATATTCCCTGACCTTTGTCTACCTGACAAGGCTGAACTCACTGAAACAGTCTCCAGAGGTAAGAGAATCTGATCTAAAAAAGTAAACAACACAGAAGAAAACATAGGCTGACACATATACAGCCTAAGTCAGTGGCCTCCAAAGGAGGCAAGCAAAGAATCTAAGGTTTTCATTTGAGGGATGCCTTTCTACAGTGGGAGATGTATAAATGTGTGGGGAAAAGGTGTGGTTTTTTCATCACCCTGGTTTTAAGAGAAACCTGGGAATTTATAGTATACCTCGTTCTCTGGAAGTGAGACCCATAAAGTCCACTGGTTCTTCTGAACTGTTTTAATGCCAAAAGGCATGAACTGAAAGGAAAACCTGAAAGAACAACTCCAGAAATTACATCTGGTTGTAAAATACTAAGAAAGTGTGCATTTCACATTTTGCTCCATTCTGGAGTTCCAATAGGTTACTTGGTTTAATGTGGAATATTTTGCAAATAAATGTGGTTCTATGGGCTCCATCCCCCACCACAATCCAATGGATTCTTTTACAATTAGTCAAGTCAATTAACAATAAGCAAATATTTAGTAAGAGCTCACTATTTTCTAAAGACTTTGCTAAGTCCTGGGGATGCAAAGAAAGACAAAAACAGTTCCTGCCCTGGAAGAATTCAATTGGGGGAGATAGCTTGCAAATAACAAGATATATATACAAAATAGATAGAAAATAATCTCAGAAAGGAAGCACCAGATTCTGAACTCCATTCATGCAAGGTGTACAAATCATACTAAGAGCATACTTGCTTTTTAATGAAACACTTAATTAGTACTAAATCATGTAGCAACCTACTACTACCACTACTACTACTACTGCTGCTACTACTGCTACTACTACTACTACTGCTACCTCATATATAAACTGGATCGAGGGTGCTGGAAGTAGCTGGACAATGGAGTGCTATGCTAGGTTTAGAGTAACAAAGATTTGGGCCTATGGATAATGAAAACTCTTTAACTCTCCTTGATTCTTTCCACTTGATGAGGCATTTGCCTGAGGCCTTCTGGTCTTATGGGCCTTTCATTATCCATAGGCCCAAATCTCTGTACCCAAATCTGTTACCCTTAAACTAGCTTAGCTCTCCATTGTCTGCCATCTTTAGGTAGCCTTCAACTATTTCCCACCCTTAATCCCATTCCTGGAGTCTGACCTCTACTCACCCTAGTCCCATCAAGATCCTCCCTTGACTCCTCCTCATGACCCTCGCTAGACCCCTCCTCCCAGACTGCTAAACCACCCCTAGATCCCTCCCATAGTCTTTCTGTATAATAACATCCATCTTGCCTCAATGAAGAGGCTGAGATTCAATCTAGCTCAGATTCAGTCTGTGTCAGATTTTTCTGATCTGCGTTCAATACAGGTGTCACAAATACTTAGACTCCTTAAGAGTCTAACCATTTTGGAGAATCTTCAATAAACTTTGCTTTTCCTTGGCTGAGAAAAGGCTTGAGTTGAATTCATTCAGCAGGACCTGGTATGTTGGTATTTTGGGTTCTCAAGCAACCCCTAAACCCCCAACACAGGCATCTCTATAAGTCTATAAATTACAGAAAAAGCATCTACCTCCATCAGTGGAAGGAATTTCCATACATGGATGAAATAATAGATTCTTCCCCAAAACTACCTCATAAGATTGCTGTATAGACAGGGAGTTGTAAATGCTTAAGATTTTTATTTATAATTAAATTTTAAGATATTTAAATGAAACTGAAATAAAATATATTTCCTATGTGAAGGGATTATAATAATTGATATTTATATAGTAATGCAATTCATTTTAAAATAGTAACTCACTAAATATATTCTAGGAAATGGGTAAACTTAAAGAACCATTCATTAAAAGTTCATACTTTAAGGAAATACATCAGAAGATAAAGTTTGGTGTTACTTCTTGAAATGTTGAGCTTTTTATCAAGGTAGTTTTGTCTTCTTCCCTTTTCTGGCAAGAGGTTTAAAACCAAGAGAGATAATCTCTCACACATACACACACACACACACACACACACACACACATACATATACATATATACATACACACATGCATGAAGGAGCTCAGAAGTGGGCAATTTTGGTTTTTGGATGCAGCAGAACTGAAAGAAAAAAGCCAACCCAAAAGGAGCCCCTTTGAGAGCTCCCCAAAAAAGGAAGTCCCTTCCCTATCCCTGTCTTCCTTCCACTTCATTGCTTTTTTTGTTAATTGTGCTAAAAATACATTGACCAGATTTAATATTATTTCACATAAACACCTGTGGTCTCTCCTATCCTTATGTTGCCTGGAGTATGAGGATGCAATGGGGGCCACAGGAGAAAAAGATCATTCCTAGACCAAGGCATAGTGTCTCATTCCCAGACCATTGTTGGAGAGCAGTGCTCCCTAACTGGACACATAAGCTTCAGCCATTTCATAATTTCACTCCCAAATGCAAAACTATTATGAATTCCAGACACATTTCATAAATCTGCCCTATATACACAGTAGATGTTACAATATGATGAACTAGATGCAATCGGGTAGAACAGAAGATATTTTTAGAAATCCAACTCTTTCCTCAATGTCTCTTACTTCCTATTGTTCTCAGTTGTGCAAGAATTTATTCCTTTAGGGTTCATATTATTAATCTTTGACTTCATATCAACATGTTATTCTTCCTATGAATACAACCATTTTATTTGAAAATTGGGGATAGGCTGAAGATGGAAGAGAGTTGTAGAGGGAAAAGTATTATGTGACCCTGGGCAAATCACTTAAAACTTTGTGAATCTCAGCACCCTCATTCTTTTTTTTTAAATATATCTTTATGTATTTTGCTAAATATTTACCAATTAAGTTTTTAATTAAATTAAAAATTTAATTTAAAATTAAGGTTTTATTAAATATTGAGTTCCAAATTCTCTCCCTCCTTCCAACCCCTTCCCCACCCCTAGAGAAGGCAAGCAATATATCAATTATGCCTGTGAAATCATGCAAAATATATTTCCATATTAGCCATCTTGCAAAAGAAAACACACAGATACATGCATACACACACAAAAAAGAAAGAAAGCTAAAGACTGCTTCAATCTGCACTCAGAGGATAGTATTTTTCATCATGGGTGCTTTAGAATTGTCTTGGATAAGACAATCTCATTCTTAAAAAAAAAAAAAGGAATTGAAATAAATGATTTATCAGTCATTAGATCAACCAGTACTTATTAAGTACCTACTAATGCCAGGCACTGTGTTCAGTGCTAGGGATACAAAAAAAAAACAATTTTAAAATATAGATTACACATAGGTATATGTATATGTGTGGAGTAGAGGTACAAGATATAAACATTATGTACTAGTACAGTGGTTCTCAACCTGTGGGTCACGACTCCTTTGGGGGTTGAACAACCCTTTCACAGAGGTCACAGGGGTCGCTTAAGACCATCAGAAAACACATATTTCCAATGGTCTTAGGAACCAAGACACAGCTCCTCTATCCGTATCCGTATCCACCCACATGCAGATAGATACAGCCACATATGGGTATTAAAAGGTCCTGCATTAGGAAGGTTGAGAACCACTGCTCTAGGAAAATAGATAGGGTATAAATAATCTCAGAAGAAAAGTCCAGTAATTAAGGGGGATCAGGAAGGTTTCTTGAAGAAGGTAGGATTTTAGCTAGGCCTTCAAGGAAACCAAGAAAGCCTATGGACATTTCCTGAGATCCATTTGAAAACCTCTAACATTTAAAAGTCAATTTATCCCAGGGATCTAGTAGTTCTTTCTTTAAGATTGTACGTTAGCATTCTATCAAAATACAGCACAGATGTTCATACTTGAGCAGGGAGGGGAAATAAAAAAGCTTCTGTTGAATGAAATTTCTATGTAGCACCTGCTAGTTTTAATATCAATCCCCCCTCCACAAAATTATTACCAAAACCAACAGATATTCAGGACCCAAGGCCAAATAAAAATTTTCCATTGTTATTTCCCTGGATGTCTTGAGTACTTCAAAGCTTGTCAAAAGTAGTAAAGCTGGTTGCCCAATTACTGATACAGGGCTAGAGGGAATGAATGGCAGACTTTGGTTAAGGGGAAAAATGAACCTGTTGGAATGGAAGTAGCTGACAATCACTGCTCACTTCAAAATGCCTAGGTTCAAATTTCACCGCTTTTCATAAATGTGCTTTTGGTTAGTTTGAAGTAGACTCTGATAAAAGATTTTTTTTTTTAATTTGAATAAACTTCTGCTCATTGGAATATCATTTATTCCCACTTGGTTTCATTAGGAATCTCCATTGTTGGGTGATACCTTTTAAAATGCAGATGTAAAAAAAAACAAACCTTAAGTTAGGAGTCAAATGACTCTACAATCAAATAAAAATATAGACATATAAATGGGGGTTCCTAATGATATCAGTCAAAATTCTGTGTTCAACAATTTTTTTTTAAATCCCAATTCATTATTGGCAAACAAAGGGTAAAATTAGAAGAAAAAAAACCACTACAGTATCTTGATATAACAAAAAGCTAAGAGGAAAAGCTGTTTTCAAAGGTTACCATTCTTCCTTATAATGTTCATACTAGGATAGGAAATTAAGTGGACTTCCCTACAGCTGCTCATTTCCCCCCCCTTAACAGGATGTTCAATATCATCATAAACCATCTGGAGAGTGAGAATTTGGCTTGATTTTGATTCAGCTGCAATAATGAAACATCCATTGAGAAGGTTTACAGAAAAAGGAGAACTTTTAATACATTGATTGGTATAACTCACAAACAGAATCTTAAGACAATTTTTTTTGTCCAGATTTAAGATTTCATTGGTTGTTTTAATGAATATGGAAACTCCAACCTCTGATGCAAACAAACAACCTCTCTATAACAAAGTTGTTAAGAGTTTTTTGAGGCAGTGAGAGAAAAGTGTTTTGCCAATAGTCATATAACCCAGGTGGCATATGTGAAAAGTTGGGACTGGAAGTCAGATCTTCTGATTCCAAGGTCATCCCTCTATTCACTACCATGTTGCCCCTCTAAAACAAATGATCTTTTTAAAAACATACATACAGAAAATGCAAACAGAAGTTTGAATTAAGCTTGACCATATATAAGTCAGACAAACAACCTTTTTAATAGACTGAGTAAAAAAAGTCAATTACAAGCATTCAGGAATTAGAGTAATTAGAATTAGTAATTAGTAATTTTAATTTTAAGCATGAAAAGATGTGGGGGGGGAGGAATAGAATCAAAACAATAAACTGGGAAATGATAAAAAGACCCTGATTGTCTAAAAGAGAAAATCATTGCATAAAATGGGAAACTAACATAATGAAATTCTGGAAATACAATTGCAAATAATCACAAAGAAGGAAAAAACAGAATAACTCTAAAGTAATCAAGAATGAACTCTGATTCCTACACATTTCAAAAGAATATGTACAAAAGAAAAAAATGAGACAGACCAATTTGAATATTAATAGAATGGTCAAGAGGACAGAAACTTGTGGAAAATCCTGACAACTTTCAATTCTCTAAGGCATCTGTGAACAAATGAATGTGGGTACTCCCCGCTATGGTGCAGATCTCAATCCATGCCTTCTCAACCTGTGTGATTTTTCTATAAGTTGTCCTCTTAAATCTTTTAACCTTCCACAGGTATCACTGAAGCACTGGGGATGTCTACAATTCTTCATGCTTTTTCTAGCTCAAGTCCTTTTCCTAGATGAAACTGATTAATCCCTCTTACATGCAAATTAATGTTTCTACTGTTGAGGTTTAGGGGTGCTAGGGACCCCAAAATAGAAACATATTGGGTCCTGTTCAAATCAATTTGACCCAAATCTCCTTTCAACCAAAGAAAAACAAAATTTATTTGTTAAAGATCTGCCATATTGGGTGAACTCTTAAGAAATCTCAGCATTGGCTAGACTCTTAAGGAATCTGAGCATTTGTGTCACTAATGCCAGTAGGCCAGATTGAATCTGAGCACTTTCATGGAAACAAGATATACAGAAAGACTGAGGGGAGAATCCAGGGGTGGCCAAGTAGTCTGGGGGTTACAGGGATGGTCTTGATGGCAGTGATCAGCAGCCTGGAGAATGGAATTTTGATAGGATCAAGTGTGGGAAGTAGTCGAAGGAAATCCAGAGGCTAGGGAGATTTGGGCATAGAGATAATGAAAAGCTTATGTGGCCTCAGATCTAGTGGGGAAATCCAAGGAGATTCAAGGTGGGGTTTTCCAGGGTCCTTTAGACAAATGAGACCTAAACTCTTTTGGAGTAAGGGACAAAAGTCTCAGCTTGGGCTTGGCCCCTGTCAGTTACTATGCTATCAAAGATGTTTAGTGTTAATGGATCATGTCCTGCAGAGTCCATAAAGAAAAGGGTTTACTATAGAAGAAATGTGCCCTTCCTGGAATCCATTCTGTCATCCTCTCCACCTCCAAGCTTCCTTAGAGAGTGAACATTGTTGTCACTTCCAATAGAAAATCTTTGCTCATTGTCCTAATTGTTTAACATTACAATATTGTTATTATTGTATGGATTCTGCTCACTTTACTCTGCATCATTTCATGCGAGTCTTCGTAGATTTTTCTGAAACCATAACAATCATTTCTTGCAGCATAATAATATTACATCACTTTCACATACCATAATATGTTCAAGTATTCCCCCATTTCATGGACACCCCTCCAGTTTCTGATCCTTGCCAACACGAAAAGAGTTTCTATAAGTATATGATATAAATATAAATATATATGGGGACTTTTTCTCTTTCTTTGCTCCTTTTGGAGTATAGACCAGTCATATTGTTGGGTCAAAGGGTAAGCACGGTTTAATAGATTTTTGATGATTGCTCTAATTGTTAATTGTCCATCTCAACATTATGTTTATTTATCTGTATATACATTATATTTCCTGGAAGAACGTAAGTTCTTTGAGGACAAAGGCCGGCTTTTCATTTTGTCTTTGATCAGTAGGACTTAGCACAACATCTTACACATTAACAGGCTTTTATTAAACATTTGCTGAACTGAACAGAATTGAGTAAGTACATTCCACAGGAGCCATGTGACCAGCAACACTCTCACTGTGAGGCCTGAACCAGATTAAAATGTAATTGGGGAATATTTAACAAAATAAACAAAAATACAGTAAATCACAAATAATGTTAATATTTGCTTAAGTCCATAGGTACCTTAAGTAAGGTTTTGTGGCTCCCATTTCTATTTTGAATATGAATCAATATTCGAAATGGCATGACTTTAAAAAAAAGTTATTGGTACATTTTGTTTTTGTCATAAGAAACATTTCTCAACTAACAAAATGCCCTATGAAACACTTTTCTTCAAAATTGTTAATAGTTCGTTAGTGTAAAAGGGTAAAAAAATACAACCTTTCAACTTGGATATTTTGAAACGAACACTGGCCATTTTGTTTGAACAGTGGTTTTTTTGGCCTTTCAGGGTTACCTTTATTTGCATTATTGTAGTCACTGAATGTTGTTCTTTGGTTTATAGATGGCATCCTGCCTATTACTTAGAATACTACCAGCTGGTGATCTGGTGGATGGAGTTCTGAAACCAGAGTCTGGAAGACCTGAGTTCAAATTTGGTCTCAGATACTTGCTAGATGTATAACCCCAGGCAAAGCCACTTAATTTCTATTTGCCTCAGTTTTCTCAACTATTAAGTAGGCATAGTAACAGCACCTACTTTGCAGGATCATTATGAGAATAAAATAAGATAGTATTTATAAAATGTGCTTAGCACAGTACCTGGAACATGGTAGATGCTATGTAAATTTTTATTCCCTACTCCCTCCCTACTATGGGACTTTTTAATGAGATCAATGACCATTTAACAGAAATTGACCTTTTGGAAAAAATGGATTTTGGATTATGGGAATTGGATGGGAAATCCATTAAAAGAGCAACAATAGTCTAGCACACCAAACTGTCTCCATTTGATGAAGAAATAAAGCAATTAAGGTTTAAATATAAAAAGAAAGAACAACAATAATAATAATAACTAATATTTATATAACGCTGTAAAGTTCATGAAGTACTTTGCACATGTAAACTCATTTAAGTACATTATTCAAGATGTATCTCATATATATATATATATATATATATATATACATTACAGATGGACAAGGGCATAAATGGATTCTGAATTTACTGGGAAGAAAAAAAAGTAGTTATAAGGATTGCATTTGGGAAATTGTGCAATATTTTTAGTTTTACATGTTGTTCCCTGATGCAAAATTTCATTTTTTAAAGCAACGTTCTCTTGGTAATCTTACATGGTTAGAAATAATGAAACACCACAACCTCTGAAGAATCAAAACTGAGACACAAAAGGCAATGTAAAAAGACATGGTGGTCTATTAACCAAGCAAGAAAAAGATTTTTTAAAAGATTGTTATGAGTAGTGTGAGGGTGGAGATTGACCGCCTATCAAGGATCCTCTGGAGGGCATTTCTACAGCAGATAGTACCTTGGTTACAAGAACTCTAAGGTCTATGATTACATGAATTGTATATTGGAAATCTAATCATTTTATGTAAGCTCTCAATAAATCAAGTGAATTTCAAGATTCCTGATGTCTCAGAAGATGACCCTTTCCTCCCCCAACCCCCTTGTTAGCCTTTCTTTTCTGCCCATTTATATGAAGGAACTCACATAATCTTTTTTCAGAGGTTGAACTAAGTATGAAAATTCTTGATCAGAATACCATAAAATACCATTTTAATGAAGTCAGACTTCCAACAATAACAATGAGCATATCATACTTCAAAAAATTCCTGTACTAAGACCATAGCCTTAAACCCTCACTCAGGGCTATATTTAACATTATTTAACACAAAATTTTTAACATAGGTGAGTGGTTTTCCAGGCTATAGCCTATTAAGTGAAGGAGAGGGGGAGGGAAGTGGAAATAAAGTGACAGCTAATAGTCTGTCATCAAACTACAAAACAGATGTTCTGTTTGTGCTTAGCACCGAATATGTGATCAAGTGCTGAATGACCACTGCCACAACATAAAAAAATGATATTCATTATTCGCATTAGTCTTATTTCCTATTATTCCCCTTCACACACTCTCCCTTTTGGTCAAACTTAATTGTTAGCAGTTACCCATATTTGGAGTATCATTTCCCAACCCTGTGTTTGTACAGACTCTTCCCAATGTGTGAGATGCCCTCTTTCCTTTCTACTCCTTCAAGGCTCAACTCTGGTACCACCTCTGGAATGAAGACTTCCCCAAATCTAATTATTACTGTTCTCTCTCCCTTTTGAATTCCTTTTTTGTATACTTTGTACATGTATTTGTTTTTGCTTATCTGTACACATTGTATATCCTTCCACAGTATAATGTAAGCCGCATACGTAGCAGGGATGTTTCATTTTTGCTGTTGTATATACAGCATCTAGTATCTTGCTTTGCCCACTGTGGGGAGGTGCAGTGGATGAACAGTAGCCTGGGAGTCAGAAAGACTCAAGTACAAATCTGGTTTCTGACACTTATTAGCTGTATGACTCTGGGAAAATCACTTAACCTCTATTTGCCTCACTTTTCTTATGTATAAAATTGGGATAAAAATAACACTTACCTCCCTGGGTTGTTATGAGGGTCAAAATGAATTAATGTTTTTTAAAGCATTTTGTAATCCTTAAAGCATTATATAATTGCCCTCTATTATTACTATGATAAGAAGTACTTATTGAATTGAATTCATAATGATGACTAATTCTTAGTATAATTAGATAAGAAATCATGTGATATACTTGAGAAACATTTCCATTCCAAGTGGTTAAAATAAAAATATAAAAATTGTTTTTTGTCCTTTCAAGATATAAGCTTCAGCTATAATAATAATAAGAATAAATATATTTACCCATTGGTCACTCAGCCCATAGTCTCACTGACCTGTACATAGCCAGGGATCAGGAAGGAAGCCTCCAAAAGTCTCTACGCATGTAAAATAAATGTCATGCACAAACTAAACTCATAGGTTCTCACCTAGTCTATTTATTCTAATATTACACAAAGTCATCTAGGCCTAACAAGTTTGGTTATCTTGTTGCCCAGACTACAGTAAGTTGAAAGGGGTGGTGGTAGGATCCTGAGCAAGGGTAAGGTTGTACAAGCGCTAGATAAGAGACCCATTGACAAGATGCCTGAGAGAAACCAAAAGCTACAAAAAAGAAACAGATACAAGAATCCAAGAAGCCCAGAAATCTCGGGACATCTAACAGTTTGTAAGAACATCCCTGCATAGCCCAGGAGCCTCTGAGAGTATCACTTCCTCTTCCTTGGGCTTAGAACAGGTTCCCCATCCCTAGGTTAGAGTTATCTAAAAGCAGAATGAGCTAACTCCTAAGGTCATTGCTTTCACCTTCCCTAAAGATCTTTAAGCAAACACTGCATGATCACTTTTTGGGAAAATTGAAGAAAGCATTCTTTTCTAGATACAGGTTGCATTAAATGCAGTGGTAAGTTGGAGCTGGCACCTGGCTCCAGGGAGGTGGTTGTTATATTTTCAGTGTGAGCATTTACACTTCAGAAATCAGCAAATACTACAAACCAGAACTTGATTTATTGTTTCATTTATTGTTAGGACTTATGAAAATGAGAGAGGAAACGTTAAGCATGCAGATTAAACCTAATAGTGTATCCTGAATACTTTCCCTCACCCTCATAAACCCTGTTGTTATAAATTTACAAGCATAACCCCTGAAAACGGCCTCTGAGGTCTTTTTCCAACGCTCAGATCCTGCGTCAAGCGCTCTAGTTAAGTTCAGAATGACCACCAGAAACTTTGTCTCTAAATAATGAATACATTTGGCTTTAGAAATTCAGAAAGCCCTACCTACTAAAACAGGACAGGGGGAAAGGGTGGTCAGATAGGAAGACTGGAATCTGTGTCAGTGGAGAGAGGACCTATACCCATGAAATCATAGACCCTTGGAAGTCTTGAAAATATTGCTTTCATAAGTAGAGACTAAGTCAGGTTAGAAGTGGGATACAGTAGTGGAAAGAATGATTTCAATATTAGAACAACTGTAGTTTTCACTGACAGCTCAGCTTTCCCTTAATAAAAACTGAAAGAAAAAAAAAAAAACCACTGGCTGACAGAATGCCAGGTGAAAACACTTTGAAAGTTTTATCCACATCATAATTTGGTATGAATCTGGCACTAAGTGTAGGTCTTCCATGGCTCACATGTGTAGCATTAGCTTTGACATATCCCCAAATGCTGCCTGCAAGAGCCAAGGAAAAACAGAAGCAGTCACGAGAACATTTGGGAGTCTAGACGAGGCAGTCTGAGAGGGCACTGGCAGTTAGGGGGATCAGCAAAAGCTTCATGTAGAAAGAAGGTCAGGTGTTTGAGTTCCATCTTGAAAGAAGAGAAGGAATCTATGAAGCTAAGGTGACGAGGGAGTTTGTTCCTGGCAAGGAGAAATGGCCAGTGTGATAGAATGGAGAATGGAGATGGAGTGCTGTATGTGAGCAAAGGTGTGAAAGTTAGTTTGCTGGATGGTAGAGTGAGGGAAGGGGAATCATGGATGGGGTAGAAAGAAACGTGTAGCCAGGTGGCAAAGGCTTTAAAAATCAGTTTATATTTTATCCTCCAGACAACAGGGAGCCACTGGAGTTTATTGAATGATATGGTCAGATATGTACTTAAGGAAAATTACTTTGGCAGCTGTGTGGAGGATGGACTAGAGTGAGAAAAAACTTGAGGCAGAAAGAGCCATTGTGATTGTCTAGGCAGGAGGTGATGAGGGCCTGTATGAGAATGCGGAGGTCAGCTGTAAGAGATGGTGAAGAGGTAGAAAAGACAAGATTTGGCAACTAATTCGATATATAAAGGAAAGAAGAGTGAGGAGTTGAAGATAACACCAAAGTGATAAGCCCTGGAGACATTATCTCATTTGGTTTTCTGTGAAGTCAACAGTTTGGGTATTATCATCTCCATTTCACACATGAGAAAAATGAGACTCAGAAGTACTTAAGAGATTTGTCTATGGTCACAAAGTTAGCAGGTACAGAAGCAGGATATAAAGCCATATCTCTGATGACTAAATTCAATACTCCTTCCACTATACCAAGCTACATCTCCATAGACTATCAAGCCAGGATGTAGAATTAAGGAATCCAAAGGTTTAAACGACCTTGAGTGGATAACTAGTCCAGTCCTCATCCAATAAAGAAATGCCATTACTGGTAGTCTTCAACTGTAGTCATTTAGCTTTTTTTCTCAAACTCTTCTTAAGAAAAGATCTACAAGATCTGCCGTAACAGAAAATATTAGATCACCCTGTGGTTAACCTAAAGATAAGGTCCTAGGAACTTAGCTATGAGACAAAATAATTAATAATAATAGTTATTATTATGATTATTCATATAGCAGTTTAAGTTCTGCAAAACACTTTATGAATATTATCTCATTTTGTCCTTAAATAGCCCTAGAAAGTAGGTACCATCATCCCCATGTTATAGATGAAAAACCAGAGGCAGGCTAAGGTTAATTGACTTGCCTAGAGTCACAACTCATAGTGTCTAAGGTTGGATCTGAAATTGGGTCTTTCTGTCTCTTTAGTGAGTCTATATTTGAGTTTTTTCCAGCATAACAGGATTTCCTATAGCTGATGGGCTGCTGGCATAGCCATCAAGAATTCCATAACTCAACATTAATGGCATTTTTTTTTCCCAGCAAACCCATGAATTACCTATATACTATGGTGAGACATGGAAATAAGACTTGTGGGGATACTTTTTTTCACTCACCTTTCTAAAACTGAAGCAGAATCTTTACCCCCTCATCTATCTATGTGGGAGACTACAAGCATGGAATACTGACATACTGCCATAGATGTTAATGAGTTCACTTTACTGAGCTGCTCTCCCCCTGCCGCCCCCCCACACCCTTTTTAAATCTTTGTGACAAGGGAATGCTTACTGGGGAAAGGAAGGAAGATGGAAATATTCAAAAATTAATGTGATATTAAAAGCAAGAACATTCAACAAGATTTTCTTAATTAAGAAGAAAAATAATATAAAATTTTAAGATAAATTGGGTTCAAGTTCCAGCCATTGTCAAGGGTGAAACTTTAGTACAATTAATACTTGGACCATATTCCAATAATCATTACTCAACATGTGAACTATATGAAAATGAGTTTGTTACCCTTGCTGGGAATTCTTCACCTTTAACATGGTTTCAGTGTAAAGTATATATCTTGGCAATCTTCCTCTTTTTAACTTTACAGTTAATTGAAACTATTCATAAGGGTATTTCCTTTTGTTTTTAAAGAATCTTTAGGGCTTTTTATAATGTCCTTTGATTTTTATGTGTCATGGGATAATTACAACAGTGAAGGATTTTAGACTGTAGCCTCTCCTGGTAACAATAACTCAGAATTTAGAGCTTTTTTTTCTCTTAGTAGCCCTGTGAATTAGCTAGTGCACCCCCATTTTACAGATGAAGAAACCAGTGCCATATGAAGTGAAATGATTTACCTAAAATTATCCCACTCATTAGGGCTTACAACTGGAATTTGAATCAGATTCCTTTGACATCCAGCTCCTAGTCACAATTTTGTCAGGAAAGATAGAGTTGCTGGGTCAAGTCAAGGAAGTGCCCTGCTTTTTGGAGGAGGACAACAAAATGACCACAACAGTTTTATTGGAATGTGCATAATTCAGGCAGTTTTCTCAAATGAATGTAAAGTTATGTGTACACTAAAGAGCAGACACAGATAAATTCATTCATTAAACAAGACTATACAGTGCACAGCATTGTTGGTCAAGGCACAACACAAGACACAAAAGATGTGGAAGGTCTTGTACTTGCCCTAGAAGAGTTCATAACCTAGCTGAGAAATGTATTTTTTTTTCTCTTCTAGGCTTCATGGTTCCTGTTTACAAGGCAATGTAGAAAGAGAGTTGGGCTTGAAGCCAGGATAACTGGGTTTAAATATCAGATCTGGCCCCTTGCAAGCTATATCAGTATGACCATTGAGTCAAAGCCTAGGAGGGAGGTTGGGGTTTGTCCAGTCCAACTACATTGTTCTACAGATGAAGAAACTGAGAACCACAGAGGCTAAGCAATTGGTTCAAGGACACAAAGCTGGTAAACAGCACCGACCGGATTTGAAACCATGTCCCCAAAAAAAACTGGGTTCAAATCCAGTTTCAGATATCTACTCCCTAGGTGACCCTAGGTAAGTCATTTAACTTCTCTAAGATTCAGTTGCCCCATCATTAAATGGGGATGATAACAGTACCTACATCATAATGTTATTGTAATACTTCAGTGAGATAATATATATAAAGAGCTTCACAAATGTTAAAGTGACACAGAGTAGTAGTTCCACATGTTTATTGACTGACTGAAGGTTTTACCATTATTACCATCATTATTATCCCAAAAATAATGTTCACATTTTCAATTTTTTAAAAATTTATGGAATAAAATAATCATTTTCTTAATATATTATAATTTTAAAAATAGCATTTCCCTTGTCATCTCTCTGGGTTTCAACTTCCCCATACATAATTGATAAGATTAGACAAGATGACTGTGAATTTTCCCTTAATCCTAAATTTTGTGTCTTTATGATTTCTCTAAATTTCAGTCTTCTTTACAAAATGGAGCTCATATCATTTATGGTCTCTGTCTCCCAGCATTGTTGTTAGGGAAGTATTTCACTTAGTACATAATGTCTAGCCCATAGTAGGTGCTTAATAAATATTTTCTGTGTGACTGAAAAATTAAAGCAGTATATAAGTATAGTATATGAGTATTGCTGTTGTTACTGTTATTACTCTTATTCTTTTTACTTAAATAATTGAACTAATGAGGAAATCCTTATTCAATATAATAAGGTCAAAGAATCATAGCATCTCAAAGTAGGAAGGGAATTCAGGAGTTCTCTAGCAAATGACTTTTTTTTATGTTATACATGCACAATGATGTTATACATATTCCACATAAGTCTGTTGTCAAAGAAGAATCAGAACAAAAGGGAAAAACCATGAGAGAGAAAAAACAAAAAAAGTGAAAATTGTATGCTTCAATTTGCATTCATACTCCATAGTTCTTTTTCTGGATGTTGTTTGCATTTTCCTAATGAGTCTTTTGGAATTGTCTTGGATCATTACATTGTTGAGAAGAGCTAAGTCTATCATAATTGACTATCAAACAATGTTGCTGTTACTGTGTACAATATTCTCCTAGTTCTGCTCACTTCATTCATCATCACAGCATCAGTTCATATAAGTCTTTCTAGGTTTTTCTGAAATCTGCCTGCTCATCATTTCTTATGGCACAATAAGTATTCCATTACATTCATATACCGCAACTTGTCCAGTCATTCCCCAATTGATGGGGATATTCCCCTCAATTTCCAATTCTTTGTCATCACAAAAAGAGCTGCTATAAATATTTTTGTACATGATTTTTATTATCTCTTTGAGATACAGACCTAGAAATGGTATTGGCAAATTCATTCTTGAACAGTGTCTCCACAACACACTGAGTGAATATTCATCCAACCTTGCCTAGAAGACTTGTGGGGAGGGTAATCTGACTTCCTCATGAGGCAACCCATTTCACTTTGTTATGTCTAATTGTTAGGAATATTTCCCATTCTATCAATCCCAAATTTACAGCTTTGCAGCCTTTACCCATTGCTCCCACTTGTACCATCTTGGGCCAAACAGAAAGGGTAACCTGGGAATGACACAAAGTTGAGCTAAATCAATGCCCCGGCCCTCATAGCATTTACTTTTAATAGATAAAGTTTATACTAAGTAGAAACATCATAAGGAGATGTATACAGAAAAAAAAAAACAAAGCTATGAAAATGTTAGAGCTAGAACAAATGTGAGACAAAGCAAAAATCAGATATAATTCCTCAATAATTGGCATTATTTTGAATATCCAAGTAAAATTGGTTCCTGGTATGTGTGCATTTTAAATAACTAGGGATATTTTTTGTAATAGCCACATATTGACATTGGTTCAAAAAGCAAGCATCTATATACTTGTAATTTAGCCAAAACAATTCTATATCAACCATAATGTATTCACAAATAGGACCCATGCTATGATGATGTGTTAAGCCCTGAATAATCTGAAAAATAATGATAATGGTCTCCACAGGATCTCTGTGAAACCCCACATCTCGAGCTGAATTCTTGGCTGTCACACACAGCAAAGTAGCTCAGAGTATGAAATATGATTGGGGCATGACATTACACAGCTAGTGTACCATAGGCCCCTTGAGATAAAGGATGATGAGCATACCATTAAAAAAAAATAAGGGGATAGGGGACCAGAGGACTTGGCTAAGGCAGTCCAAAAGCAATGAGACTCAATAGAGATCCTTGGATTTGTTCTGCAGTTACCAGAATAAAACAGGGGCAGGAAGTATGTTTAGTTCATCAGGAGTTGATAGAAGAACTCAAGTGGTTTTTTTTGTTCTCGTTGTTGTTTTCCAAATATTACCTCATACTTCCCTCCTCCCTTTCTTGGTTAAGTGCTTAAGCAATTAATGCTAATGGACACTGAAACGACATAGAAGGGCTTCAATTTCGACATACAATTTCTTCCATTAATTAAAAATCTCTATGATTTTTTCCAAGGAAAATATTAACTTATTTATGATTTCCTGAAAAGATTCTTAATGGTTACTCCTTTTTGGCCTCATTTTCAGTCTAAAATTAGGCAGACTCAAGCCTGAGATTCATATGTTGTTCAAGTATTCTTGAAATGCACCTAGACCCCAAGTTTTCTATGAACTGACAGAATTATAGCACCATTTTTTCACTGTATAACTTTGATGTTCTTCTTTATTTTCCTTTTTCTTTGACATTATTCAGTGACTGGTGATTGATTACACAGGTGTGATGCTGCTATTGCTACTGGCTTTAGATTTATAGCCATAGCAGATGGTTGAAAAGAAAAAAGATGGATCCAACAATTTTAATGAATAGAAGCCGTAAGGTGCTTTATAAATGATCAAACTAAAGCTATTATATCAATGTCTTCTTCTGTTCCCAAATAGTCTACTAGAAATGACTATGTCCCAGTCTTAAACTTATTATTGATTATAGCACAAAATAGGTAGTAATTTTTAATGCTATGTAATCAAAACAGACAATGGTTAAAAATTCCTTTTAGATAAGAAAAAAAAATGGCATCCTGGCATTTCAGGTTTAATTGATATAGATTACAGAAAAAAAAATTTGTATATTGTACCAGCCTCTATAAAACTAGGTTCAGAAATGCTTTTATTCTTATAGGAAGGTCTCAGTTTATCTTTGCCACCAAAATGTTCACAAGCCCATAAAACACTGTGTTTGCCTCATCTATGTTTTTTCCCTCTGAATTTCTATTGAGTTTATAGAGAATGCACTGTGTTTTCTCCTTAAGGATCACAGTGCTTAGTTTTGGAAAGGATGTTTCAGGTTAAATAATGTAATTGCATCATTAAAGGTCATAGTTGGGTAGTACCCTTCTCTGGGGTCCACTGAATTATAAAATAGATGAAAAATTAATGACTAGAAATGTAAAGTAATTTAGGCAAGTTCATATAGCTAGCATCATAGCCAAGATTTTGACCTGAGTCCTTCCAATTTGTTGGTTCTCTTAAACTAGAGAAGAAAAGGCTTAGTTGGGGTATGATAGCTTGTCATATGGAAGAGATAGTTGATGCCAGAGTGCAGAATCAGAATAAGAGCATTGTTATGGCAGGGATTAATTTAGACTTGAGAGAACATATTTCCTAACAAGTGGAACCCTACAAAGTAAAATGGCGTATCTCTGCAGGCAATGGTTGTCTCTAAGCAAAGACTTGTTGAACACTAGTGATAACATAGTGGAAATGATTTTTTCAGCTATAGATTGGACTAGATAGCCCCTGAGGTACCTTCAACTATATGATCCTGATTTTTTTCTCCCACTGTTCCCTCAATTGTTTTTTTCCCTAAGTGTTTTACCTACATTTGTTCTGTCTGCTCAGGCTGTATAAACTACTTTACTAGAAAGGAATGTGTATTAAAATTCTATTAGATTTCCCTGAGTGACTGTCACCACCCTGGCCACAAAGTAGGTACTCAATTACATAATGAATATTGACTAGGCACATACTTAATTCAGAACATTCTATTAAACCTTGAAAAAAGATACAAAGTTTAAATAAGAAGTGGTCCCTCGCTCCAAATAACTTTCAGTCCTGGAGGCATATGGGACTAACATAGAGAGCTATAATACAGATATGGTAAGTGATTTTGTGAGTTACTAAAGTACTATATGACTTCAATAGGTTCTCATACTTCTGTCTTTAGCTACTCTCTTCTTTCTATTGGTCTAATTACTAGATTAAAAGGACAAATAGGTAGATTTGTCCTAAATTCATTCTGATTCTAGGAGCTCTTTCGAATCTAATAAAACCTAACAAAAAGGAGAGGCAGCAGATGTCTGCCTAGCTTTTAGCGCTATAGTATTGTTCACATTTTTGGACAAAGTTTTAGTTTAATTTTTCCAACCCTAAATATGTTAGTATATGAATGGTTTAAACTAAGGAATACAAAGATATACCATATTACATACCTACATATAATATATACACACCTATATATGTTTTATATGTGTGTATATATACATGCATATGCATGTGCATGTATATGTGTGTATATACATATATATATTCTTTTCTCTTTTCCATAAACTTGCTCCTCTAATAGCACCCTAACATAAGTTCTCTGGGTATGTTCTTTTACACTTTCTACTTAAGGTTATTTTTATTTTATTTATATTTCTCAAACTGTTAATCGCATTTTAAAATTATTACAGTATTTATAAACGTTAGGCAGTTTTGAATGCTATGATATGATATTGAGACAGAAATTCAATTATATATAGATTATTGCACAAGTCCCCTCAATCCTTTGGCTGAGAATAGGACTGGTCTTATCCAGTGGGTAAAAAAAATATTTCTGTGATTAGAAATTCTCTCTCTTTTGCCTGAAATCTCTATCTTATTAGGTCATAGTATTTGAGACACAGAAGGGACCTTAACTGCCATCTAATCCAACACACACATAAAAGAAATCCTCACTATATCATTCCTGAAAAGTGGTTATCCATCTTCTGCTTAAAGACTTCCAAGAAGATGGTACCTACTTCCTCCTGGGGCAATTCATTTAGGACAGCTAGAGTTATTTGAGTGGTTTTTTTTTCCCTGACAACAAATCCAAAATGACCTCTCTACAATGCTCACTCATTGTTCCTGGTCCTGCCTTATGGGGCCAGCTAGAACAAATCCACCCCTCTTCAAGTGCTTGAAGACACAGATCAAGTTTGCTTTGAGTCTTCTCTTTTCCAGCCTAACATGCCCACTGTCTTCAACCAGTTTTCATATGACAGGAATTCAGGGTCTTTCAACATCTTGGTTGCCCTCCTCTGCATAATTTCCAGTATATTAATGACTTTATCTTAAACAGTGATGCCCCAAACTGAACACAGTACTCCAGAGAAGATCTAATAGGGCAAAGTATTGTGGGACTAGATGTTCAGACTCACATTAGAGTTGTTAAAATGTAAACATAATTGAAAAGGAGTAACATTAAACCATTATTAATCATTAACACTTCCTATTCTATTCATTTGTCAGATCAGTTATCCCTCAGATACCTATAACCCAAAGAATTAAATTAATACAGGGTAAGGGAGAAATGACAAGAATGTGGGTACTGAAACTGGAAAGTTTTAGGCATCTGGAAGAAGAATAAGGGCATAGGATGTAAGGTGGAGTAAAATGCAGTATAGAACCATGGATCAAGATTCAGGAAAGCAAACTGTACATACTCCATAATTTCTCCTGGAGCTGGTCCTGGTCTTGCAAATAGTAAGCCAGTGCTTCTCAAAAAGTGGTCCTAGGACCTAAGACCCCTGTGAGTGCCCAAGAGCCTTTCAGTATGGCCATGAAGCCAAACTCTTTTCATAATAATACTAAGACATTTTAACTTTTTATATAATATTTTATTTTTCCCAATTACATGTTAAAAAATTCTTCAACTTTCTTTAAAAGTTCTGAGTTCAAAATTATTCTTCCTCCCCCCTCCACCTTGAGATGGTAAGCAATACAATATAGTTCATATATGTGCAATCATGCAAAATATTTCCATATTAATCATTCTGTACAAGAAAACTCAAATAAAAAATGAAAGGAAAAAAGTGAATCTGAATGGATTTTAGAGTGACAGAATCCATTGAGAGATGAAGAGTGGCAGATTCACAGCCCAGGAAACTGCCCACATAGGTCTGGGCAGGGGAAGCGTGCAGCATGTGGGGGGCTGCATCAGCACAGACATGAGAGCAGACTATAGCAGAGTGAGAAGGAGTCCCAGCCAGTGGATTCACGTACCCCAAGGGAATTTGCAACCCTCTCACCACAGGACAGAGGATGGGTTGGAGCTGGATAAGAGAAAGCACAGGAAATAGACACAGCAGCTTCTCCTGGGGCTATCAGCCCACAGTCTGGATTACAAGGTCAAGGAGAAATTCCGCAAGCAGTCAAAAAGAAACAATTCAATTATCAGGAAACTACAGTCAGGATTACACAGGACCTAGCAGCTTCTACATTAAAAGATTGGAGGGGTTGATATTTGAAATTTGATATTTCAAAAGGCAAAAGAGCTAGGACTGCAACCAAAGATCAACTACCTGGAAAAACTGAGCATAATCTTTCAGGCAAGGAGACAGTCATTTAATGAAATAAGGGACTTTCAGGCTTTCCTGATGAAAAAGCCAGAGCTCAATGGAAAATGTGATCTCCAATTACAAGACTCAAGAAAGACATAAAAAGTTAAACAAGGAAAACACTCATACACACAGACACACGCATGTACACATGCACACACATGCACATAACTTGGGATTCGATAAGAAAAAACTGTTTACATTCCTATATGAGAGAAGCTGACACCTGTCAATATTGAAATTTATATAATTATTGTGACATTTAAAAGGGAAATAGATAGCTAGAATGCATGGGTATAAATGAACTAATCTGATGATAAAAAGCTTTATTAAGAAGTAAAAAGCAACTGTAATGGAAGAAAAGGAAAGGATGAGGCAGAAAAAGATAAATTATGCCACACAAAGAGGCATAAAAATATACTATAGTAGAGGGGAAGGAGGGATGGAGATGAACATCTTATGAACTTTATTCTCATTGGTTCTGGTTCAAAGAGGGATCAACATGATCAGTTAAGTTTAGGATTCTAATGTGAAAAGACACAAAAACTCATTATAATAGAGGGAAAGAAGGGAGGGAGAAGAGCACTGTATGAAATTTATTCTCATTGGTTTGGGTTCAAGGAGGGAATAACATACTCCGTTAAGTATAAAAATTCATTGTGCCCTACAGGCAGTAGGAGGGGTAAGAGGGGGTGAAGGGGGGCGTGATTAGGAGGGAAATAGTAGTAAGAGGAAAGGGTAGGTAAAGGTGGGGACACAGGGAGGGAATACTGAGGGAGGTGGTGGTCAAAAGTAAAACTCTTAAGGAGGGGAAGGGAGAAGGAAGAAATAAAACCATAAACAGGAGAGGGAATAGGATGGAGGGAAAGACACAGATAGTAATCATAATGGTGGATGTGAATGGGATGAAATCTCCCATAAAATGGAGGCGGATAGTAGAATGGATTAAAAATCACAATCCTACAAAATGCTATCTACAAGAAACACATTTGAAATAAGGGGATATACACAGGGTAAAGGTAAAAGGCTGGAGTAGAATATATTATGCTTCAGTAAAGCAAAAAGGGGTAGCAATCCTTATCTCAGATAAAGCAAAAGCAAAAACAGATCTAATTAAAAGAGATAAGGAAGGAAACGATATCCTGCTAAAAGGCACTATCAAGAATGAAGTAATATCATTACTTAACATATATACACCAAGTGCTATAGCATCTGATTTCCTAGAGGAGAAATTAAGGGAATTAGAGGAAGAAATAGATAGCAAAACTATACTAGTGGGGGGCATCAATCTCCCCCTCTCTGCATTTGATAAACGTAACCTCAAAATAAACAAGAAAGAAGTTAAGGAGGTAAATAGAATTTTAGAGAGGCTAGATATGATAGATTTCTGGAGAAAACTGAATGGGGATAAAAAGGAAAATACCTTCTCAGAGGTACATGGCACGTACACAAAAATCAACCATTTACTAGGGCAGAAAAGCCTCACAATTCAGTGCAGAAAGGCAGAAATACTAAATGCATCATTCTCAGATCATGATGCAATAAAAATCATATGCAATATACCCTTTGACCCAGTAATATCACTTCTAGGCTTGCACCCCAAAGAGATCACAGAAGTGGGAGGAAGACCCCTATGTACTAAAATATTTAATGCAGCTCTCTTTGTGGTGGCAAAAAATTGGAAATTAAGGGGATGCCCATCAATTGGGAAATGGCTAAATAAGTTGTGGTATATGAATGTAATGGAATACTATTGTGCTATAAGAAATGAGGAGCAGACAGACTTCACATTTACCTGGAGAGGCTTATACAAACTGATGCTAAGTGAGAAGAGCAGAACCAAGAAAAATTTGTACACAGTTACAGATACAATGTTTGTGTAATGACCAGCTTTGATAAACTGGACTCTTCTCAGCAATGCAAGGTTATAAGACAACTCTAAAAGACTCAGGATGGAAGGAGATGTCTACATTGAGAGAAAGATCTAGAAAGAAAAGAGTTTAAATGCAGACTGAAGCAAACTACATGCTCTCTGTCTTTTCCATGTTTGGTTTTGTTTCCTCTTTCCCATTGTTACATGGGTTACAACCCTTCTTTACAACCAGAGTAATGTCTAATGTAAAAGTATTTGCAGATCCTGTACTTGATTGCTTGCCGCCATGGGGGAGGGGGGGTGAATGAGAGGAGGGGGAGAAATTTTGAAACTCAAGGGATTGTGGAACTGAATCTTGTAAACTAAAAGTAAACAAACAAATCAATAAAAAAAAAAATTAAAAATAAAAAAAATCATATGCAATAAAGGGCCAGGGAAAGATAGACAAAAAACTAATTGAAAACTAAATAATTTAATCCTAAAAGAATGAGTGAGTCAAACAAGAAATTATAGAAACAATCAGTAACTTCATTCAAGAGAATGACAATAATGAGACAACATATCAAAACTTGTGGCATGCAGCAAAGGCAGTTCTTAGGAGAAGTTTTATATCCCTTAATACACACATGAATAAATTATAGAAAATGGAGGTCAATGAATTGAGCATACAATTGAAAAAGCTCGAAAAAGAACAAATTGAAAATCCGCAATTAAATACTAAATTAGAAATAATGAAAACCAAAGGAGAGATTATTAAATTGAATTTAAAACAACTATAGAATTAATAAATAAAACTAAGAGCTGGTTCTATGAAAAAACCAATAAAATTGATAGACCTTTATTCAATATGATAAAAAAAAAAGAAAGAAGAAAACCAAATTACAAGTATCAAAAATTAAAACAGTGAATCTACCTCCAATGAAGAGGAAATTAAAAACCATAATTAGGAATTATTTTGCCCAATTGTATGCACATAAATTTGACAATCTTAGTGAAATAGATGAATATTTACAAAAATATAAATTGCCCAGATAAACTGAAGAGGAAATAAATTACTTAAATAACCCCATCTCAGAAAAAGAAACTGAATAAGCCATCAGTGAACTCCCTAGGAAAAAATCTTCAGGGTCAGATGCATTTACTAGCAAATTCTATCCAACATTTAAAGAATAATTGATTCCAATACTCTACAAATTATTTCGGAAAATTGGTAAAGAAGGAGTCCTACCAAATTCTTTTTATGACACAAATATGGTATGGATACCTAAATCAGGAAGAGACAAAACAGAGAAAGAAAATTATAAACCAATCCCTCTCATGAATATAGATGCAAAAATTTTAAATAAAATATTAGCAAAAAGAATACAGCAACTTATCACAAGAATAATACATTTTGATCAGGTTGGATTTATTCCAGGACTGCAAGGATGGTTCAATATTAGGAAAACTATCAGTATCACTGATCATATCAACAATAAAAGCAAAGGAAACCATATGATTATCTCAATAGATGCAGAAAAGCTTTTGACAAAATATAACATCCATTCCTATTAAAAACACTAGACAGTATAGGAATAAATGGAGTTTTCCTTAGAATAATAGGTAGCATCTACTTAAAGCCATCAGCAAGTATTATATGTAATGGGGATAAACTAGAAGCATTTCCAATAAGATCAGGGGTAAAA
>CM053590.1:89507741-89527929 GCA_028646515.1 Pseudochirops corinnae
TGCTTTTTGAAGGGGGGAAGGCAGGGCAATTGGGGTTAAGTGACTTGCTCAAGGTCACATGGCTAGTAAGTGTTGAGTGTCTGTGGTCAGATTTGAACTCAGGTCCTCCTGACTCCCGGGCCAGTGCTCTATTCACTGTGCCACCCAGCTGCCCCAGAAAACTCTATTTTTAAAGCTTTGAAAAGTGTATCAATATAAATTGATATCATTGTCATTACTACTATTATTATCATCATGTTAAATATAAAAATTCTATGATTCTCTGATTTTGTTAAATCCTTCATAATGCTAGCCAGAAAATTTTCTCCTTAAATATTCAATATTTTTCCTCCTAAAATATTCCTCCTTAAATATTAAACAAAACAAAGAAAAAAGCGTCCTAGACTTTGACACCTATTTTCTTTTAAGAAGTATTTATTTATTCATTCACTTAATTTATGTACCTATTCATGTATCCATCTACCTATCAACTCTTAGCCAGTCTGGAAATGTGGTAGCTACTCAGTTTCCAGTCCCATCCTGATTGGCAAGGCAGCTTTGACCTGCTCTACTTTCTGACCTGGGCTGTTTTGTTTCTCCTCAGGAAATCTGGTATCTTGTCCCTCCACACCATTCCCAGGGGCTCAGCTTACCACATCAATATTAAACTTAGTACAAACACTCCATGAAATTTTGTTGTTTTTCAATCTGGTCTGATTCTTTGTGACCCTTTTTGGGATTTTCTTTGCAAAGATACTGGACTGGTTTGTCATTTCCTTCTCCAGCTTATTTTACAGATGAGGAAAGTGAGGACTAATGAAAATTCTCTTTGGTATGTGTACGTTTTGAGGTAGAGGCCTAAGAAGATCAAATGAAACTTTGAGATCATAAATTATGAACTGATAGAACCAGAAGAAAGCAGAGAGATGATCAGGTTTAGCTTCTTCACGATACAGACGAGAAGAGTCTGGCAAGGTAGAGCATTTCTAATCCTTGAACCATTCATGGCTTTTAACCAGTAGAATCAACTTTACTCAACTGGAAAGTCATTTGAGTCGACTAGATTAGAGTGGCAAAGTGAACGAGATTAATAGGAAATTTAAAATATTCCTCCTAAAAGAGGTTTAAAAGTTATGTTATACTATGGGGCAGGAAAATTAAGGATTAACTTTGCAAGTTCAATCAAGTTTTCATTTATGAGAAGCCAACATGTGATATAAAACAGCGCAGTGTATTAGGACACTATCTAATTCTGTTTCAGTCCCTGAGGCCTTTGTGCAGGTTTGAATAGTCATTCTTCAAATTCAGTTATGGCAGAATTAATCTCTTTTAGGGAGCTGGAGGAAGAAAAAGACTAGAGAATGTGGTGGTAATTTTTCATGGAAATCTTAGTTATCTTGGGTATGACTTGCGTCATCCTAGCATGCTTTGCAGCAACTGTCAAATTATATTAACTATTCTGAACACATCTGATGCTTGTTCTCTCTAAGTGGTTTTCAATGTTGTGGAAATGACTGGAAATTATAGCGATTCCACTCTAATGTTAAAGGGCACTTTATATGTGTTGAGTGCTTGGTTTAGAGATAATGACTCTATCAGAATGGTTCACTTTGCTGAGCCTGCAAAAACAATAAACAAGAATATCTTACCAGGATTATATCTCCTTAGCCATTCATCAAAAACCGCATCAGTGAAAGTGTGTAGAAGGACAAAAATAGGATCATTGGGAGACAAATGGGTCTGTCCTCCTGTTCCATTCAGAAATAGATGAGCCAAATTATGAAGGCTTCGAACTGCAGGGTCATATCTCCCTGTAGGATCGCTGTAACCTAGATGTAAAAAGTAAGGATGGACAGAGAGATTATGATTTTAAAAATAGGAAGCAATTTTCTTCCAAAACTCATCAGATTGTTCCATTTATATATGTAATAAGATTGTTTCTTAGGAACCTACAGTTTGATCATCACTCTGAAAGATGATGTTTTTTTAGGCTTATATGAAGAGATTTTGAATGTATACTTGAGGTCATTTTGCCAGCTTGGTTCTCTCATTTAGTTGACATTAGTAAGTATTAATCCATACTTTTTTTTAGAAAAAAGGATTGTGGTATGTATTGTGTACACACTGTATCTGTCACTTTAGTTTCCATACACTGATTTTAAGAGACAATGTAATGTGGTAGATAGATTTGGAATCCAGGGACTTGGACCTCAATCCTGGCTCTTCTCCTCGTTATCTTTGTGAGCTTGGGGAAGCTGTTTTACTAATCACAGCCTCAGTTTCCTCATTTGTAAAAAGAGAGGATTGGATTAGATCAGTGTCAGCAAACTATGGTCTCACCAAATCTGTCCTTCCCTGCCTGCCTGTCACCTGTTTTTGTATGGCTCCACAAGCTAGGAATGGCTTTTATATTAAAATTTTTTTAATGTTTTACATTTTTAAATATGCAAAAAGTATTCTTAGCTTGAAGGTCATACCCAAACAGGGGCCAGAGAAGTGTAGATTTGGCCCCCAGCCTATAGCTTGCTGACTCCCTGGATTAAATGATGCCTAAAAATCTCTTCTAGAGCTAAATCCTGGGAGAGTATGATTATTCATTAAATCGATTCCCAACTCTGTCACCTTATCTGGTGATTATAGGAAGGATTTAAGGCTAGCTCAGAATAGAAAAAGGGAGGAAATTAACAAGAATGTGGGATTTCCAGATTAAAAAAAATCACCATTAAGGACACCAGGCAAAATATTTAGAGTACTGAAACTAAAACAATAGACAGCTACTTTCCATATATGAGGAACTAAAGGAAGTGGAAAACTTCAAATTCAACTGAAAATTGCTGACACAATTCTGAGGGATACTACCCAGTCTATCATATATACCCATCCGAACGCACCAGCTGTTATTTCAGCTTCCTACCTTATTCCTGACGAACGACTGTCAGCACATTTATATTTAGAAACCTACCTTATGGTGTGGGGAAGCTACAGTTTCTCCGAGAAGCTTCCCCGCCATCTCTGCACCAGTCCTAACCATCTGGAAATCTTAGTCTCAGAATGTTTATCAAATTTTGCTAATTGCCTCTGTATCCATGTTGTGTTTTTGACACTGAACTTTTCTAGGGATATGCCTCATTGAAGCCTGGATCACTTTGTACCTTCTTCCTTCAGTGTTTTGAAGCACCCTATTATAAGGGTTTATCCAGTTTTGTACAACCCATTCAGTAGAATAATTTGTAAGTGATTATATCTAATGGACTGACTCCTCATGCCACAAAAACCCTGGGTTAATAATATTGTTCCCTTGCTATTGACAAGAACATTAAAAAAAAATGATTACCATGATAATTTCTGTCCCTTCCTTCCTTCCTTCCTCTTTCCTTTATTCCTCCCTCTCTCCTTCCTTCTTTCTTCTTTCAGTCTTTCTTTCTTTTTAATGGTCATGTAGGGATGAGGGAGAAGGGGAAGGAAATGTTTCCCCCGCTCCCCCATCATTAATTGAATTTTAGCAGTCATTCTCATTAGCCTGTTCTTTCCCACTATCACCATCATTATTCTTTTTTAAAATGAATATCACCAAGTATAAACTAGTACTTATTTTTTTCAGAAAAAGAGTTACAGCTTATACTCAGTATATGCCCATTTTAGCTATAGTATAGTTATTATTCACTAAATCTATTCCTGATTCTGTCTGCCTAATTGCTTATTAAAATAAACTAAAAAGAGTTGAGACTAGCCTAGATATGGAAAAAAAAAAAAGTCCAGAAATAAAACAGAAATGTGGAATTCTCGTATCTTTAAATTGGTCCTCTGAATGCAATGGAAAACAGATTTTGCCCCTGCTTTGGAATCCTGTAACATAATCTGAGGCCTAACCTTTTAAAATTGTTAGGAAAAGTTCTATAATCTGAAGTCTTCCAGGGGGAAAAAATGGTGATTAATTGATATAAAGTCACAAGATCAAGGTGGTTTTTAGTTATCAGACCTGAACTAGAACATTTTATTTTACTGTTAGAGAATTGGACTAGATCAGGGGTTCTTAATCTGTGGTTCAAAAACTTATTTTTAAAATATTTTGATTACTGTATTTCACTATAATCTGTTTCTTTTATAATCTTATGTATTTTATGCTACACATTTAAAAAAGCACATTTCTGATAAGGAATTCATAGACTTCACTAGGGTTCAATGCACACAAAAAAGCTCCCCTGACGTTATATGGTGTCTAAAGCCTCCTTCTGACTCCTTTGAAGCAGGAGGGGTGCAAATCCCTCATTTTGTCTACTTGCCTTCCACTGTGTTTCGGAAACTGTTTGTTGAGTTGGAATAAAAGGGAGGCGTATCAAATACGCCAACTTCCAAGCACTGAGCGACATCCTGTGGTGCAGGGAGACGTTGCACCATGGGCCTCGCTACGTTTCCAGCAGGATTTCTTCGTATAGGTCCTCCTTCTGTGCCTGGGAATCATTGAAAGAAAGGACACATTTTACAGCTAGTGGAAACCCTGTCATGGTTCTAAAAAATCACAAACGCACAGCATCAACAGCAGAGGACGGTGTCCTTAGGCAGAAGAGAAAAGAGTAGAGGTATTAATGTGAGAGAGAACCAAGGATCGCAGAGTAGGTAGGAAATATAAGATAAAACCCTCTTTTCCCCACAAACACGCAGACAAACAAGCCAGGTTGCAAGCAAGCACACACATGTTCAGGCCTACCTCCTGAGAATGTATTCAAATTAAACTATCACTTCTTCCCCATGAATATTTTGAAAAAAAATATCGATTGGATGGTTTGTTTATTAACCAAAGAAATGCCCACACCGAGCACAGGAGTACTTAATAGGAACTGAGTCCAAGTGAAGTAGTGAGAACCAGAAAAAGCAATAAAAATGACTCCAGCAGGGTAAATGGACAGAACCATAATGAAACAATCAAAACTGAGTATTCTAACATCCTTCTCTTTTTCCTTTCTTCCCCTCTTCCTCCTTTTCTTCTTCCTCTTCCTCATTATTAAGCTTGGCCCCCAAAAAGAGATAGAGGAATGACTTTCCCCACTTCTTTGTAGAGGTGGGAGACTGCGTGTGAAGCATTATACATAATATTAGACTTTTTTCTATTGAGTTGGTTCATTTTTCCCTTTCTGCTTGAGTTTTTGTTTTAAGGGACGGGTCCCTGGGAGGGAGAACAAATGTAAGTGATACCAAAACAAAAGATATCAAGATCGATTTATTTTTCCACGAAGAATATTAATTGGACATTAATTATTAACTAAAAAATTAGGAATTAATTACTAACTAAACAAAACCTCTCCTCAAACCCAGGCTTCACTTGACATGTTTAAAAGAGTCTTTCGAAAGGCGGCATTGTTATGGCATAATAAATACTTGATCTGGAATAAGGTTGCTTAAATGTGTCAGCGAGTGAGCATTTGATCATATTTTTAGAAACAGAAAGGACTTTAGAGGTCATTTTAGCCAACCTTAGATTTTACAGATACATTTTACACATATTTTACCGATGCTAAGGCCTGAGAGAGGGAAAAAGCTCAAGGTCACCTAGCTGCTTAGTGAAAGAGTTAGGAGCAGAGCTGAGGTCTCAGACTGCATGCAGATCTCTTTCCACTGAACAATGTCACTAAATTTCTCTAAATCTCAGTTGTTCTCTATGTAAAATGAAGATAAACATCCTTGAACTGCTTTCCTCACTGGATTGTTGTAAGGAAAGTTGTTTTTAAACCTGCAAGAACTATAGAAATGTGATCCAATCTATTTCTTCCAGACTTGTTTACTCTAAATAAAAGATTGAATATCAACCTACAAGGATTCAAGCAATTAAGTGAACTAGGGAGTTTAAGCTAAAAGAGCCAGGGCCTGAATATCTGCACTAAAAGCTATGACTTCAAAGAAAGTAAGAAAACAAAGACTTTGCATGTTTTAGAGACAGTGATGTGGTGAATAAGTGGCCAGAGGAAGACCCTGATTTCAAATCCCCTAGATTTTGGATTAGCTATGTGACCATGAACAAATCATTTAATCACTCAGGGAGACAACTGTCTCAAAGTACATATTACAAAAGACTTGTTAATCTGCTTTTTTGGAGGAAGTTCCACATCTAATTGATCCTCACAGTGAGACACACACACACACACACACACACACACACTCATACAATGAGACAGAGAGACAGAGACAGACACAGAGACGCAGAGAAAGAGACAGAGAGATACTGAGAGACAAAGAAAGAGACAGAAAAAGACAGAGAGACTCAGACAGATAGGAAAACATATCAGGGAGAAAGACTGAGAGAGACTGAGAAAGAGAGGTAAAGAGAAGGGGGAGGGAAGGAGACAGACTGAGGCAGATAGAGAACATGCCGAAATTCATTATTTTAAATGAGGATTATTATATAGTTTTATAAGTTATAAAACTAACTGTTTTATTAATATTTTTCAAATATTTTTGAACTGTTTGACTATTTTTTCCATAGAACCACCTCTAGGTCATTACCTATGTAATCCAATTTTATGTCAAAGGAAAAAAAAAACATATATTTTTATGAAGATTCTTTAAAAATACGTTGACACTGAGGTTCATGAGTCTGGTTTGATTAATTAGACTGATAAAGTCAGTTTACATATATATATTTTTAAAAAGTATATTGTTGAGAGATCAACCAGTGCAACTGTCGTTTAATAAAAATTCCCACAACGTTGTATTGTATGTCAGGGCAAAGCAGCCCTGGTAGTGTTGTAATCTGGCTGTCTGCTTATCTATCTATCTCTAGTAAATAAGTATACTTCTTTACCATTCAGGAAAAACCTAGCAAGGCTATGCCTGTGAGTTGCTGGTAAATTGTTTTTCTTTTTCTAAATCTCTTGCTTTTCCCCCTAAATACTTGTACATTGAAAATTATGAGTAGAACCTTGTAATACAGCAACAATGCAATGGGAAGGAGCACAGAATTAGGAGTACAAAAAAAATAAGAGTTTTGGATTTGGCTTCATCCTTTACTAATCCTGTAACTTGGAAAGGTCACTAAAACTTTTTAAATCTCCAGTTGTTGATGCAAGGTGTGAGTATTGGCTTAAGTAATGAACGTGAAATTACTGGGAAAATTGTAAATTGTAAAGTACTGGATAAAAAAAAGAGAGATATTTCATTTACTATTGAGTTACATAAAAAAAAGAGAGGGTGCAACTACTGTGTGAAATAATGGCCACCCTCTCTCCCTCCCTCCCTGCCTTTCTTCCTTCCTTCCTCCCTTCCTCCCTCCCTCCCTTCTTTCTTCCTTCCTTCCTTCCCTCCCTTCCTTCTTTCCTTGTTTTCTTCCCTGTTTCTTCCCTCCTTCCCTTTCTCCCTCCATTCCTTCCTTCCTCTCTCCCTTCCTCCCTCTTTTCCTTCTTTCCTTCCTTCCCTACTTACATCCTTTTCTTTCTCTCTTCTTTAATTTCACTCAGCATCTTATATTTTCCCAGTATGGTATCATCATGATGTTTAAGACACTATGGGAGTCTCCAGACACAATCATAGTTATATAGAGAGATATAAAAAAAAAGTCATGGGACTTAAAGGACCCTTGAGAAACCTTCTGTTCCAGTCTCTTGCTTTGAGGCAGGGTCATTGCAAACCAACTTCCCAGATGAGAACACACAGTATATTCAACAATGCAAAACATCTTCTATACAAGGTGATTTCACAAAACTGCTATTTCTTATGCTACTATGCAGAGCAGCTAGAACCCTAGGCCTGGAGTAAAAATGTCCTGAGTTCAAATCCAACCTCAGGTACTTTCTAACTCTATAATCCTTAGCAAGTCACCTCTCAAGGTTGTTGGGAGGATCAAAATAGATTATATTTCAGCACCATGCCTGGCATATTAGATGCTAACTAAATGCTACCCATTATTACTGCTACCTTCTTTATGTCTATTCAAAGTGAGAAATCTTATCTTTCTGGCTAGAAAATGCTTACTTTTGTTTATCCTCAATTACTTTAGTTGTATTTGAATCCCTTACTGTCCATATCAAGTGGGGGAAAGTCTCTTGCCTTTTTTGGTCTTAGTCTCTTCATCTGTAACATGGTGGAGAGGATTGGGTTAGATGATATCTAAACCTCTTTGAGGCCTGTGTCCTATGATTTCTACGGTCTATGAAAGGAAGAGTTGTACTATGGGATATCTAAGTTCTTTTTCAGCTCTAAAATTATATGACTCTAGAGAGTGGCTGTTAGTTAATGAAACTCCTAATACTAAAAATGAAATAAATGTAGTTCTTTCCCACTTCTCTTTTTTATGTCTTCTAACACTTTAAGCATCTTGGCATCTTCCATTGAATATTTTTGACTTTTAACAGCCCCACAAGAGGTATGACTATGGCAGGAAGTCCCTGATCAATATTGAATATGAGAGGATTAATCCATAGTTATCATTTTTAAAAAATGCATGTGGAAATTAATGTTAAAATGGGTAGATTTCTGACCAACAATAGAATAAGATCAAGGGTCTGAAAAGTATGGAAAATCTATATCCTCTGGAAAACCTAAGAGACCTGTTGAGTGATTTTTCAGAGTGGTAGAAATTAGAATGAAATAAAGTAGGCCAGATAACCAGGAGATTATTAGATGATTTTAATTTTTTTTGGGGGGGGAGGTAAAGCAACTCACAAAACAACTAATAAGTATTAGGGAATTTAGACTTTGCAGCGAAGAAGGAATATCCATACCAGAATCATAAGTAGGCAGGGCAGCCAATTCACAACATTAGCTGGGGGGATGACTTTACCTTTCATTCCTTTCTTATTCATTTCCTACTTTCGCTACAGTTGAGGTTTTCCCAAGACACAAGAATTTAGAGAATGAATTCTAGCAGAGTAAAAGCCACTGGGTGGTACTGTATCCCCTGCTACTCAGCTAAATCTGTCTTAATGACTTCTTGTATTATTTTTATGAATGATGGTTTGCCTTAGTGGATAGGACTTGTTTTTGAAATAAGGAAAATCTAGATTCAGGTTTGGCCTCAACATGTATTGTCTGTGTGACCTTGGGCAAGTCAAAACTTGCAGAGAATGTGCCAACCTGCATTGGCAGACACAGTTTCCTCATCTGGGAGTTCTATGCAACGATCAAATTAGAGATCTAGATTGTATCTCTCTTATTTTTACATTATGAATCACAAAACTGATTAACTTATGCTGCTTGCTCCAAGCACCAAAAGTCCTAGCACCTGCTCTGCCCATATCAGTGGAATCCTAGGTCTTTGAGGTACAGATAGGCACATTCCATCTCACCCCTTCCCAGGTAATTTGTTTAATGTCTTTTCCTATTAAAAAATTCGGGGTTTTAGATTGAAAAACTTACTGTTACAAATGGTTCCCAGAGTATCATAATCTTGCACAGATTCACACAAAACTCGCCATTGTGAAAAGACAGAATTCGGACTTATCAGAGAAAAATCAAAGTTGCTTCTTGAGCCCATCAAATCGTCTGTGCAGATATCACAGGTGTTTCCTCCAGTAGCAAAATTCCAGTATGGAAGGGCAAAAGTGGGATCCTGCAGCATCTCCTAAACCACAGATATGCTATTAGTATTTTCTAATAAAATCATTTGCAGGTCAAATTTTCTTTTTGCTAAAGTCACTCTCAGATAGAAATTTAGATAACTAGCTCTCTGTTCATTATAATTTTTCATAGTGTAGAAGCAGTGCCTATACAGGACCAATGTATGTAAATAAGCCCCTAAACTAATAGAAAGAGTGATTTAGGTACTAGGAAAATAAAGCCCATTATATGATAGGGTACGAGGCAAATCATTTGAAAGCTTCTTTGAATATATATGAAGGATTTAATCTGAAATATTTACTTTGTTTTTAGCAGCAATTGTCAATGACACTTTTTTTTTTGCCTAGAAGTTTCTACTTTCTTCTATTGTTTACTTTGTCAGTGAAGTAAAGGCACACAAGCATCTGTCTGAAGCAGATGTGGAAGACTAACAAGATGGGAATAAAAGGTGCAGTCAAACCTCACCTAATGGTGTTAATTGGTTGCTTGAAAACACAGCTTTAGGCAAAACAGTGCTCAACAGTTAAATGAAATAGCAACTCTTCAGTCAACAACTCTTCATTCAGTAAACATGTGCTAAATGGCTACTAGGTGGAGATCCTTGTGTTTACAGAGGGAGACAGAAAGCTTAAAAAACACATAGTCCATACCCTTTCATGGAGTTTATAGTCTCATGGGAGATAAGACAGAAACACGGATCACAATAAAACACAATATTGCAGGATAAGGATTTTAGAGAGGTGAAAAACCAAGTGGCAGATGAAGGGTAAGGAACAAAGTGCCTTAGGCTATTAAGGAAGACTTTTCTAGAGAAGCTGGTGCTTGAGTCCAATTTACAGGAAAGGAGGAATTCACAGATTAAAAAGAGGAGGGAAGAGGAGCTTGCAAGCACAGGAAATGGGGTGAACCAAAGAAGGTACAGCAGAGGAAGAATGTACTATATTCATTACACTAGTTTGCTGGAGCACAGAATGTGTGGAGTCTAGAAATATGAGATGACATTGGAAAAATAAGATATTGCTAGATTATGGAAGACCTTGAATTGTGGACAGAGAGGTTTGCAATTTACTCTTTAGGCAAAGGGGACTTTTTATCACAAATGAAGATTTTTTTTTAAATCACAAGTGACATAACTAGCTTTATGTGTAAGGAAGATTACTCTGGCATTGGTATGAATTGTAGGATAGCATAATAGGAGAACAGAAGGGAGTAGAAATCCCTGTTAAGAATCCCAGACCAAGAGACTGATAACAAAGGCCTAGAATAGGGTAGTAGCAGTGGAGCTAAGAGGAGATAGATATGACAAGTGATTTTGAGGTAGAACAGACACTCTTTTATAACTGACTGGATATAAAAAGTCACGAAAACAGAAGCATTAAAGATAATCTCAAGGCTGCAAACAGTGTTATAAATGAAAACTATGCCCCTCCAATCAGAATTAGGGCTCTAGCAGTTAGTTCAATAGAGGTCTTTTCTGAACCTGAGACTAAAATAGGATCAGATTGAATGAGGGAGGATTAAGACCCATACAGGCTGGAGGCATGGAAACCTGACACAGCAAGTTATCTAGGAGACTCTTGAGATTTGCAGTTGGCTGTTAACAGAGTAGAGGAGCACATGAAGGACAGCGTGGCCAGAGGGCAAGAAACAAAAAAGCCAATGATATTGGTGACATCTTAGGAGAAGGTTGAGCAGAGTGACAATCTCTTTCATCTCCCAGGACTTCACTACTTTCTTAACTTCTAGTTTAAGATCTAGCTAGAGATGACAGATCTCAAATTAATTAGGACATGACTTCTCAAATAAACAGCTCTATAGATAGAGCTCTTGTTTTCAGCTTGGAAAGATATAATTCATCATCCCAGAGGAAAAAAGCAATAAAAAAAGCATGGAACCCAAGTGCATGTGGGAAAGGGAAGGTCAGGATCATTCATTGGAGTTGGAGTTGGTGTTTAGATTCCAGAACTGACGCTTAGTATCCCCGAAATATAGATCTGACCATGTCACTGTCAAGTGGAAAAAAGCCTCAGTTGACTTTTAATACAACCATTTCTCAGTCCCCATTTTATTGTTCTACTCTCTTCATTCTTTATTTCTGGTAGGATAAAATACAAATTTCTGAGCCTCGCTTTAAAATTCTTTCCACAATCTGACTCTCGCCAACCTTTCCAATCTGGTTTCCTTTTATGTATTCTACATTCCAGTCAAACTGGACTATTGTTTTCCTATGACCTTTTCATTCTATCTCCCATCTCCATACCTTTCCAAGGCTGTTCTCCATGCCTGGAATGTACTTCCTACTTAGTTGCATTTTTGAGAATCCCTAGCTGCCTTCAAGGCATTGCCCAGACTAAGTGTTACTTTTTTTATAAAACCTTTCCTCATTCTCTAGTTTTTAGTGTGCTCTCCTTCTTTAAATGATCTTGTATTAATTGATTGGTACACCTGTTTTATAGTCACCCTCTGAAAGCGTCCTAAGGCCAAAGTTTAGTTTTTGTCTTTGCATTTTATTTGTCTAGCACTCTTCTTTGAATATTGTAGATGTTTAATATTAAAAAAAAAAAACCAAAAACCAAAAAACAAATACAAAACACCTAAATTGAATCCCAGAGTTCTGTAACTACACGATTCAACCAAATTGAGGTGCTGTACAACATCTTTGTACTAGGACTGCTGAAACCCTTTTATTCAATTCAATTCAGTTCATTTATTTCACAAGCATTTATTGGTTACCTACTTGAAAGGTAAGATGGTGTGACTTTCTATGACATTTAACAACTCAAATGAAGAATAAAGACTCAAATTGCATATGAGGAATAAATTTGGATGGTTTCTGGGAACTTCTTAAAGGACATTTTAATAGGGAAGAAGGTGTTAGGTAAGAGCTTGGTTATAATGTATATCAATTACATTGATAAGGAAATTTTATATACCTCTGTAGAGTAAGAATTTGGTCCATTTCTTTCTGTCTGTTTTCCTTAGCTCTGTGGTCTGGTTTTTGTTAATATCACCTTCATTTTTTTAATGAGGTCCATGAACTCATGCTTAATTTAAAGAATTCTAGGTAACATAATCATTTATTTTTACTGATGAATTCTAATAAGATTTTTTGTACTTTGGGAAATTGCATTTAATCTTTCTCTTTCTTTTAGTTTTAAGTGTTGTTTTTATTTTCTATTTCTTTCCCCTCTCTCCTCTTAATAAATTCCTGCTATTCCTGACATTTTAAATCGCATCCCAAGAAGCTCTTTCTGATCAGTCTTCTAGGAGATTTGGATGTCCAAAGAGTCAGAAAAGATTCTTTTCCCCTGATTTTTGTCCACTGTGGGACCCAGATTTCTCATGTTGAAACGATTATGTATGCTCTCAAAATTAGTGGCAACCTTTTAAAGCAATCATCAGGACTACATTTGTGGCTTGGTAATTAACATTCTGAAGTACCAGCATCTTCACGTGGCATTTCCACAGCATAGCACATCAGGATTTAATTGACCAGATTTGCAGGACAGTTGGTTTTCTAGAATGCTAGTCATGGTGGTTGGAGTTTACATAGGCAAAATTGAAGCTTTTACATATTTTCCAGCTGCCCTTTCATTATGATATGCCCAGGAGAAAATAACTTGAGGACACAGGGATGTGCACCCAATTACAGATGACAGATTTATCTACTCATAATCCTCTAAATGTCTTACTTGTAATCAGAGCTATAAAATATGAAGCCCCAAGTATCAGCAGAGATCATTTAATCATCCTGGAACTACACAGAGAATATTTCATAGGACTATCTTTAGCTCTGTGATTAATGAATTGGATAGCTTCTCTTCGATCATTCTTTTTGAGTGCAAGCAAAACAATGAACAGAAATTGTCACATCTACTTTAAAAATTATTAAATCAAATTCTGAAAGTGTCTTCAAAATTTTTTTAAGATATAAAGTTTTTAAGAAAGTCTTTAGTTGTACAATATCGTTTTCACCACTTAAACAGTATGTGCTTGGTACCTTTCCTAGTTCACCTCTGATATTTTTCTAATTGATTTTATTCTCTCTAGCACTTGTCACAAGTGATAGTGCAGTAGAAATAGCACAAGGGCCCTCACTTCAATAACAGTATCAAAGTATTTTTATCCTACCATCAATAGTAGTCAGGAAATCACTTCACCCAAGCTAGAGGCCATCAGATAGACAGGCATGTTAAGGATTTGCCACATAGAGAAAAGATACTTCAGTGAAAAATGAGATCAGAACACTGGAACATTTTAAACAGATTTCTACTTTAGACTCAGATAGGAAGAGGTTTGGAAATGTGGATGCAGATGAAAATAGTACAGTGTAGAGAGAATGGTACCTGTGCCAGGTAACAGAAGCTGTTCTGTAGCACAATAAGAACATCCTGCATATTTCTGTGGTTTTTTTTTTTTGTTGTTGTTGTTCATTTGTTTTGTTTTGTTTTAGGGCAACTAGGTGCCCAGTGGATAGAACACTTGACTGGGAATCAAGAAGACTCATCTCTGTGAGTTCAAATTCAGACTTGGACAACTTACCAGCTATGTGACCCTGGGCAAGTCACTTAGCCTTGTCAGTTTCCTCATCTGTAAAATTATCTGGAAAAGGAAATGGCAAACCACTCCAATATCTTTGTCAAGAAAACTCCAAATGGGGTAGCAAAGAGTTGTATATGATTGAACAACAACATTTTCTTTTTCAAATACATTGATAAATATCAGGGACCTATGAAAGCTCAGAGCTACTACATCATGGATTTGAAGGATAACACACTTTGACACAGGAAAAAAAAGTATGAATGGGACAATCTTTCAGTATGAGCTATACAAGATGAAAAATCATTTAATTAAAAGGTTGTGATAGTTTCATAAAGCTTGAATTCACTCCTATCAGTGGCTTCTATGACACTGAAAGGTATGGAGACCTTAGGTTTCTTCCTCTATAATAGTTTATGAAGCATAAAGCCACATTTAGGGACTGGGTTGAACATAGCTAAACAACCAGGTAGCCTCAAGATCAGGATGAAACATAGAAATTGCTACTTCCCAGTCTTATATTTAGCATCTAGAATTGCACTGGTTTTTCAGAAACAATTTGCTTCCAAGCAAAGATTCTTAGAAATCAACCCATTCAGTATTTACCTCCAAGCTTACCTGCATGTCTTTTTCCAACTGCAGTAGGTGGTACCTATGCCAAGTGAGAAATGCTGGGCCTTCATGAGAAAAATCCACAGCCCCAAAGCTCTCCTGCCCTTCTCCGAGGAAAGTCTTTTTGACTGAGTAATAGTGGGACCACACAAAATAGTTATAAATGGAAATATTCTCAAACTGTGGTGTATTGCCATCTGTTCCCAGTAGTTCTTCTGATCTTCTGGTGGCTATGACCAAATGGGGATGAATAGTACGCTTTGCCATGTCAAGGGCACGGATAAAACGATCTCTTTCTTCAGTACTCAGGTCTAGAAGATTTCTCCTAACTTGAAAGATAAGAATTAAGTATTAATCCATAGTAGGAGATAATATACAACATAGAAAAGATGTGGAATTGTGCTTCTTTGAAAAATGGGACTCGCAAGCTTTTCAATAGATTAAATATGATGTGGAAGTGGAAGAATTCCTAGAAATCATCTTGTCTGAGCCACTCATTTTACATACTGGGAAATGGAGACCAACAGAGAAGAAATGACTGTCCCAAAGTCATAGAGGTATCAAATAGCCAAAGTGGGATTTGACCCCAAGTTCTCTGATGCTAAATCTGGTGCTCTTAATTCAATAAAAAGTCAAATCAGTTTACACCAAAGATTTCTAGTTGTCCTTTGTCCATAGTATTCTCTTTTTTCTCTTTTTTTTCAAAGGAGCCTTTTGACCTTAGAAGGTCAGGGACATAGAAGGGAAAAAGGATTTATATAGGACCTACGATATGCCAGACATAGTTTCAATGCTTTACATGAGGTGAATCGAAGTGAAGTGGTGACCTGTTTGTCTTTGGGATGGGTTTACTAGAACCAACCCTGCCCCCCCAACTCCAAGCCAAATGCACGAGAGAATCCAGAACACTAATGTCACATAAGAAAATCAAACATGCGTAGATTAGCATCAATATAGGTTTAGCTAACATTCTTTACATACTACAATAGTCTTTTATGAAAAGAACACTACATAAAGGAGTATACTTTGAAGATGAAGTTCCCATTGAATTTATTGTAACATATAAAGTCAAACAGTTCTAGTGAGTTTAAATTACTCTTTCTGATGATTAATTACACGTGAGAAAAACCAGCTGAAAGTAGGATATGTGTATATGAAGTAGGTAGGGGATCCTCTGTGTTTGGAGATTTTTGACTGACATTCAATTACCAAATCACTAAAGTGAGGCTGCTCACTTAATAGTGGAAAGAGCATTGGAGTTGGTGTCAAGGAGACCTGGTTTTGAGTTCCCACTCTGATGGTTATTGATTAGCCAATTCACTCTGGACAAGTCATTTCATTTCTCTCAATTTAATGTTTCTTGATTTATAAAACAGGCACAATAATTTTTTGCCCTACTTATTTCACTGGGTAGTTGTGAATAAAGTCTTTTGGAAAACTATATGGAAATTGAGTCATAGATTTAAAATCTAACTCTATAAGAAATACATTAGCTGCTAAATGCTCTCTGGAGGTGGATAGCTGATGGTCAGGATGTTCTAAGGTTATGAAGTTGAATAACATGCCATAAGTCTGGGAAATCGTTCCTGCTCTATTCCTTTCTTTCTTTACCATGGTGCTTTAGCAATAGTGGAGGTTCTCTTAGAGGAGACAGGGAGATCATTCATTCTTGGTTGGGTCGTGAACTTTCCTTGAGATGGTAGTTAAATTTTGTGTTTATATGGGAGCTGTCTCTTGATACAAAGCCCTCATGATGCTCTAGCCTGTCATTATGTTTGGTTTTTTGGAGAAAGGGGCAGGTCCCCATTGGCAGACATTTGTTAAGAGTCTTGGTTTTGATATGACTTCATTCTGATTATCTACTGTTCATCCAAAGTAGTTAGTGGGGATGAATGTGAACAATGTTTTACCTTATACTACTCCATCTTCCTTTTTATTTTTAATGTTAACTATCATGAGCTATGGTGAGGTATCCATTAAAGAATTATATTGATTAATATTCTGATAAAAATGTCAATATAATTTCATTGTTACCATAATAATTTCATTTAATTCAAATATGGAAGAAACTTTAGAGTCATGTAATACAGCTCCCTCATTTATAGGTTAGGAAACTGAAGACCAGTATATTGAAGTGAATTGTCAAAGACTATATAGTAAATAGCAAGTTGGGATTCTGTCCTAGGTTCATGGACTCCAAAATTATTATTTCCTCTCTTTACCATGGTTCTATCCATTGTTCAGTTTGTTTCTTCTAGTTTAATTTATTTTTCCCCTATTTACTCCAATATATTTTTTTGAGTCACAGGAACTGGATTTGAATCTCTGTTATTCTACTTACTTCCCATATGACCTTAGACAAGTCACTTAATCTCTATAGGCCTCAGTTTTCTCATCTTCAAAATGAGAGAAATAGGCTAGATAACCTTTAAGGTCCTTTCCAACTCTATATTCATATTCCTGTGATAGTTTTTCTCAATTTCACACCCTGATTCTCTAGTCTGAGTATGCTTATTTCTATTAAATGTTTTCCCTTTTTGAAAGAATTTACTTTTCTTGTTGTGTAACAATTTTGTTTAAGATTCTTCTACTTAACATCTCTCTCCCTTTGCAAACTGTTGCCTTAATTCTCATACAGTGTTCTCAATCTATCTCACTGTATTTACCTGTAAGGACTCTTTGGTCACATGTTGATCCTCTCCATCCAGGTTTGCACGTCCCACAGTTGTGTCCTGAGAAGTTGCCATTGCAGTGGCAGGTCCTGTTGAAGAACCTAGTGGGCCAGGCTTCACGATCATCTCTGCCATCATGTGGGTACTGGGGCCCATGAGGCCGGGAATCAGCAATAACTGCATCACACCTGCCCCGCCCAGTTGATGAGCCACAGCTGTCTGTCCCGGGCTCTAGTCCTGGATTCAGGTTTGGACAACATTCCCCACTTCTCAATGCATCCAGGGTAGCACATTCCCTTGGGAACTGTGCATAACCCTGGTGAAGGAGCAGCAGTGGCCAGAGCAGCCAAAAGAGATGTCCCCTCATTGCCATTCTAGTTGAGGCAAAAAGCTGGAAAATTCTGGAGAAGAAAATCCTTCAGGAATGTAACCCCAAACCTCTTACCTTGTTTTCTCCTCTGATGGAACTCAAGTACACAAATAAAATTAAGCTGGAAAGAGAAGAGGGGGGAGAGAGGGAGAGAGAGAGAGAGAGAGAGAGAGAGAGAGAGAGAGAGAGAGAGAGAGAGAGAGAGAAAATAATGATAATACACAATTAAATCAGGTTTCTATCGTAATTGTCATTACCCATTCTACCATCAAAATGCCTCTCTACATTCTCCCCATGAAATAAGAGGAAATAGAGTGTGCCATTTCAGTTTAATCATTATAATATTTTACCATGAGGAATTTCAGTTTGCATAATTCCTATAGCAACTATTCCTCTTTTATTAACTGAAATTTCAATATTCTTTTTTTCCAACAAAAAATAATATGGTTCTTATCTAAGCCATTCATCAAAGGAGCTCATTATTAATTTACTGCCATTAATTAAACCAAATCATGGAATTATGAAAAGTGCTGAAAGCAGATTTCAGTTGAGTTATTTTTCATGATTTCAGAGCATTTGCTTCCTTTCCAGCCAACTCTGAAATGAATTGCTTCCTCCCTTACCTTTCCTTAGGCTCTTTTCTCCTCAGTGTCTCCTGCACCTCTAACTTGTTTCTCCACTGGTGCAACAGCTGCTAATTTTTATTTTTGTGTTTCTGACTGTTTACTAATCTCTAATACACTATCCAAGCTTTGGGCTAGGCTGGCTCTCTTCTCCACCAGACCTTGCTAATCCCCTTTTTGCTTCAGTGAGTTTTTTGGTCTTTAAGTATTTGGCCAGCACATGATTCCTTCCATGCTGATCTCCTTGTGATGCTTACAGGGATAAAGAAAGATCAGAAGCTTGTAATTGAAATAAAATGAGTCAGAGAAACTGAGGGGGCTTTTGTTTTGAGTGGATTTCTTTTCTGTGACAGTATTTATTTTTGGATATGGAAAATAAGATTAATGACCTTTTCCTCATTATCAGATGAGAAAATTTGCTAGGGGCAGGAGTTAACAAAAGCAAAGTCCATCTACTAATTACTCTAGACAATGATGCTGGTCCAGTCTTTGGGACTGAGCACATGTTCTCCAGTGATGTCTATAGAGGGAGGGACTGTGGTTTGAGAAGCCATGAGGCCTAGCAGCAAAAGATGTATATGATGCCTGTGATCTCACTTATCAGTCTGGTCAGAATAAGGGGTCCCAGTTCTAAGATTAAAGGTCTACGCTGTATTTCCTCAGCATGAAACAATTACCTTTTGAATAACAGTGTGGGATAGTGAGAAAAAAGTACTGACTTGGGACCTATAAGTCTTGCTTTCAAACCCCAGCCCTGTTACTTAGTGGCTGTGTGTCCATGGGTCAGTCACTTAACCTAACTAGGCCTCAGTTTCTTCATCTCTAAAATGGGGATAATGACAGCATCTACTTCACAAGGGTATTGTGAGAATCAAATGATATAGCCCATGTAATGTGAACATTATAAAAATGCTAGCTATTGTTCTTAGATGTCTGAGGTTTGATCTGAAGCCAGGTTATCTTGACTCTAAGAACAGCTTTTTAGCCACGATAGCACATTACTGCTCACCACACATAGAATGGTATATTTAGGAAAATTTTAAAAAAACCAACAAAAGCTTTCACTACCTTATTAATTTTGATGTAAACTTGGGATTAAAAATATCCTAGATATAGATTTTTAAGTCCATGCAGAGAGGCATAGTCCTATAAATGTTACCAGACCATCAGAGAGGATTTCTACCTTTACCTGGAATTTTAGCAGACTGAATAGTTAAACAATTTATTTCTTCTCTGTGCTGATGACCTCCTGACAGAGGCCTATTCTGTTGAGGGCTACTGCATTGGACCATTTGATGCTCCACAATTGGTTTCAATTTTTCATAAAAGGACTCATTTCCATCATCGTTATTATTTTTAAACCATCATGATAGGACCAATGTTGCTGTTCAGGAGTTCCAGTTGTACCTGACTCTTCTTACCCAATTTGGGGTTTTCTTGGCAAAGATAATGGAGTGGTTGTAATTTCCTTCTCCAGCTCATTTTATAGATGAGGAGACTGAGGCAAAGAGGGTTAAGTGATTTGCCCAGGATCATACAACTAGTAAGAGTCTGAGGCTAGATTTGATCTCATGAAGATGAGTCTTCCTGACCCCAGGCCCATGCTCTATCCATGGTGTTATCTAGTTGTATTCTGTATCTATTTGGATTCCTTTTGGAAGCATCCCTGCTGATCAGCTTTGAATTTTTTGGGGAAGAAACTATAGTTTCAGAAAGAAGTAGGATTATTGATTAAAATAATTCTGAAAGTAAAAATTGGTCCTTATTAACAATTTGTTATTTTTCCCCTAAGCTCCAAAATATATAACTAGAAGGAAATTTAGAAGTTAAAGACCTTTAGCTTATTA
>CM053590.1:89528429-89547729 GCA_028646515.1 Pseudochirops corinnae
ATATCTTTACTCCACTTGGCATTTTTTGTTATCCTAGGTATTTAAGTAATTAAAGATATTATTTTCAAGTATCTGGAGATCTCAGTATCCTGCTAAAGGGGGCTTGTGACACTCAAAAAAGATTAAGAACCAATGATCTAGTCCAAGTCCTTCATTTTGGTCATGATCAATGTGGGTATTTGTTTTGCTTAACTATACTTACTTGTCACAAGGTTTTTGTTTTTGTTTTCCACAAGGAGAAAAGAAAAGCTTGTTAACTGAAACACAATTAATTTAAAAATAAAGATGATCACACCAATGTTCAGAATACTTCAGTGAATTGCCCAAGGTCACCTAGATAATAACTAAGAAGAGGATCCAAACCATCAAATCTGATGACTCTGAAATCCAATGTATATTCTACTACTTCATGCTCCCTCTCTAAACCCATTTTATTGGATGTTCTACCAAACATGGGAAGGGAAATTGCTGTTTGAGATCAATATTTATAAATTACTAGGTAGTGGTGGGATTTGTTATAGCCATTATGCAAAGTTTTTAAAACATTTTTTAGAACAGAAAAATAATATTATAGTTGAAACACCAATTTCTATTTACAATTTGTTTTGTTTGTGATTATATAATAAATTTGATATGTTTCTTTCAAAGTTGTCCTGGTTCTATGATCCCTTCTAAATTTCCTTCTGTTCTCTTCTGTATATTTAAAAAAAACACAACTTGAATGGTGCTCTTTTCTATCTTTTCTCTTTTAAACAATCTTCTCACTAGTAGTGTTTTTCAGCCATTTTTCAGTCACGTCCCACTCTTTGTTGTCTTGTTTGGGTTTTTCTTGGCAAAGATACTGAAGTGACTTGCCACTTCCTTCTCACTAGATGCCCTTTCCCCAAAACTTAGAAAAAAAAAATCTTAGAAATGAATAAATTCACTCAAGCAAAATAAATCCATAGATTTTCCATTAAATGTGCCATATTGCCATAATACTTCATTATGTATATAAAGTTAAAAAAAACCTTTCAAAGGTTGGGCAGTAAGTGAGATAGTGATGGGATGGGGACTAAAAGATTTGAGAGAGAACAAATGTCCTTAATTATTTGACATTAACGGACTTAAAAATTCATTTTGGACAAGTCATAGATGTGTCTGTTCTACCCTCTGTAGGCAAAATAGATGGTGTTCTTTGGGTCATTTGAAGTTCAACAGTAGAAGTCTTGAAAGACCATTATTTGACAAAAGTTTTAAGGATAAAGATCTTGTCATCTTCCACTCCTCCTTCCATACTTCTCTCTATTATTGAGGTCACCTATACATAATTCCAGGGCCTATTTGGGATAATTTGATCAGATTTTTCCTCCCAGGGTGGTTGTAAAAAGCTAATAGATACTTTTGGTGAAAAGGAGAGAGAGAGAGCTCTGAGGTTCCAGGATATCAGTTTTGATGTGCATGAGCAAGAAACCATAACAACAACAAACAAACAAAAAGATTAAACACTTATTCTATGGATATTCCACAGTTCAAGGGGCTGAAGAAGATAGAAAACTAAGATAATACATTAGCCTCTAGTCTAATAACAGAATCACAAGAATTTGAAGTTGGAATGGGCTTGAGGGCTTCCCTCTACAATGCACACCTGAATAGTATTCACCAATAAGTATTTTTACAAACTTTGGAGATCTCTGGACAAGGGGAGTCCACGTTGTCGTATTAAAGTAACCTGTTTCTTTGGGATGGCTCCTCATGGACAAGTCCAATAACGTTTTCTTGGTGATCACCTTGTTTAAATCCCATCATCCACAAGAAGCCTTCCCAATCCCTCTTAATTTTAGTGCCTTGCCTCTGTTAGTTATTTGTTCTTTGTACTGTTTATAGCTTGCTTGGTGTATATTTGCTTATTGTCTTCCACATTAGATTTTGAGCCCCTTAAGGACAAGGGCTATCTTTTGCAGTTTTTTGTATTTGTGTTTTTGTAGCTTAGCACAGTGCCTGGCTCCCTACAATCATTGTCACAGTCCATCTTGTCTCTTCTGTGATGCTGCTTTTTCCTGATTATTCTTTTTCATCTCTGATTCTTTCTGTCTTCCTTGTTTATTACTCTTCCTCTTTCTGTTCCCTAAGTGTAGGTTTTCCTCAAGTCTTTATCTTTAACCTTCTTATGGCATTCACTCTCAAAGTCTCAGCTATCACAGATATATAGAAAGACACAAAAATCTATCTTCAGCCGTGCCTTCTCATCTCTATCTCAGACACATATTTCCATCTGTCTGTTGAACATCTGGATTAGCTAGGTCTGCTGTGTATTCTATGCTGTATCAGCAGATGATTTCTCACTCTTGAGTTTCTGATCCTGTTCAGAACTATAGCTAGGAATTCTGGTACTTTGGGCAAATTCATTTGAATTTGGAGAGGCATTAGTACTAAGGTAGAAACACTTTTGTACATACTAAGGTAGATAAAAGCCAGATTATGGGAACTGAGAAGGATGACCACCTGCTAGACTGGTGTTATGTAGGGGAGAAAGGGTTAGGGTGGAGAGGATGATGACACATACATTGAACTTATTAGGAAAGAGAGGGAGGGACCTAAATACCCAGAGACAATATAACAAGAATCTGATCACATTAGTGAGAACCTGGAAATTGATAGCACAAGAGTTGTGCAAGAGGGTGGGTGAGTTGAATGGCAGAGTTTCCATGGCGAATGTCAGGAACAAAGTTGAAGGCTGCCAACCTTTTGGCACTAAGGGGAACATGCTATCTGTTTTATGCTCTGATTCTTTGATCCGAGCAACAGAAGGAGATTTCAGCAAGGGGAAATTGTACCGCGAGTAGATAATCTGAAAAAAATAAGCAGTGATGTTATTAAGTACATTGGAGAAACGCTGGCTTTACAGAATGAAGGAGAACAAAACACAGGCATAAAACGGAAGCCAATCTGTTGTTGTTGTTGTTCCTTCATTCTTGAAGAGGACCAATGACATCATGAGGGTGACATATTGACTTGCCTGTGAATTGGATTTGAGTGGAGTAGAGCTGCACAAAGTCATTTGCTGCTCTGTCCTCCAGTCATCAATGTGCAATGGTAGGAGAAAGGTCAAGATGGCTGGCAATGGCTGAGGGTGTAGTGGGTGACCTTGGCCTTTCTAAATTAAGGTCTTTGCCAGATCTCAGTTTGTCTGAGGCCACACCCATTGAATGGCTGAGGGCTGGGTAAGAATTGAGAAGAAAGATGACTCAATTTAGCATCACAAAGATATCAATCAGCACAGTTTCTAGTCTGAACAGAAAGCAATTGCTATTGGATTTGGTTAGAAGACAAAGGATTGGTTAGGATCCATCTGAAAATACATAAAACAAAGAATCAAATTTCATCACCTGTTATCACCCTGAGAAGTTGAGAACAAAATCAACATAATAAAGACTCCCTGGATTTGGTATTGGGAGAGCCTGGGGCTTTAATTTTAGCTTGGCCACTTATAGGAAAGCAATTTTAGGGAAGGCATTTTTCCTCTGGCAGTTATAATTTTCTCATCATTTATCAGGGGTGGGGAACATACTGCCTTGTGGCCACATGTGGCCCTCTAGGTCCTCAAGTGTGGCCCTTTGACAGAATCTAAACCTGTGAAGTTTGGCCACACTTGAGGACCTAGAGGGCCACATGTGGGCTCGAGGCAGCAGGTTCCCCACCCCTGGACTAGGTGATCTCTAGTGTCCCTCTAGCTCTAAAATCCTATGATCCCAAATATATGGTATAACATTTAGAGTTAAGAAACATGTCTAAGGGAGCTTCATGTTAGTGTATTCCATACTTTAGGCAGTAGTTCTACTAGACTGTAAACTCCTCATGAGGACAGGGACTTAGTTTGATCAGAACTTAGTATTTTTTCCAATACCTAGCCTAGTAGTCTGTACACAATGCCTTATGAATCATTGTTGATTCTGCTGCTATAGCTCCCAGGTATTATAAGTCCTTACTTTACCCATCTATTTAACTTGTTTGCAGTTATTTTCAATGCACTTGAGATTGAGTCTGGCAAGGATTAGTTTAGAGGCAACAGGGTAGGTCTCACAGCATCAGTTTCTTTCTTTCTTTCTTTCTTTCTTTCTTTCTTTCTTTCTTTCTTTCTTTCTTCCTAGAAGAATGAAAATTCTGAGCTTCACTGAAGTAGAAATCTAAAGCTTAAAATTAATGAACCCATCAGATGCTTAGAGTGAGGCTGAGCTTCCCCAGAATTTTGGGCTTAGTCAGTGTATCATGGGATTTCAGCTGATTTTGTTCCTTATGTTGATTTTTCCTTTCTCCCATGAATAGTTTTAGAATCAAGTGGCTTTTGATTGTAAAGCTCTTCTAAGTCACTAAGATAATAAGACTGAAGATGGAGAAGTTGTGTATTTATTTGAAAACATCTCAGGCACATGAATAGCTCTTTTCCAACCATCTATATAGTTCAATTGAATTAAACACAGTTACCATTCCAGGCTTTCCCACTTGCTAGCTATGGGACCATGAGCATCCTGCTCAACCCCTTTGAATCCTAGTTCCCTTGTGTATAAAACTGAGATGATAACTGTAATACTCACCTTTCAGGGTTGTTGTGAGGACAAAACACTAAAATGTGATTTGCAAACCTTTAGCTGCTCTATACATGTTAACAATTATTAATATTATTTTTTTGCAAATATTCAAACAAATCTGTAATCTCATTGCTATGGAAATTCTATTCATCAAATGCAAACAAAAACCCCTCTGTGCCTATATCGTACCATAAGTTTGCAGCAGACATACAGCCAACACACTGAGGTAACCTTCCTCAAGTTCTTTTGATGTTACAAGGACACCGGTGATACATTTTTGTTGTCTACTTTTGTTGAATAACTTGGATAAAGATAGGAAAAATAAAAAATTTAGCTGCAGAGATTCCTTCTAGAGCAGTGGTTCTCAACCTGAGGGCTGCGACCCTTTTGGGGGTCGAATGACCCTTTCACAGGGGTCACAGGCGTTGCCTAAGACCATCAGAAAACACATATTCCTGATGGTCTTAGGAACTGAGACACCACTCCTCTATCTGTCTCTAGGCAGGTCCACCCACATGCAGATACGCCCACATATGAATACTAAAGGGTCGCAGCACTAGGAAGGTTGAGAACCACTGTTCTAGAGGAATGTGTTGGAAAAGACAAATTTGTGCTATGCTCTTACTGTCCTCCTTTATCCCTTCCAATTCAGGCAACCCAAATAGGAATCTTATTTTCACAGTGTTCTTTATGGGAAAAGGCACCAGAATTGCCAATCAATTAATTTAATACTATAAATTTTCCTAGCTTAGCAAAAGTTTTTTCTTAGTTTAATTTTTTTACATGTGTAATCAAAGGGAAAATCAGAGTATAGACAGAGAAGGTCAAAGTCAATGAGATAATTCAACAAAAGCAATATGAATGTTATGGTACTTTGGGGCAGCTTGTTCAATGATTATGATCAATAAGAAGTAGCTCTTTATACCTCTGGGAATTTTTTGGCATACTTTTTGTTCTTCAACCAATATATATATACATACATACATACATACATACATACATACATACACATATACACATATATATATAAATGTGTCTACCTGCATATACATATGTATATATGTATATATACACACACATTTTATTCTAGTGGGTGTTTACAGATTTTAAAAAATGATATACACCATGAATGCTTTGTATAGAGTACATGAACACCCTATTGGCCTATATTTGGAGGGATCACTGATGTTCTCTTACTTTGTTAATAGTTCTGTGATGTTTTCCATGAACAAATATGAAATCAAGCTTTCATCTGAGAGGAAAATAGCAAAGTACTTTGCTAGTAACTGTGAACTATTTGACTGAATAGTTATGAATCTCACCCAACCCCACTGCTTTTCAATTTTGTGTAACAGCTAGTCTCTTCCTATGACATAACTGTTCTGTCACTTGTTATATTAATAGTGTTCAGCTTTCTCTTTCTCATTTGATCCAACCTGCATTTTCATTTTATTGAATCCTCTAGATGACCAGAAAATTTTCTATATCTTTTTTAAATTAAATTTTATTTTCTTTTCAATTGTCAGGCAAAGATATGTTTTCTTCCCTCTTCCCCCTTACCCCGCTATGGTGGGGTAGGTGGAATGAGAGAAATTCTTTGAACACACAAACATAGTAAAGTAAAACAAATTCCCACATTGACAATATACAAAAATTTATGTTTACTTTTTTCATCTTCATATATCACCCCTCTGTCTAGAAGTGGGTGCCATTCATCATTTGTCCTCTGGAATTATGGTAGATCATTGTGTCAATAAGAGTCTTACAAAATGTTTGTGTCTACAGTGTTGATATTATATTATAAATTATTCTTCTGGTTATATTCCATATATATATATATATATATACTCATACAAATTTTCCCAGGTTTCTCTGAAACCATCTTTTGAAATTTCTTATGGCATAATAGTTACAAAATTCTTTTTTTTTTTTGTGAGTTTTCTCTCGCTTCTGATTTCCTTACTACCTCAGACCTCTGTAATAAAATTTTTCAAGTGAAATGGTTCACTTTTTTCTTTGAAAACTACAATAGCATCAATATTACTATTACTATTGCTACAGCTCTGACCACCTACAACTCTTCTAGCTCAGTTAAGACCTTCAAAATTCACTATTTTTGTTGAAAATATCTAAAAGAACAATTAGGACTACATCATTTTGCTTTCTTTTCCATTGTTTCTGCCCATGACTTTAATCCTTTGAAAATCTGTGAGCTCAAGGAGATCTCAGTCATGGTACATCAGACTTGCCCAGGGTCACATGGCTACTAAGTGTGTGTGGGGACAGATTTGAATTCATATCTGTCTTTACTCCAGGTCCAGTACCACTTAGCTCCCTCTAATAAGAGATGAAGAGACTGAGAATCAGAGAGTTGAGGTGATTTGCCCAGGGTTTTGTCAAGTGTATTAGACAGATATAGATACCTATCTATACATACACACAGACACACACACACACACACACACATATTAAGTGGAAAATGGGTATTACTTCTACTCCGCGGACAAAGGAAAGAGGATCAACTTTGGAGTCAGTGGACCTAGGTTGACATCTTATTACCTGTGTAACCTGGTTAAAGTCATTTAACCTTTGAACCTCAAATGTCTCATCTATCCATGAGATGTTTGCACTAGAAGGCCTTCTGATTCTTCTGATTCTGGCTCTATGATGCTAATTCACATATCTGTGTGTTTCAGAACAAGGACTCAAACCTGTGCCTTCTGACCCCAAGGCCAGTATTTTTACTACTGCATTACCCCTGTTCCACCACATACTGAGTAATTAATTTCTAGATTATCAATTGATTTCTAATTAATAACAAATTAATCTTTCTCCTTCCCCTCACCCAATTGTTTTAGGTAATATATTTAGTATGTGACACTTTCCATTGGTAATCCTTCTCTTCCTCCTTCCCCCCCATTTTGTTTTTTGAGAGATAATAATGGGAACGATAAAGATATCGTGGTTTGATTAGCTTCAGAGTCAGAAATGTCTGGGTTCTAAGTCTCTCCTCTGACACATTCTGGCTCCGTGATCCTGGAGAAACTCTTTAGTCCTGAAGTGTCTGCAGGTAACTCTGTAAAAGTCAATTGAAGAACAATTGCTGATCTCCATTCATTTAGAGAGTTGCCTCACCTGTAATCCCATGTCCTGACCAAATAACAATAGTAATAATAATAATAATATTAATAGCAACAACAAATGTATGCATCACTTAACTATTTACGAAAAGTTTTTCCCCCCTATAATTATTAAAATCTTATTCTTATGTAAGGAACGGAAATGATTGAACTTACAAGAGCCAAAGTATGTCAGTAAAAATACAAGCTTGATACAAGATTTTTGTATGAAAGCCCAGTGGGTGGCACAGTAGATAGAGCACTGGGCTTGAAATCAGCTGTGTGACCCTGGACAAGTCACTTAACCCTGTTTGCCTCGGTTTTACATCTGTAAAATGATCTGGAGAAGGAAATGACAAACACCATTCTAGTATCTTTGCCAAAAAAAAACCTCAAATAGGTTCACAGAGGGTCAGATGTGAGTGAATAATAAATAACATAATACACTAGTGTTTGAGAAGTTTAAGGTGGAGAAGCATTCATAAGAGAAGAATATTAAAACCAGCTGATGAATCAATAGGAAAAAGCAACCTGGTACAGTGAAAGGAATGTTGACTAGGGAGTCAGAGGAAGTAGATTGGAGTCCCAGCTCTGCTACTTACTCTGTGTGATCTTGGACAACTAAAGTTCTCTTGGTCTCATTGTCCCCATTTATCAAATATGGGACTTTATCTACCTGAAGTCCTTCCAGTTTGCCAAGGATCAAAGGAACATAGCTTTAGAGCTGGAATAGATGTTATCTAGTCCAATCCTGTCATTTTACAAAGGAGGACACTGAAGCCCAGAGAGGTGGCATGTTGAAGGTCACCTAAGTGGTGAGCATCAGAGGAAGAGTTTGAACCCAAGTGCTCAGACTCAAGAGACAATGCTCTTGCCATTGCTCCAAATTTATGATTTTATAATCAAAGGAAAAGAAGGATTATTCTTTACAATAATGGAAGCAGAATACTCTGGCTACAGAATAGCCCCTATCTGAACTAAGAGGACTGAGATAAGGTGCATATATAATGCATTCTAATGTTTAAAAAAATTGCTTCTAAAGATGTTTATCACTACCCTCACCTGGACTTATTACTAATTTCAATATAATGAATGTTCACTGAGTATTTCCACCTGGATGGTGTTTGAGTAGAGAAGAGAACAGTTTAAAGTGACCAAAGCAATTTGTTTTCTCAGACTTTTCATCTCCCTGCAGGAATTCAGTTAATTTAGTAGTTCAGTGGTGACATGAATGATGTCTTCATATCTAAGCCACTGGCTTTGTTAGCAGCAAACTTGCCTTGAGAAAGCCAGAAAGAATAAAAAGGAATTGTCTCAGGGCACGTCCAGTTTTCAGACATGATGAAAATGGTGGCACCCAGGCTTCTGCTAAGCTGATTGTTTCTCCTCACAACTCTACTTTTTTGTTCCTCAATTTCCCATCTCTGAGACCTTGCACCAGCTGTTCCCATGCTTAGACATATCTCTTAGAATGTATTGTTTCTTTCAAAACACTGCTCAGGTGAAACTCTCGCTCTGCAGTCTTTCCCTATCTCGAGGTGCTAATGCCCTACCCCTTACAAGTTTACTTTGTATGTATTTTGTATGTTTATTTACATATAGCTTGCCTCCCTCGATGCAACAAAAATGTACTTTGAGGGCAGCGACTGTTTCATTTTTGTCATATTCTCAGCACCTATCACAGTGCCTATCATGGACTCAAATACTCCAGTTGATCTGTGATCTCATGAATTCTGAACTGAACTTACCACTGGCAGTGTAGAGAGCAACTCATATCTCTACCTGCCATTCTATGTGTGACTCTTTTCCATGTCTTTGCAATAGGTTCACTACAGAGAATCTTTCCAATGTCTGGAGATCTCTTTTCTGTCTCATGTTTTCAAGTGGGTACCAGTGGAATATTGTGACAACTCTCCTGTTATTTCTCACTCTTGCCTTATGACCAGCTTCTCTTCTTATTTTATTGAGTACAGTTCCTAGCACATAGAAAGCCCTTAGTAGTTGCTTGTTGACTTGGTTTGTTGATTCAGAATTCCTTGATGAGATCTTCTACTAGTGTTCTCCAGAGTAACTCATTAACTATTTGTCATAGCTTGCTCATACCCATCAAGTACCTCTCTATTGTTCTCTGGGTAATATTCTTATCAAATTCTTCAGAGGCTGTTGGATTCCATGTCTTATTGTCATATAGCAATATTGATAGAAAGGATGATTTAAAAAATATGGACTTTTGATTTCGTGTGAAGTTTGGAGTCATTAAAGGGACTTTGTAATTTCCCAAAGGCAATGCAGCCTTCTCTTCTTCTCCAGTTCATCTCCTGGCTCAGCTCACTGTGTGTCTAGATTGTCTGTCTATCATATACCTACATGGGACATACATGTAGATATATAGATGTATATATCCTATATGTTATCACATATACATAAATACATATACCTATATACACACATATCTATATCTATACCTATACCTATGTCTATATCGATACACACATGTCCCATATGTTGTCCACCCAAATGCAGATGGTGAGATGGTAATCTGGGCAATATGGATTTTTCATCCATTTAGCCTTTCCTATGTGGATGGTAAGGTCAATGTTTTTTGAGCTTTTTAGATTTCTTCCAAGAGCCTCTGAGACTTGTTTGATATTTAACATACTTTATAACCTGGCCTCTTCCTACCTTTCCAAACTTTGTACACTTTCTTCCCCTCCTTATAATCTGTGATCTGGCTACAATGGCCTATTTGCTATGCCACAAAATACTCCATTTCATATATCCATGCCTTTGTACTAACTATATCCCTGCCCAGAATGCTTTCCTCCTGCTCCTCACCTCTTCCTCCTAGGACTTCCCTGGCCTCCTTCAGGACTCGCCTTATGTTCTTCCTTCTGCAAAAAACCTCCTACGGTTCCCACATATTAGTGCCTTCCTATGTGAGACCACATCCTGTCTCTTTTATCTACCTTGGACTGTCCTAGTTATTTACATATTGTTGCCCCCTCCCCGCCATTAGAATGTGAACTCCTCAAGGGCAGGGATTATTTTTGCATTTCTTTGTATCTCTTGCACTTAGTACTGTGCCTGGCATATAGGAAACAGTTAATAAATGTTTATTGACTAACTGATGTAATGTCATCTAAAAAAAATAGGAAAATCTAGAAGGCCTCACTATTTTGGGGAAAATTTTTTTTCAACTTAGAGTCTGTGTGGACTTCTTTAATCACAGTGAAGAATACTGTTGGAGATCATAGATCTGATCTCCTTTGATTACCCTTCCCTCTACCCCCATCCCTCGATATCTGGCACATAGAATTCTGGTGCTTATGACATGTTGATGATTGATCCCTGTTCTTCCTGAGTCAGGACTACCATGTAAAAGAGGGAATCAATGTCTCTGTCATTACTTCAAGTGGGTGACAGTTACTAAGAGACAGATTTTTAGTTGGATGTATGAAAAATTTTAAAATAATAGCTGCCCAAAATGGAAAATGGGATTTCCATTCCATTTCAAGGAAATGATTATCTTAGCAACAAAATATACAGGCAGAAGTCATATGCCTACCTGTCAAGAATGCTCTAGAAGAATTCTTGAAATGACTGGAAGATAAGGCTGAGTAACCACTAAGGTCCTTGACCACTTTCACATTCTCTGTTGTAATACTAATAAAGACATAAAAAAAGAAGAAGAATAAGTGTTTATGGCAAACCAGTATATGTTTAGACAATGTATAATTAGCAACCAAATCATTATTCCAACAGATCTCATTTTCTGAAGAACTCTCTCTTTAAAACCAAAAAAAAGTTTTGCTGATGCTTTTTGTTTGCTTGTGTTTCCCCCTGCCTCACCACTATATTTAACCCCCTTTTAGATCCAACTTTTTAATTAAGAAAATCACTCAATCAAAACAAACCAACTTGGTGACTATACTCAACAGTGTATGCTACATTCCATACCTGAAGTCTACCACAGAGTAGATCATAGGATCATAGAAGGTACTTGATCATTCTTATTTTTTTACAGATTAGGAAACAGAGAACTTAAATGACTTGCAAATAGTATCATATATCTGGTAAGGGTAAAGTCAAGATTTGAACCCAGGGACTCTGATTCCATCCATAGAGAAATAGCTAGCCCCTCCCTCTTCTTTTTGTTGCTTGCCTACACATACTAAGAATCTGGATAGTATGATACAAGGAAAGGAATCTGATCTCATCTTTTCCCCTAAAGTCAGATGTGTCCTGCCATTCTATGTTTACCAACTGAATTCTACCGACAATTGGTAAATCAGCGGACACTGTTTGATTACTAGCACTGACCTTAATGTGGGTTTATAAATAATTTGTCACATTGGACCTGATGACTAATGCATTTTGTAAAATTTAAAATAAAAATATCCCAAACTCATGAAATTTGTGTTAGCTTCAAAGCATTGATAATCAGTGATAGAGATTTATTTTTTGGCAGCCTATGGGAAAACATCCAAATTATACATTGTGTAAAGGTAGAGCATCGAATATGAAATCAGAAGACCTAGGTTTAAATGTTATATGTGTGACTTGGGGCAAGCCACTTGTGCAACTTCTCTGCACCTCTGTAACATAAAAGAATTGATCTGTGATTACAGAATCATAATTTAAGGGCTGTAAGGGATTTTAGATATTACCTAGTCCAAATTGCTTGTGTCACGAGATTAGGATTCATAACATGAGGTCCTTAGATTCTTAGATTTTAGGGGATCTGTGAACTTGAAAGGGAAACATCACATCTTCAATTCAATTGAATTTATTTCCTCTGTAATCCTGTGGACTTTATTTTATGCATTTGAAAATACTGTTCTGAGAAGAGGTCTATTGAATCTCCAGACTGCCAAAGAGGCTCACTACATACAAATAAGGTTAAATACCTCTTCCCTATGTGGTCGCTTAAATCTTTTCCTGCTCTAAACCCTATTAGTCTTCTATAGAATAATTAATCTTCCTCCCTCCTCCCAATTATAGAGGGAAATTAGAATAGAATGTTTTTGCTGTGAGTTGCTGATATAATTCACAGTATTAGAATAGCAATGCTTACAGAAAAGGAGGTTTACGGTATAATGTCTATTGGCTTCCAGATTTTTCATATGACTGAGCTCAGGAGCTGAATCGTAAGCTAAAATGTTTTACATTCCTTTCTTCTTTCTCCTTTAGAACTTGTGATTCTGGAATAACTCCAACATTTTAGTTTGGATATCAGCTACTGAACACTTTAAGACCTGAATTATGTTTTGTTTGCAGTAACACAATAACTGTATCTTATATACGTGGATTAAGATACCAATGATTTGAAGACACAGTACAATACTTCACATATCTATGTGTGTGGCTCTTCTTGATCATCTACTTGTATAGAAGATTTGTTCCCATGCCATTCTACCTAAGATACCCATTGCTATGTAAGTGATGGTCAGAGAAACCTTGTTCCATGATCTGAACCAGATCTAAAACTTCATCTATCTGACTAGTGCATAAAATTGCTTTGGCAGTTTCCTCTATAGCCCACAAAACTATTTTCTCCTGGTAGACAGCTGTAGTTAGCCAATTTAAAGAAGAATTCGTGAAAGTAAAGTATACAAAACATTTGACAATTCATTTCTTTATTGATTCATTCAGCAACCTGTTACTAAGCATCTATTGTGTACAAAGCACAAGTTTGCAGAGAACTATGGATAATGGTTAATTCACTAGTAAACTTACATTTCAAAGGATAATGATAATAAATGATTCTTTATGGAAATTGAGGTCCCGGGTAAACAGCATGGTGTGATAAGAACATTGCCCTCAACATAAACTGGTGTTTTCTTCCTTTTTGTCTTTCTCTTCCTCATTGAGTTTTCCTTTCTTTCTTTTCCCTTCATGTTTGTTCCATAATTTGCCATAATATGAAATTAAAATGCCTCTAAATTTGTAGAATGTAAGATTTTTTAGTTAAAAAGCAGGTAAGTCAAATATTTAATATTTTCCATGAAAGGGGAAAAAAAGGACAGAACCATTGATGGAAGGAGTCTAACCTCCTTATTTTACACATGAAGAAGCCGAGGACCATGGAGGATAAGTGGCTTGCCCAAAGTCATGTTTGGAGAGAGTAAATAAAAATGGGATTTGAAATCCTTTATCTTCTTACTCCAGAGCCAGTACTTTTTCTTCTATAACACATTGACTGCTTTAGTGGGAGGTAAGATCAAAGGAAGGAATAAAGAAAGGGAAGGAAGATCAGAGGGAGGATCATTTCTGTACTTTGTTTTAATTCCTAATCTCATTGCAGATTCAAAGGAGATCAGTGGACCTCTGGAGTAAAAAAAAATTTCTCAACCATGGTATAAGGCAATAAGCATGATATAAAAAATGGCATGTTATCATTAACTGAATGAATCGTTTTCTTTTTGAAGGAACGGAAATCAGGAACTAAGAGAATGTTAGAATTGGAGAGAATCTCTGATATTATTTATTTCATGCTCTTCATTTTATGCATGGGAAAACTGAGGACCAAAATGGCTAGGAAGTTTGTAATGGTTCATGAAGCCAGGCCATGACAGCTTCAGGAGTATTATAAACCAGTCTAATATTCTTCCTACTGTCCCATGCTTCCTTTGGCCCTTCATAGTTTTCACTGAACAGGTTTCTTAAATGTATCTGGGATATATTATTGAAGAAATGTATTTTGGACTAATAGCCATTGTGGTCCATCCCAACTCTGAAATTGTGCTATTGTAAAAGATTTCACCTATTCTGTGCCATTCCATATAGTTTTTGTGAGTTACCATATAGAACACAACGACAACAACAACAATAACAACAAAAATCACCGTCTGTCCAACCTTTTGGTGATGAACCTCTCTCAATTTAGACTGGTCCTTGGACAGACACATAATCCATTACCATAGTCATGCTAAAAATCTTAACTTTTTAGGACTTTCCAGAGGTTATGTTGGAATGGCATTGCCCTTGAGAACCCAAAGTCACCTTTATGATATTATGAAGCATTCCTGGAAGAAAAGGATGCCTTAATATTCCCAGAAAGTTGTGAGCCAGGGAAAGAAGTTCTAAGGAAGTGGGTAGGATTTAACTGGAAAAATTTACATCAAGTGTTTTTAAAATTAAATAGATAAAGATGAAATGGTGATGGTATCTCAGAATTTTATGGCCTTAAGAACTATAGTTCTTAAGACATAAATAACATGTACATTAAGATATTTGTATATTTGCTTTGAGAAATGGCATTCTATTATTTTTTAATAATTCCATAAACCAGGTAATGATTCTCAAATAGGAAAATTACTACTAAAAGCATTAGTCCTCATAAGAAAGATGAGCAATGGGAAAATAAATGAAATACCAAAATAGCCTTTTCCGGATGCACTGTTATTTCAGCACTGTTTGTTCCTGAATCAATTGACGTAAGTCATGTACCCTAGTAGTAGTAACTCATGATCTGTGAGATGAATGCAATATTGTATTTTTTCCCACAAATTTGAAAGTCATTAGTTTTAAGTTTGGGTATATATATTTTTTCTCATAAGACAATACTCTCTCATTATACATTTATTAGATTTGTCATGCAACTTGCGGACACTCTCTTTAAGCCACAGGAGTTCAAATACATTAAAAATATGCAAGGGCAAGTAGCTGGAGAAACAGTTGATTTTTAAAAAAAATTAATAATATCTTTGCTATTGACATTTTGCCTCTATTTTACTTAAGCTATGAATTATTCATAATTAAATTATTGGGTATATCTTAATATTGTTACAAGATTTATGAGTCATATTAATTGATATTTTGGTAGAGGTGGCAGAATAAAGGTATAGATAGAGCATTGGACTGTAGTAAAAATACCTGATTTTGAATCCTAACTGTCATTTATATGTGTGACACTGATCAATTCACTTCACCTCTCTAGGCCTCATTTTCTCCAAATATAAAATTAGGAGGTTGTATGTACTAGATGACCTCTAAGGTCACTTGTTTCTCTCATATTTTAAAGTTCTATGTCATCCATGCTGGCTTGTTCTTCCACAGATATAGATTGTATCCCTTCCATGTTTTGTCTTTTCATCCTTTGGGGTTTTTGTTCATGTTTTCCTCTAAATCTTTCAGAGAGGTTCTGTCTACTGTGCTAGAAACTTCTCTATGTCTTCTTTAATAGCTCAGGGGTACCAGTGTAACACCTGCGTTATCCGTTTATTTCTTCTTGATCTTAGGACATGACCAGACTATATGTTTTTCTAGTGATACATTTCCTCAATAATGTCTTACAAGCAGGTCATCTTTAGCAACAAGCTGGTCCAGTGACTTCCATCTTGCTTCTAGATTTTTTTTTAAGTTTTAAGTCTTCTGTGGTCAACCATTCTGAAAAAAAATTCTTTAAGGTATTATCATCATTTTGTCCATGGTCTTTCATGGTTCACAAATACATAGTATTAATTGAAGAATATTACTGTTAAGGACTTTTATTGGAGGGGCCAATCTGAAATCGTTAAAAGAACAACACAAGTTCCCATATGATCTGGACTGAACTTTTTATTCAGTTTATTGTCTATCTGCCATCATACTAATCACTATGAGAAAATAATATAAATTTTAACACGCACACATATGTGTATGTATTTGAAAGTAGGCATTTATGTGTATGTGTATATACTTGTATAAAAATCCTGAAAGATTATTCACCTAAAGTCGGAAAGCCCATATTTATCAGAGATGAGGCTTGAACCCAAGTCATCCTGGCCTTGTGACCAGTTCTCTCTCCCCTATAACTACATCTTTCTGTTTGTCTGTGTCTCTCAGTCTCTGTATATCTCTCTCTCTTCCTGTCTCCTTCCGCTCCCTCCACCCCAGAATTACTTTGGACAAGCAATCATTTTGATATTTCATTTTGTGATGGCAATAGTCATGTGAGTATTATTCTTTTCACCCTAAGTTGACTTAGAATAAAACTATATTTATAAGTTTCACTGACCTTTAGTTAAGTCTCTGTGAGTTGAGTCTTGTATTTTGTGCCAGATACATACATGTCCAACTGCTTTATTTTTAAACAGTTTTTAAAAATGGCCATTATTCCAAGAAAACATATGAAAGGTGTCTTTACATTTTTTTTAAATTTATGGAATAAATTGAGCATTTCTATAACATCATATAATAAAAAAGATAATTGCACGTGAAACTGCAAATCTATTATATACAGCTTACTATTCCTTTTAAATCTATAAATTATCACGTACATTTCTTTTTTTCCTTTTTTTATCTTCCCTCTCCACCTGCCCCACCATAGAGATGGCTACCATTATATACACATATATGTATATATATATGTATACATATATACACACATATGTGTGTGTCATTTATTCTATACATGCTTCTTTTTATCAGTTCTTTCTCTGGATGCAGAGAGCTTTTTCTTCATATGTCCTTTCTTGTCATTGTATTTTTAAATTTATAAATTTATAAAACAACTTAGTTGCTGAAAGCTATTCTTAAAATAATAATGCTGTTACTGGATATAATGTTCTCCTGGTTCTGTTCACTTCCTTCTTCACCATTTCATGCTTTCCCTGCCTTTCTGAAATAATTGAGCTCATCATTTCTTATGGCACAACTATACCCTACAACTTGCTTAGCCATTCCCCAATTGATGGGGATCCCTACAATTTCTAGCTCTCTGCCTCTACACAGAAAGCTGCTGTAAACATTCCATTCACATTCAAAGCTATAATTACTATTTGTGAACTTCCCTCTTATTTTTACTCACTATACATTATCTTCTCCCCTCACACTCCCACTCTCCATCCCATCTACCCTTCCCAGAGTCCACCAACCCACCCTTTCCCCTACAACTCTGATAGTTGTAGGCCTTATAAAGCATGCTTCAATTCTGTTACAGGTATTATAGTGACTAATTGTGTAAAGAAGTCTTAGTGTTTAACACATTGCTCATGCCTTCACTGGGATAAAGTATAGTCTTAACAAAGCACAAAGGGAAATGTTATAAAAAAATAAGAATGCCAAGAACCTACAAACATTTGTAGGAGACAGTTTATTTAATCCTCAGGAAAAACAAACAAACAAAAAAACACAAACAGACCTTCAGAAGGACATGGCGTCTGGAAAGGTTGTTACTGATTCCTGTACAAGACAGTATAGGCTTCTTGAAGGAAAACGACTTTGGGTCAGAAATGGTACCTGGGCTAAACTTTGAGGAAAGCTAGTATTCCACAAGTCAAATTCCTTGCTTTGCAACATAAATGGTTCTTACTTTAGAAATCTTCAAGTAAAGCCTAGAAGAATGCTCCCTTGACATATATTCTTGTGACTTGTGTCTGTGTCTGTGTGTGTTTGTAAGTATTTTTATTTGGTTGTGGCATGTGCCATATGTTGTCTGAGGCCTTTCCTAACTCTTATATTATCAAATTCCCCTTATATTACTTAAACCAATATATTTATTCACTTTCGTATTGTATTAGAAGGAGATAGTTTACAAATATGCATTTTATTGACTGTAAGCAACGCAGGAGTCAGTCTAGTTTACATATGGTCTAGAAAAGTTATTGTACTTTACTAAGTTTTTTAAAAAGCTATATTTACACATTATCTCTATTTTTGGCATTGAGATGCCATATACTTATGTTTTTAACTATTTGGAGATAGACATAAATATACTAGAATAACTTTTATAACTATAGACTTGAATAGTCAGAGCATCCTGCCTCTGTTAGGAATGACTACAACTAGCTTGACTGTGTTTTCCAATGTGGTTTTCACATGTGACATTCACTCTAGCCAGATAGGATTCTAAAGGGTGAGAACCTGTGTAGCAGATGGGATAGAGTAATGGAAAAGGGACTAGGGATTTGCATGAATATGAATTACAAATAGCACAGATATTATGGTGTTCAAAATGCTGCTATGGATGCTGAATGTCAAAGTCATTTAGCTGACATTTAGGGGGACATAATTAGCTTACAAACATGGAAATGGTATCTGTGGATATGGAAGCACAATCCATACAATGGCTTTGGTTTGGCAATTATTGTAAAGCATGAGCATAACTATAATAATATGAAGAATGACACATGCTAATGCAGTGACATTTTTCTAACACATGAATGTAGCTTTCAGAAATATACATGCAAAATTCAAAACAATCTTTGACCCACTATAACTTCTTCCATATAACAGGCAATCAATACATGAGTATAAAATCTTTCTTTTTCTGCCACTGACCATCTAAGAAGAAAAGGTGACTTTATTAAAGTCTTAGCATTGTAAACATTCAAAATAAATTTTCTCATTTTTGTCTAGACGTTCAAACACATTTTTCATTATTAGGTTTTTTTCCTTTTTTTTTTTTTTAAATGTCATTGAATAGTAACACTATTCTAGATTTGAAGAAGTGGTGCTACTTAGTTTTTGTATTAAGAAAATAGAATTATCATCTCCTTAAAATGGAATATCAAATTTAATATCATACTTAGGTGGATCTATAATTTCGTGAGAGGCAAAATGGAAAGTAAACTAGATTTGGAATCAGGAGACCTCGGTATGAATCTTACTTCAGATAATTACTAGTTGTGT
>CM053590.1:89548229-89599052 GCA_028646515.1 Pseudochirops corinnae
GTCTAGGGACTTGTGCTAGGTAACAGGATATTGTGGGACAGATCTCAATATGATATATGTTTATTGCTGGAGAAAATATAAATTTTTATATTGAAAACGCTTGATATAGCCATGAGAAGGGTGAAAAAAGAGTAAATGTGGTATTGGGAGAGTCTTTTAATTTCTCTCAAGAAATGCAAGAAGTATGGCTAACAGCCAAGCTTAACTAGAGATTCTGACACATGGAGGCAATCTCACCTCAAAAGTATTATCACTGAGACTTTATTTGATAAGATGCGTAAAAGGAAGGATACATATTATTCAGAAGAAACATAGAAGAGAAAGGAGAGATGTAGAATTAAAGCATGTGTGTGTGTGTGTGTGTGTGTGTGTGTGTGTGTGTGTGTGTGTGTATCAGCCCAAAAAGCCTGGTTTGGTACAATGCTCCATCCCTGGTGGCCAGAATCCAAATTTAACACAAAGTACAAAGTCAAGAAATAGGCTAGAAAAAGGAAGAAACAACAAAATAGAATTTGACCTTAAAATGATCCTATGGTGGCAGGGAAGATCAAGATCTAAATTCAAAAAAAGATAACAATATGAAAACAGCTACAAAAAAAGCCTCAATGAAAAAGTTTAATTGAACCTAAGCCCAACAAGAATTTCTAAAAGAGTTAAAGAAAGAAATGAGAGTGGCAGAGGAAAAATTAGGAAAAGAAATGAGTGATAAAAGAATCATATACATGTATACATCCTTCCTGAAGCTGCTTTTGCTCAAGTGACATTTTGACTGCCTGGATGTGTTGTCTCCTACTGCTCAAGTAACTGATTCCATCTATGTATATTGTTTCCTACTGGTTCAGTATTTACAGTGATCCAGTGATATGATCAATGGCCTTGGGGAGGACAGTAGGAATATATTTTCTTCCCTCAATAACCAATTTCCTATAAACAATTTTCTATTAGGAAAAGAATCCTCTGAGCTGCAGTTCTTCTACCATCAAACTGGATTATTGCTTGACTCAGTCACTGTACTAAATTCTGTTTTTATATAGATTTAAAGCTGCATCTCTGAATCTTTCATCCAATCACAAGATAATTCCTATGTGGTGTCATTTGCCATCATTCAAAGTTTTATGATATGCCATTTTGGCTAGTATATAGAATCATAAAGGGGACTAATGTAAAAAAATAAGACTGGAAAGGACAGCTGGAGCTTGACTGTGGAAGACCCAAATGGCCAAACTCTTTGAATTTTATCATAAAAGTAATAAGGAAACTTTGAAGATAGCATGAGGTCCCACAAAGAATGGATTGTTCCCTTGGGGGAAAATCAGAAGTGGAGTGCCAGTGGACTTGGAATACCTAACCTTAGCTCTATGTTTGTTTATGGAAGCTTTGAGTTTCCAATTCCTTGCAAAAAATATTTAAAATTGCTATTAAAAATAATTGTGGGCAATTGATAATAACCAAACTGCTCGTTTCAAAGAAATTTTAAAAGAACTTTTTGAAGGAACAAGCTATCAACAATAAAAAAAAAAATTACAGGTGTCTTATGCAAATATTAGTCTATAGTCAATTAAATAAACTAGTAGCGCTTCCTAGATATGGCCAAGGTACAGTTCTGTGCCTTTCTCACTAATCCTATACTTTTCTCTCTGTCAACTAGTTCTAAATCATTAATGTGGGTAGAGCAAAGATGACAGATTAGAGGCAGCCACTCCATTGAACTCTCCCAATTTTCCTCTTCAAAGAATTTGAAAATAATGCCTCTAATCAGATTTTGGAGTGACAGAGCCAGCAAAGAGTCAGGGTGAGATATGTTTCTGGTCTAAGGAAACTTAAGAGATAAACCGGAGAAATAAAACCAGGGCAGAAGTCTGTCCTGGGCCCACACTTGCAGCAATGGCAAAAGAAGAGGAGAAGCAGCAGTAACTTCAGGAGAAGCTGGGCTGAGAGATGGGTGAAAGGATAGGACAGCTACACAGAAAGAGATTTCAGGGGACCCTTTGCTAGCACTGGGTATACCTGTCACTTATTGGCAACTCTATTGCCCGTGTGCAGTTCTAGATTCCAGTTTCAGGACAGAAACAATTAAAAGTGGTTAGTCACAAGGGAGCAAGAACCCTGGCCATAGTGCCAAAGCAGAGAGGACTGCTAGTGTGTGTAGCTGCAGGGGACCAGGGGCCATTCTTTGAAAAGATCAGAGTATTGAATAGCAAAGCTGTGACCATATATCTCTCAGGATCATACTAACTAAAAAGAAATAAAAAAACTTGCACATCCCCTAAACTATCTCTAAAATAGCAAAAAAACCTGGTTTGGCATGGTGCTCCACCCCTGGTGACCAGAATCCAAATTTAACACTAAGTACAAAGTCAAGAAATAGGCTAGAAAAATGAACAAACAACAAAATAGAATTTGACCATAAAATGCTCCTATGGTGGCAGGGAAGATCAAGACATAAATTCAAAAGAAGACAACAATATGAAAACAGCTACAAAAAAGCCTCAATGAAAAAATTTAATTGAACCTAAGCCCAACAAGAATTTCTAAGAGAATTAAAGAAAGAGATGAGAGTGGTAGAGGAAAAATTAGGAAAAGAAATGAGTGATAAAAGAAAATTATGAAAAGAGAATTAACAGTGTAGCCAAAGAGGCACAAAAACTACTGAAGAGAATAAAATAACATCTTACAAAGCATAATTGTCTTAATGGTAAAAGGGATAAAACAATTCATTAAAGAAAAAAAAATTCCTTAAAAAGTAGAATTGGTCAATTGGAAAAAAAAAGGTACAAATTCTTGCTAAAGAAAATACTTCTTTAAAAGTTGTATTTGGGCATGGAGAAGCCAATGAGTACACAAGACATCAAAAACCAATAAAACAAAGGCGAAAGAATGAAAAAAAAAATAGAAGAAAATGTGAAGTATCTCATTGGAGAAACAACTGACCTGGAAAATAGATCGAAGAGAGATAACTTAAGAATGATTGAACTATCTGCAAGCCATTATCAAAGAAAGAACATAGATATAATATTTCAAGAAGTAAACAAGAAAAACTGCCTTGATACCTTTGTTCCAGAGGGTCAAATAGAAATTGAAAGAATCCACTGATCACCTCCTGAAAGAGATTCCAAATTGAAAACTCCTAGGAATATTATAGCCAAATTCCAGAGCTCCTATGTCAAAGAGAAAATGCTTCAATTAGCCAGAAAGAAACAATTTAAACATCAAGGAGCCACAGTCAGGATCACGGAAGATTTAGTGACTTCCACATTAAAGAAGCAAAGGGCTTGGAATGTAATATTCTGGAAGGCAAAGGAGCTAGGATTATCACCAGTGATCACCTCCCTAGCAAAACAGACTCTAATTCTTTGGGGGAAAATGAATATTTAATGAAATAGAGGACTTTCATACATTCTTGATTAAAAGACCAGTACTGGATAGAAAATCTGACATTGAAACAGAAGAATTAAGAGAAGCATAAAAAGATAAACCTGAAAGAGCAATCATAAGGGACTCAATAAAGTTAAAATGTTTACATTCCTATATGGGAAGATGATATATGTAACATCTAAGAACTTTGCCATTATTAGGGCAGTTAAAAAAGGCATGGATATGAATCAATTATGTTGGAATGATCTTCAAAAAAATAATAAGGGAGGAAAAAGACAGATGCATAGGGAAAAGAGGAAAGGGAGAGGTGGAATGGAGAAAATTTTCTTACATAAAAGAGGTGCGCAATAAAGAGTTTTTTGCAAGAGGCAAAAATGGGGGTGGTATTTGTAGGCAATGCTTGAACCTCACTCTCATTGGAATTGATTCAAAGAAGAAAGAATGTATATACACATTCAGTTGTGTATAGAAGTGTAACTTAACCAATAGGGAAATAGAAAGGAAAAGGAACAAGACAAAGGGGGTGATAGATGATAAAGGGGAGGGCAGATTAAGGGAGGCAGTGGCTAGAAGCAAAATGCACTTTTGAGGAAGGACTAGATTAAAGAGAGAGAAAAAGGAAGAAACAGAAGATAATGAGATTGAGTGAAATATACCATTAGTAATCATAACTGTGAACATGAATGGGATGAACTCACCCACAAAATGGAAACAGATAGAATGGATAAGAAAACAGAGTCTAACAATATGTTTATTGAAACTTGAAACAGAAAGATACGCAGAGTTAAAGGGCTAGAGGAGAATCTAATATGCTTCAATTGAACTGAGCAAAGAGCAGGGGTAGCAATCATGATCACAGACAAAGCAAAAGCAAAAACAGACTTAATTAAAAGGGATAATCAGAGAAACCACATTTTACTAAAAGGTACCATAGACAATGAAATAATATGAAAAAAATTTTACAGCAAGTTAGAAAGGCCTCAATTCTTAAATACACATTGAATATAGAACTGAATGAAATTTATAAAAATAAGAGCCTTTATTGATAAATGGTCAAAGCACATGAGCAGGCAGTTTTTAGAAGAAGAAATCAAAGCTATCTATAGTAAAATAAAAAAATGCTTTAAATCACTATTGGTTAGAGAAATGCAAATGAAAACAACTCTGAATTACCACCTCACACTTATCAAAAGTGACAAATGCTGGAGGGGATGAGAAAAAAAAATAGGTACATTAATGAATTGTTTGCTGGTGGAGCTGGTGAACTGTTCCAGCCATTCTAGAAAACAATTTGGAATTATGCGCAAAAGGATATAAAACTGTGTATACTCTTTGGTCTAGCTATGAGACTGCTACTAAATCTGTATACCAGTGAGATCAAAGAAAAAAAGAAAAGGACCTATATGTACAAAAACATAGCAGCTCTTTTGTGGTAGCAAAGAATTAGAAATTGGGGGGATGCTTATCAATTGGAAAATGACTAAACAAGTGGAATGTGATTGTGATGGAGCACTATTGTGCTGTAAGAAATAATTAGGAGGGTGATTTCAGAAAAAAATGGCAAATTGATGCAAAGTGAAATGAGAAAAACTTAGTGATTATTGTGCACAGCAACAGCATTTTTGTAATGATGATCAATTATGAAAGTCTTGGCTACTCTTATCAATAAAGTGATCTAAGATAATTCTAAAGGACATATGATAAAAAAAAAATGTTATCTACCTCTAGAGAGAGCACTGATGAACTTTGAATACTGTAATAATAATGGGAATCTGAAGATCTTCCCTGCCTCTTGGCCTCTTGATAGGCTTAAGTGAATCTGAAAACCTTCCCTGATTTGAAAATATACTCTGCCTCCTAACAGACTGAATGTGGTCATATGGAGCCTGTGGCAGGGGGTTTGTTTTTCAGGAATGCCCACATCTTGTTACTTGGTGATTGGGCAGTGGGTCAAGAGGGTTGTGACATTCTCTGACCCAGGAGAAGGCTATGCAAAACATAATGTGAGGTTTTGCTTTGGGGCTCACTTTGGGAAGAGTTGTGTGATTTGGCCAGATGAAACTCTGGGCAGCCATCGAGCTCTCAGGCTTTGAAAACCCAGATGTTGGTGCTTCCCTCTCTGGCAACTAACTATGTATGAATGTAATGGTCAGACAGCTGGAAGCCTTGTCTGATTAATTGTGTTATTTTCTGTTGTAACTTCTGTTTGTATTCTCTGAAGTTCAGAGTGCTGACTTTTCCCCCTGAACTAGGTAAATGATATATGTTTGATTGATTAGAATAAAATTGTTAACCTATTTTGAGCTTCTTTCCTTTGGAAAAGCAGATCTAAGAACCTGTGCTAGCAGCCATCCTGGGTGTGCTAGGGCACTTTTTTTGAAATATGGCTAATATGGAAATATGTTTTGCATGATTTCATAAGTATAATTGATATATTGCTTGTTTTCAGTGGGTGGGAGAGAAGAAGGAAAGTTGGGAAGGAAGGAGAGAATTTGGAACTCAAAATTAAAAATAGAAAAGAATGTTAAAATAAATTAATAATAGTTTTTTTAAAAAATCATTTATATGACACTAAAAGTCCTTCCTATTAATTTGTCTTTAGGTTAGTTTAGTTTTTGAGGAAGGACTAGGACTTATAAGGAGAAACAATGACACAAAGCTGGGAAGGTAGAACAGTGCAGGGCAGGGAGGTAGAACAGTGCAAGGCAGGAGTGGGGAACCTGAGACCTCAAGGCCACATAAGGGCTGGACATGAGGACCTAGAGAGTCACATGTGACCTTGAGGTCCCACTCCTGGTGCATAGATTTTGAAGGACTTGAATATCAGGCAAAAAACTTTATTCATTAGGCAATTGGGAGTCATTGAAGATTTTTTTTTCTTTTTAGCAGAAGAGTTGTGTGATTAGATCTATAAGTAAGAAACATTATTTTGACTGAGAAATAAAGGATGGGCTGGAAGGTGTGGAGAGGAGATCTGATAAAGAGTTGATCTGCAGCCAACCCTGCACTCCCTCTCTGGGATATCCTGACCCTTGAAAACTTGACCTCTATCTTTTGACTTTAAAAGAGTACCAAGGGCAATAGTAATGATTCACATGAATTTTCATATGCATGAGGTAAGATTTGTCTTCTTTCCCTGTGGCCACTGGTGTGAGGGATAACTTGCAGTGAAGTTTCCCCATTCTGAACATCCTATATACATTCTTATTTCTTCCTTATACTTTGTAAGTAAGTTCAGTGTCATTTCCCAGTGTATGTATATATAAATATGGGGTCATTGTGTATTTCAAGGTAATGTAAGAGCTATTGGGTATTAATACAATTTATTGAATTGATTATTAGGACCAAATTAGAGGTGTTTTTAGTTTGGGGAAAGGAATGGTAGTATGAGAGGTAGCAGAGGGTTAAGTTTCTACAGAACTGCAAGAATTGCTGAAACAACACTACTGACAAAAAGTAGCAGACAGTAGCCTTGGGAAGAGTTGAGGTAGTAGCCTTTGAAAGATGTTGGGTTCCCAGTTCCCAGAGAACTCCTAGATAATGCTAAAAATCAAATAATGTAGCATAAAAGGAGCTGGCAGCAGCAGGTGGATTTAACCAATCAGAAAGCAGACAGCGGCCTGGGACACTCAGGCCCAGATAAGGACACATCTAGGTTGGACTGAAGGGGGTTCAGTATTCTGGGGTTGTTACTGTGCTTGCTTAGTGGACCTCATGTATTATGTATGTTATCTAATGAAATTAGAGCCTCATTATTAATAATTATGGTAATAGATTGATATTGCTTTGTGCTGATTGGTTGGCATTAATAAGAAGATTGTGAGCTTGACTTACTGACCAATGGTAAGGTGGGACAGTTGAACGGGTGTGGAATTCCCATGTTAAGGCCTGAAGCCCCGACTGGTTTCGGTTTGCAGTGCTGATATGGTTCCTCGTAGCTGAGTTGACTTTAGTGGGAAGTATCTTTGTGTGCGTTTTGAAGTTCTAGGATTGCTCCAGAGTCCTATTCCATGGGTATTTTGGGGTGGCTATGTGAGAGCTGCGATATATTGCTGCTGCTACGCCGCCATCTTGGCTCCGCCCCCCCCCCCCATTCTGTTTTTCAATACCAAATCTGGAAAGTTTCTTAAAGTAAGATAACAAGATTAGAGATTGAGAGTTAGAAGGGACCTTTGTGGTCTTACAATTCAACTCCCTCATTTTGCCATAAAAAAAATTGATGGTCACAATCTAGTAATTATCAGAGACAAGATTTGAACCCAGATTTTCCCGAGTTGAAGCCCAGTGTTCTAAATAGTGTTGTATCTAAGATCCCTTAAACTGAACAAAAACTGACAGCTTCCTTAACTACCTAGGAGAAAGTACTACTATTATAATGCAATTTACCTCTTTCCATCAGTTATAACACAAGGAAAAAAAGTCCCCTAGCTCATGAAGGCAGATTATATTTTTAGAGACTAGAGCAGGGCAGAGTGAGGAAATCTGCTAAAAACCTCATTTTGTCTCGGAGCAGCCCACCTCTGTTTATTGAGAACCTGCATGCTATGTATTACAGCCAATTCTACTAAAGCAATTGTTGCAGACAGAAGGGCTCTGTTTACTACTGCCAATGCTTGCATACCTAACCGTTTTCCAATAATGAATCTGGGAATCTTCTCAAAGCTGCACATCTGACAGGAGGAGGCACATGGGAGAAACAGCAAGCACCATTAAGGAACATCAGACTTGTCTCTTTATGTGTGGGAAAATTGGCTGAGAGCTGGCTGCCCACTAAATGCAAAAATCAAATATTTGTGTTAGAAATTCCCAGTTGTTTGTGAGGCACAATTAATCTATTTATAAAACTCTGCAATTGTTGGTAGCTTTCTCTCAATAAGTGAGGCTATTGTTGAGAAAATTGCTGTGACCTACTTAGGATTTTTTTTTTTTTTGTCCTTTCTATGGTCAGTTTTCTTTCTGTTCTCTGGATGGAGTAGAAAGGGTGTGAATGGGTCAAAAAAGCTTTGTGACCTATCTTAGAAATCTTTTGTACAACATTAAACATTAAAACATTAAATTCTACAACAGAAATAGTTTGCTTTTTTTTTTTTTTTCCTTCCAAGGAAAATAACTGCTAGAAATTTCAAGAGACTTCTTAAAAGTCAAATAAGCAACCCACAAGATATTTGTCTGGCACCTATGGGTAAGGCATTGCATCAAACACTCATGGGGTTGCAAAGAAGTATCAGATATGGTCTCTGTTTGGGGCTGTTTTTTTTTGGGGGGGGAGGGCTGGGTTGCCCTCTCTCAGGCTAGAAGCATAGCAACTACTCATGGGCCCAAACCAATAGTGATTGTCATAGAAGATTTAATCTGCTTCATATTTCTAACCTGGGCCAGTTTGCCTTCCTTAGGCAGCCTGGTGGCCCAGGAGCTCACCATATTATGAACACCTTAGTATGGAGTGTCAGTTTTAGCCCCATCACAGACAAGAACTCCTGAGTTCAAGTGATCAATCAGCCTTTGCCTTCTCAGCAGTAGAGACTACAGATATGTGCTCCCTGCTCTTACGGGAGAAAAGAGCATTGGCAAAGACATAAAGGAGGGATTGCATAAGGTACAGAGAGGAAACAGGGAGCATGCACCACCAGCTGGAGTAGAGGGTTCAAGCAGGGAAGTAGTAAGTGATTAGAGGATTTTACCTGGAAGGAACCTCCAGGATCTTACAATCTATCCATTCATTTGATGGATAAGGGAATTCAGGGCTTGGGATGGTTCAGTCTCTCAGGCCCAAGTATTACTGCTTCTTGGAAGGATCAGAGCAAGAATTTGAACCTAGATCTTCAATCTCCAAATGCTTTGCTCACCTTGTTGCCTCTCAGTTTGGAAAAGCAGAGTGGGCCTGGATTAAAGAAAGCCCTCCGAAAGCCTAGGGAAAAGAGTTTGGACTTTTTCTGATACATAAGGGAATGATACGGATAATTTTTTTTGAGGCCGTGACAGCTTGAAAACATCTATTTAAAGAGCTAATGTTCATATAGCACTTACTATTTGCCAGGAAATGTGCAATCATTGTCTTATTCGATCCTCACAACAACCCTGAGAGTAAATGCCATTATTCTCCACATTTCACAGATGAGGAAACTGAGGCAGACTGCTTAGAGTAGGTACTTTTTGACTCACAGAAGCTCTTCACATTTGCCAGTGATATCTTAATTACCACATCTGATGGCCTTTTCTTTCTAATCTGCAGCATTTCATACTTCTAATTATCTTCTCTTTTGGCATAGTTTGTCGTGTTAGGGCTTTTGTGAGACTGATGTCTCTTAGTTCTCCTAACTGCCTGATACTTCCTTCTCAGTACCTTTTATTGGTTAATCTTAACTGTGCCTGTGTCCCATGGAACTGTTTTGAGTCCTCTTTTTCTCTATTCTTTCTCTCTTTATAACCTCAGCAGTTCCCATAAGGCTGCATATGAATTTAATAAAATTAAATTTATTATTATTTATTGTATTGTTATATGTATATTATGTTTATTTTTCTTATTAAAATTTAAAAAATGAAAATTAAGCATGTGTCAGGAGTTGTGCTAATTGCTGGCTATAGAGATACAAGTATAAAAATCCAAGGAAGCAAAGCATTCCCTGCCCTCATGGAATTTATATTCTAATACTGGAAGACAGCATACAGAAAGAAGAAGTGGCTAGGGCAGAATATTCTGGAGAGAGAATTCAAAAAGAATACCAATTAGAAGAACAGTGCAATTAAATGTGATCTCTTTGCCAGTAATAGTAAAGTTGATTTGATTAGAGTTGATTGTAAGTTCTATATGTTTAATGCCAGGGAACCAGAAGCTGTGGAACTGATTAAAGTGAGTGTCTCTCAACTTTATATATGTTCATTTCCATTTCAGTCTGAGATAACCTCTGCATAGAATGTCTGGTTAATCTCGTCTTGAGTAAAGCCCTAAGGATCATGGTAATGAAAAGTTCCCTCTCTTAAAGAGGGATGATAAGCTCTCTCAAAGAATTTTAAGGTATTTTTATGCAGTTACCATGGTCTGATTAAAATTATAATGACTTATTTACATTTTATGCCCTGTGTTAACCCATCCTATTTGCAAGTAGGGACTATGTCATTTTTATTTTTGCATCTTTCTTAGTGTCTAGCATAGTGATTTGAATACAGTAAGCACTTAACAAATATTTGTGGAATTAAATGGGAGACAGAGTGTATAGAATTTTTCCCATTCACTGTTGGAGAGAGATGAATCTGTGGAAAAGGGCCACAGACTCACTTCCGGGGTGCTATAAATTCCCAGGAATGTTGCATGCAGCTCATCATGAGCTCATATAGTCATCTTGGAATCAACAGGGCCTTATTGGCTGTTGGCTTGCTTCCCTGTATTATGAGCATTTCCCATTGCATGCTCATAGCAGATTGTGACACATTTTAGCAAGTGGCAGAACCAGGGTTGGCCCTTCCACAAGGCTGTTCATCAAAGACACTACTGCTACACATCCGATTCCCCTGACATTCACTTCAACTCTTAACAATGTGAATACATCACCTTGGAGCAAATTGAAATTAAAAAAAAAAATTAACATCATCTACATGTGTTTCTCCCAAATTGGAATAGGATAAATTTCAAAAATGTGATAATAAAGGAAAATAAAGACAAAGCATTAGTCCAGATAAAGAGGTTTTCTTTTCCTTTTAAATAAAATGAGCTGGGAAGAAGCAGGGATCTTTTATGTTTCAGTAATTGCCAAGATATGATACTCTCTATCTCACAAATCAAAGAGCTGCAAGCTGAAAAAGGACAATTTTGAACAGTAAAGCTCAGGGCCAGACAAAATGTCATCCTTTTTATAGGTTCAACAAAATTCTTCTATTTTTCATCTTTCAGCACAGGCATTATACCAGCCATTCAAGTCCCTAGGATGCCTGGAATACTGGCGCTTATGCACCATCTAAAACATAGGATCAACTGTGAATAAATGCAGCAAAAAGGAGAAAACAGTGTTTGAGAAAGACCTTTGGTCAAATCAGGAGTTGAAGGCCTGTCATGTCGAGTTCTTTGGTGTCACATAAATACCCCCTGAGACTTGCCATCATGGTCCTTGCTCTAATGAGACTGACCAGCTTAGAAAACAGTGGGGTCTGGGGATGGCACCGTGTTACTATTTGTTCTCAGTTGCATTAAAAAATACCACAAAAGTGGCATATTGGCTTATTATTGAGACCAAAAAAGATCTAAAATGAGCAGGCATTGAACTCAATTTTAGCTGTTATTCATCTATAACATAAATCCTCACCTGCTCAAAACTTAGAAAGTCTGAATCCTACCAATGCTCATTTAAAAGGCTTTCTCTTATTGTCCTATAGATTTTGAAATGATCTTAACTACATTTCTACTTTACTTATATTTAAGCAAGGCAAAGATTTATTTTAAGCTTTTTTTCTTGCAGCTGTTGTTATCTCACAATTTAAACGAAGTTGCATTTGGAAAAGAAAATACATGTGTTTGCATATATATACATATATGTATGCATGTGTATACACATATATGTGTGTATATATATCTCATCAACTTTCAAGAAAAAAGCTATATACCATTCTAAAAATAGTATTTTTACAGAAAGTTCTTAAACTTATCAGTTATTATGAGCTCTGTTGACAACCTGAGAAATCACTTAATACAAGATTCAGATTTTCTTGGACATGCATTAAGTTGACATTGTTTTTCTTCATTATATCATTTAACATATTGTGAAAAATATGAAAATCACTTTAAATTTAAATTTCATACATTTTGAAGTGCTTTTTCATTACCAGAGATGTTTTCTCTATTACTCCCAGGTTGAAGATACTCTTATTGAGCTTTTTGGTTCCTGTTTCACTGGAAATTACCTATTCCTTTCATATATATAGACATATTAACAAATGATTTAGAATTTGTGTCAATAATAAGTGATCAGAGCACTTAAAATAGAGAGCCTTGTGATACCACACTATTCTGGTGGTTCAGGTCTGAGCTGAATATAGAGCTCAACAATCCCCTCAAAAATTATTTGCATTCCAGGTAGAGTTTAATGGGTAATTTAAGTCCCATGTGTTTCAGTTCATGAGTTCCTAGGTATATAAATTCATGAACAGTCAATCAGTAAGCATTTATTAAGTACCCATTATGTACAAACAATACATCTACATGCTGAAAATTCAAAGAAAGAAAATGAAATACTATTTAACCTCAAGAAGATTACAGTCTATTGGGGAAGACAACATAAAATAAGTGCACAGAAACTATATCTATACAAAATAGATATAATGCATTTTGGGAGGGAGAAAATAGCTCATGGTGGGGGAAGGCTTCATATAAATGGTGTCACTTGAGATGAGTTTTGAGAAAAATAATTAATTCTAAAAAAATATCAGCTATACAAAGAATGTAAAAGACAACCCATGTTCTCAAGGAGCTCACAATCGGTGAGACAACATTCAAATAACCACATATAAATAAGCTACAAAAAGGATAAATTGGAAATAATTAATAGAGGAAAGGCACTAGAATTCAGAAGGATCAGGAAATGCTTCCTGTAGAAGGCAGGATTTTAGTTGAGCCTTGAAGAAAGCCTGAGAAACCAGGAGAGAGATGGGGAGGGAGAACATTCTATTCTTTGGGGACAATCAGTGAAAATGCCTGTAGTCAGGAGATATAATATCTGTTTTAAAGAATAATAAGGAGGCCAATGCCAATGGATAGAAGAATGTGTTGGAGTATATAAAGTAAAAGGAAAGTAGAAAGGTGGGAGTATGTAAGTTATGGAGATTTTTTTCTTTTTTCTCCTTTTTTAAAAAAAATTAGCATTAATTTATTTACTTTTAGTTTACAAATTTAGTTCCACAAGCTTTTGAATTCCAAATTTTCTCCCCCTTTCTCTCCTCCCCCCTCCTCCCTATGGTGGCATACAATCTGATATAGGTTCTACAAATACCTTCACATTGAATATTAGTCAAGTTGTAAAGAAGGATTATAACCAATGGAATGAACAACGAGAAAGAAGAAACAAAGCAAAACAAAAGAGAGAGAGCAAGTTGTTTGCTTCAATCTGCATTCAGACTCCACAAATCTTTCTCTGGATGTGGATATCCCTTTCTATCATGAGTCTTTTGGAGTTATCTCATAGCCTTGCATTGCTGAGAGGGGCCCAGTCTATCAAAGTTAGTCCTAAAGTTATGAAGGATTTTGAGGAGATTTTACATTTGATCTTGGAGGTGATAGGGAACCATTAGAGTTTATTGAATAGGGAAATGACACAGTCAGCCTTGAACTCTAAGAAGATCACTTTGACAGATGAGTGAAGGATGGACTGAAATGGGGAAGGACTTGTGACAGCAAAACCAATCAGCTGGCTGTTTCAATATTTCAGGTGTGAGGTGATGAAGACCAGTATCAGGAGCACCAGAGTCAGAGGAGAGAAGGGGACATATATGAGAGATATTATTAAGGTAATATCAATAAGTCTTGACAACAAATTAGATATAGAAGATGAGAGAGAGTGTATGGTTGAAAATGACATCTTGTAAATCTGGGAAGATGATGATGCTTTTAACAGTAATAGGGAAGTTTGAAAGTGGAGAGAGGTTAAAGGAATAGAGAATGAGTTAAGTTTTGGACATGTAAAGCTAAGATGCCTGTAGGACATCAAATTTAATTGCAGTTAGATGCTATATAGAGATGCAAAGCTGGAAGTCAGTAGAAAGGTTTGAGTAGGACATAAAATGAGAATCATCAACAAAGAGATGATAAATGAATCCATGGGGGCTGCTGACATCAGCAAGTAAAATAATATACAGAGAAAAGAGAATGGAGTGTAGGACAGAACCCTATGGAATACTGTCACCAATATTATTCAATATTATACTGTAAATCCTTGCAATAACAGTAAGAGGAGAAAAAGAAATAGAAGAAATCAGAATAGGGAATGAAGTCATAAAACTATTTCTTTTTTGCAGACAATATGATGACATACTTGGAGACTCCTAAAGAATCAAGTAAGAAGTTCGTTGAAACAATGAGTGATTTTTAGCAAAGTAGCAGGGTATAAAGTAAATCCACACAAATCCCTGTATTCCTATATATTGCAAACAAAATCCTGCAAGAAGAGACAGTGAGAGCTATCCCACATAAAATAACTCTAGACAGTATGAAATACCTGGGAATATATCTACCAAAACAAATCCAGTAATTATAGAAACAAAATTATAAAAAAAAACACCTTTTTTATAAAAATAAAACCAGATTTAAGTAATTGGAGAAATATTAATTGTTCATAGGTAGGCAGGGCCAACATAGATGACAATTTTACCTAAACTAATTTATATATCCTATCTTATTCCAATTAAGTTACCAAAACATTATTTTACTGAATTGGAAAAAAATAATAACAAAATTCATTTGGAATAGTAGAAAGTAAAGATTATCAAAGGAACTAATAAAAAATTGTAAAGGAAAGTGGTTTAGCAGTACCAGATCTTAAACTATATTATATAACAATAATTATCAAAACTATCTGGTACCAAGAAATAGATCAATGGAATAGAGCAATTTATAGTAGCAAATAAACATAATCATAGTATACATAAACATAATCATTTCATACTTGACAAGTGTCAAGACTTAGGATTTTGTGATAATAATTCATTTTTTGGGTAAAAAAATTCTTGGGAAACTAGAAAGCAATATGGCAGAAATTGGGAATAGAATAATATCTTATACCATTTACCAATATAAGGTCAAAATGGATACATGACCTAGATATAAAAAAAAAGATATTACAAGAAATTTGAAGAACATGGAGCATACTGCTTATTAGACTTATGGACAGATGAATAATTTATGAATATAGAAGATGTAGAAAGCAGAGTGGGGTATAAAATGGATAATTTTGATGACATTAAATAAAAAAAAAGGTTTTGTACAAATAAAACAAATGTAGCCAAAATCAGAAGAAAAGCAGAAAATTTGGGAAAAAATTGATAGTTTCTCAGATAAATGTCTTACATGTCAAATATGTTAAGAACTTTGTAAAAATCCATAAGAATATGAGTCATTTCCCATTTGATAAATGGTCAAAAGATATGAGCAGGAAGTTTTTAGATACAGAAATCAAAACAATATGTAGTCATATAAGATTATTTAAATAATTATTGATTAGAGAAATGCAAATTAAAACAACCTTGAGATGTCATTTTCTACCTATTGGACTGGCCAAAATGATTGAAGGGGAAAGCGACAAATGTTGGAGAAGATGTGGAAAAATTGGGACACTAACGCATTGTTGATGGAATTGTGAACTGATCCAATTATTTTGTAGAGCAATCAGGAATTATTCCCAAAGAGTTATTAAACTGGCTATGCCCTTTAATCTATTTCCAAAGATGACTAGGGAAAAAGGAAAAGGACCTGTCTGTTCTAAAATATTTATAGCAGCTGTCCTTATAGTGGAGAAGAAATGAAATTATAAGGATGTGTATTATTTGGGGAATGGCTGAACAAGCTGTGGTATATGATTGTGGTGGAATACTACTGTGCTTATAAGAAATGATAAGCTCCTCGATTTGAGAAAAAAACATGGATAGACTTGCATGAAATAATGAAGAATAATATGAGTACATCCAAAAGAATGCTGTATCCAGAAGCGGCAATATTGTTTTAAGAAGAACTTTGAGTGCACCATTCATTTTGGCTATTATAAATACCCAATTTAATAACAAAGGGCATGTGTAGACAATGAAGGAAGATGCTGTCTGCATCCAGAAAAAAAATTGCTAAACAGAAAGATATGTACATACGTAAATATGTTTACATATGTGAAACCATTCTATACATACTTCAATTTATATGTAATCTAAATATGCAATATAAATATTTGTATGTGTGTGTCTAATGGTAACCTTCTGTAGGGTGGGGAGGAGGAAGAAAAAAATGAAAGATACATGATAACTAATATATTTAAAAGGCATATAGCAAGTTGCACGTAATGGGTTATGGAAATGCTTGTTTTATTCACTAAATTAATAATAAAATAAAATGAAAAGATCCAGCAAAGCAGACTGAGGAGTGGTCCATAGTAAGAGGAGAAGCAGGAGAATGTATTGTCATGAAAACCTAGAAAAAAAAGAAACATCAAGAAAAAATACCAACATCGACAGTGTTAAAAGTTTCAGAGTCTAGAAGGATAAGGATTGAGAAAAGGTCCTTACATTGGGCAATTAAGAGATAATTAGTAATTTTGGATTGAGCAGTTTTGGTTGAAGATGAGTTTGGAAGCCAGAATGAAGAGAATTAGGAGAAAGAGTGAGAAGAAAGTAGGTAGAAGAATTTATTGTAGATAATTTTCTTAAGAAGTTTAGCCGCAGTAAGCAGGAAAGATGTGAGATTATAGTTAACAGGAATGGATGGATCAAGTGTGGGTGACATCTTTCTATTTCAGAATTTATTTTCCTATATATATCCCACCCCAATAGAATGTATCTATGTATGTGTAGTAAATTGTCCATGTTTACATGTTATGAATATTAAGTGACAGAATATTAAAAACCAGGTATTAACTCCAAAATTAGAGTTTTTCCAATATAACACACTTCTTCAAAGATATAGTAATATGTGGAGAAGTCCTCAACCTGAATGTACAAGAAGAATAATTTGTTTGCTGAGCATGTTAATGCTAAGTTGTTCTTATTAAATTTATATTCAATATATCATACTATTATGTATAAAATCGTATGTGCATTATTAAAACTCTAGGTACTCCTAAGTGAGAAGTGAAAGATTTTGGTGTTTATAATGAAACTCAGATATCATTGCTTTAACTCTTAGAGATAATATAGGGCATATTTGTGAGTTTTAAACAACAAAAATGACAACAATATTACAGGCATTATTTTCCCTACCTTACAGACAAGTACATTGATGTTTAGAGAGGAGAAATGGGTTGCTTCAAGGTCTTAACACTTGTTATATTACAGGTGGGTCTTCCTGATTCCAAATGCAATGCTCTTCACTTTACCACATTGATGAGGTTTGAAAGTTTCCCCTGCTTTGTGTTAGCCTCCAGTGGAGACTTTCAGTATTGTGACTCAATTTATTATAAAATCAATAGCTACATGCTGTGGAGTACATTTTCTAGCATTGAAAATATTCACATTCAACAAAAAAGCAGGGATGGGCCAGAAAACCGACAATACCTTGCATATCAGAAGTGGAGTGAGAGACGTCCTTCTTAACCTGTATGACCAGAAAAATGATTAATCATGAAGTGAGAGTGAGGCACAATGGATGGAGAGCCTTAATTTTACAGTGGTATCCATGTGATGTTAAAAGAATGGGATGAGGGTTTTAGCTTCCTGAGGAGAGCCTCTGGAGAGCATTTGTAGAAAAGCATAGCAAGAATTGTACAGAAGGAGAAAGTATGGATCAGCTTGGGACCTGTACATATGAAGGGAAAACCCACACTAACAAGATCTGAGATTCATTGACATGCAAAGTATTTGAAATATGGTTTGTCGTGCACTCTGGGTGGCAGCTTACCAGATTGATTCATACAATTAGTTCTGGTAAGGTTCTTAGGGGAAGCAAAGGAAAGAAATACAGATTTTTCCAACATGTATTTATTAAGCACTTATTACGTAACATGCATTGTGATGAACAAATACAAGCAAAAAGAAAGAATCTTTGCCCTCAGGGAGCTTACTTTGCAATTGAGAAAGACAATGGATAAGATAAGGAATTGTACTTTTGATGGGGGCATCATATTCAGCTCATTAAATTTTATTTTAAAACTGCGATCGATGCTCTCTGTCTCATTATTCCCTTTTCTCAATTCTCATGGCCATCGTTCCCTTTATCATTTCTCACCTGGACAGCTGCAATAGCCCCTTAGCTATCTACCTACTTCTCGTCTTCCCAATTATCAATTCATCCATCCTACAGTGAGTAAAACAGTTTTCTTAATGTACAGGGCTGATCATGTCATGTTCTTGCTTGGAAATCTTTAATGATTTCCTTTGCCAGGAGAATAAAATTACAACCTCTCTAGGAAGCACTGAAAGCTCTTCACAATTCATTTTACTTCACATTATTGTCCTTTATATACTCTATGTTCCAGCTAAGCTTCTAATTTGCTGTTCTTCCAACTGTGAATTGCATTTCCCACCCATATGCCTTTGTAGAGGGCGTCCTCATGCCTAGAAGGCACTTCTTCCTTATGGCTGATTCTCAGAATCCTTAGCTTCCTCTAAGCCTCAGATTGAACTCCACATCCTTTAGGGTATTTTTGGTGATCTCCCTTGATAAAATTTTCCTCCTCCTCAGATGATCTTATATTTACTTTGCTCTTTGCAATTTGCATCTCCTAATGGAATATGACTTCCTTAAAGGACAAGAAAGGAGTGAGTTTTACATTTTTTTTGGTCCTTTTATTCTTCATGCTTAGCAAAGCATATTGCCCATTGTAGGTATTTACAAATGTTTACTGAATTGATTAAAAAGGGTACTAGTGTCTCCAGATCTCTATTAGAGAATTCTGTAGAATGAACCATATTTCATGGCCCAACTTAGTTCATGTAGATATTTTCTGCATCTGAATCTGGGTAAGTGGTCATTAGGGAGGGTATTGAGTGTGTTATAGTTCTGTGAAAAACTGGTGAAAGGTTTTATCTGAAGAGTAATTTTGTTAGCTGAAGCTATTCTTCTGAAAAGTACTGCAAACCCATTGGGCTAACTTTTAATTTAATTTTGAGATTTTGTTCAAATGGTTGGTCTGCTGCATCTCAAGCAGACACCCATTATGAATTCTTAATTTTCTTAACTTGGAAAGTCATGCATAATTCTGTTTTCCTGTCAACATCAAGGCAGCTTCTCAATCATATTTATTGACTTCCAGGTAATGTCTAACTTTCCTCCAATATTTCTGAGCCTATCAGCTCCAATTCAAGCCCTAAAAGGAAGATAAAATACTTCCAATGAAAGAATTTAGATGTATCAAAAACAGCTTGTTCAGTGAATATTTTTATTCATTTTCCATGTTCCTATAAATATAGCAACTTTATAAATTAACCTCTTCAAATGATTTTGTGGTGGTCCACTAGGAATTTAGGGCAGAATGCAACTAAACTAAGCTTCATTTATCATTTTAATTATGCATGTTTAAGTGAATATAAAGATCTTTGGCTATATTCATTTAAAAATTCTTTTAATATCAGTATCAGAAAAATTCACTTATGACAAAATTGTCACAAGGTCTTAAAGCTATACCTATGCTCTTCATTTTAATTCAGGAAACATAGAGTGCTTATTCTGTTCTAAGTATTGGGGATACACAAACAAAAATGGAATATTTCCTGTCCTCAGACATCTTACTAAATTTCTATTATATTGAATAATTATATATTTTTTTTTTTTTTTTTTTTTGCTTTTTGGAAGGGGGGAAGGCAGGGCAATGGGGGTTAAGTGACTTACCCAAGGTCCCATAGCTGGTAAGTGTTAAGTGTCTGAGGCTGGATGTGAACTCAGGTCCTTCTGACTCCAGGGCAGTTGTTCTATTCACTGCACCACCTAGCCGCCTCTGAATAATTATATCTTAAAGGTTTTGAGAATGACTTAAACAAGGAGTATTACTTAATACAGTTTTTAAACTCATGATTCAACATTTTCTTTGTCTTCCTCTATAATATGCCACCTACTCCTACCCTATATGGATCATGTGATTTCTGTTCATAATCTCTCTTTAAAGAAATACTGTGAAAACTTTTTTGAAAAGCATGCATATTTAGAATATTGATTTTTTTTTAAATCATAGGATGATAGATATAAGGCTTAAAGGACCCTCGGAAGTCATCTAATTTAACATCTTCATTTTACAGATAAGGAAACTGAAATGCAGGAAAGTTAAGTGATTTGTCTTAAGTCAAACAAACAGTGAGCATCAGGTGTAGAATTTGAATCCAAGTTCTCTGATTCAGGAGCTAGCAATCTTTCTACTGACCCAAGATGCTTGGCACATACAGTGGTGTTTTTGTTGTTATTAAAAAATACAAAATACTTTCAGATATGTTTGTTTTTCTCTTTTCTCATTTAATTTTGCCATTAACGTTTCTCTATATTACAGGTGAAGTATGAGAGTCTCAAAAAAGCGTATATGACTTACCAAGATCTAGTAAGTTATATGAACAGAAATTTAGTACTGGAAGAGACTGGAATGGGAAATGACAATGCCATTCCCTATGTAATTAACTCCAGTGGTTCTTATTTGTTCTTGGATCAAATATGAGATCCTTGGCTTAGTTTTTAAAGCATTTCACAGTCTAGCACCAACCCACTTTTCAGTCTTTACTCCTCTCATTATATTCTATTATTCAGCCATATTAGCCTTCTTTGTCCAGCAAAAGTGGCCTTCTTGATGTTTTTCACACAAGACACTTCATCTCCCAACTTTTTGTCCTTCAAGGAGATTACATTCTAACAGCATGATATGGCCCACATAGGGCAATAGTACTTAGGAAGAGAGTTTTGGTCTGGGGAGTCTCAGGAATTGTGAGTTGAGACATAGAACAGATGATTATCTCAATTTGTCCCTCACAATCAGAGCAATGATTTTTCCTAGGAGAGCAAGAGATGGAGGGGCATTTATCCAAACCCTGCAGCAGGGCAGACCCTTACTCTGAGGAGACCTTGGTTTGCCAGTGAACAACTGGATAGGAAGCAGAGTTGTAGTGCATCAGCTGAATTCAACTAGATTGAGTAGAACCAAATATGATAGATTGCACAGCCCAGAATGGAGTGACAAAGTTAAGTGCATGGACAAGGGTTAAAGGGACAATCTCTGGAAGTCTTGCCTGAGTCTTAAGGTTGTTTTTCCTGGGGGTGGGGGGAGAAGCAGGGCAGTAACAGGAAATAAAGTTAAGGCTACAGCTCAATGGAGGTGCATATTTTTTTTTCTCTTTGCTTTGGATAGCTGCTGGTAAGAGGAAAGCTAGCTACTTAATATTCTTCTTCCTGGCAGTAGAATTTATGACCAGAGAGCAGATATTGGTATAGGGAAAATGAGTTTTTGACCCAGCACTGCCAATTAATATCAGACATACTCATCACTTTGTGCCACCTTCCACTGTAGAGACTTCAGCCAAAAGTAGTAAGAGGGCATTCTTTGTGAGAGGTTTCAACATAGCTTCCATAAAACAATCACTCAACAAAAGTATTTCTAGGATGCATGCTTGTCCTTGACTTAGCTATAAATGCTAAAAAAAGAACCAACAACTCTATTCACTAGGAACTAACAAAGGATGGCCTTTTTAAAGAAGAGACTTACCTGAACCTGGAGAAGTACTCAAAACACTCCCAAATTGCCCAGTCTCCTCACTATTTCAATACATTCAGCATAACAGTTGATCTAATAGCACTGGACCATGAATTGGAGACCCAAATTCTGCCCCAGGCTCTTCTACAGCGGACTAGGTGACCCTGAGTTGGTCTTTTCTTCTTTCTTGACTTTGCTTATCCATAAAACAAGAAGGTTTGATTAAAGCAGGTATTCTTAATTTTTTGGTAGGGCATGAAACCCTTTGGAAGTCTGGTAAAGCCAATGGACTCCTTTTAACAATAGTGTTTTAAGCTAATCAAAGGAAATATAATTTCAGTTAGCAGTCAGGGAAAATAAAGAGGCAATTTTTTTTCTCATACACTCTCATTTACAGACTCCCCGAAACCTATTCCATGATACCAGGTTAGGAACACTATTTTAAAGCCCACATAAATCATCAACATTTCTATATATGACCAACAAAGCCCAGCAGCAAGAGATAGAAAGAGAAATCCCATTTAAAATAACTGTGGACAATATAAAATATCTGGGAGTCTACCTGCCAAGACAAACCCCAGAACTATAGGAATACAATCAGACCTAAACAATTGGAAAAATGTCAATTGCTTATGGGTAAGCTGAGCTAATATAATAAGAAATGACAATTCTACCTAAATTAATTTACTTATTCTGTCCATACTAATTAAACTACCAAAAATTATCTTAACAGAGCTAGAAGAAATAGTAACAAAATTCATCTGGAAGAATAAAAGTTCAAAAATATCAAGGGGATTAATAAAAAAAATTCAGAGAAAGGTAGTCTAGCTCTATCATATCGAAAATTATATTGTTATTTTTTTTGCTTTTTGGTGGGGAAAAGGCTGGGAAATTGGCATTAAGTGACTTACCCAAGGTCACACGGCTAATAAGTGTTAAGTGTCTGAGGCCCGATTTGAACTCAGGTCCTCCTGACTCCAGGGCCAGTGTTCTATTCACTTTGCCACCTAGCCTTCCCTGAACTAATAAAATTATATTATAAAGTAGCAATCATTAAAATGACTTGGCACTGACTAAGAGCTAGAGTGGTGGAGTAGTGGAATATATTAGGTACCCAAGACACAGAAGTAAATGACTTATAGTGTTCTACTGTTTTGTTAACCTCAAAGACTCCACCTTCTGGGATAAGAAGTGACTATTTGACAAAAACTGCTGGGAAAACTGGAAAACAGTATGACTGAAGGTACGAATAGACTAACATCTCACAGTGTATACCAAAAGAAGGTCAAAATGGGTACATGATTTAGAGATAAAATGTGATACCATGTGCTAATTAAGAAAGGAATAATTCATTTATCTGGCATATCTATGGAGAAGGGACAAATTTATGACTAAACAAGAGATAAAGAACATTATAAAATACAAAATGGATAATTTTGATTACATTAAATTTAAAGGAGGTTTGGCACAAAGCAAACCAACTGAAGATTAGAAGTAAAGCAGAAAATTGGGAAACAATCGGTATTTCTGATAAAGGCCTCATTTCTCAAATATATAGAGAACTGAGTGAAATTCATAAGAATATAAATCATTTCCCAATTGATAAATGATCAAAGGTTATGAACAGGCAGTTTTCAGATGAAGAAATTAAAGCTATCTACAGTCATATGAAAAATACTCTAAATCACTATTGGTGAGAGAAATTCTAATTAAAACAACTCTGAAGTACCACCTCACGTGTATCAGATTGGCTAACATGACAGAAAAGGAAAACGATAAATATTGGACACTAGTGCAACTAGTCCACTAGATTAGTAGGGGCACTAATGCATTGTTGGTGTAGTTGTGAACTGATCCAACCATTATAGAGAGCTATTCAGAGCTATGCTCAAAGGGTTATAAAACTGTATATACCCTTTGATCCAGCAATACCACCAGTAGGTCTGTAACTCTGAGAGATCATAAAAAAGGGAAAAAGACCTACATGTCCAAAAGTATTTATAGTAGCTCTTTTTGTGGTGGCAAAGAATTGGGAATTGAGAGAATGAGCTGAACTAGTTGTGGTATATGAATGTAATGGAATACTATTGTGCTATAAGAAATGATGAGCAGACACATTTCAGTAAAACACGGAAAGACTTACATGAACTGATGCTGAGTGAAATGGGTAGAACCAGGAGAATATTGTACACAGTAACTATAAATAACACTGTATGATGATCAACTATGATGGACTTAGTTCTGCTCAGCAATACAATGATCCAAGATAATCCCAAAGACTCATGATGGAAAATACTATCTACATCCAGAGAAAGAACTGATGGAGTCTGTATGCAGATCAAAGCATACTATTTTCACTTTTTTGTTTTTGTATTTTTTCTCATGATTTTTCTCTTTTGCTCTGATTGTTCTTTTGCAACATGATCAGTGTGGAAATACGTTTAACATGATTGCACATGTATTACCTATATCAGTTTGCTTGCAGTCTTGGGGAGGGGTAAGGAAAGGGAAGGAGGGAAGGAAAAAATTGGAACTCAAAATCTTATAAAAATGAATGTCGAAAACTATCTTTACATGTAATTGGGAAAAAAATACTATTTGCCAAAAAATAGTCTCTAAGGCCTCTTTCAGGTCTGATATAGTTCATGACTGTTAGATAAGTCACACTTAGACATAAGTAGGAATTCTTTCACTGGGGACAAATTCAGTTGAGTGCAGGTAGGATTAGAGTGACTGGGATATAATGCAGAGGATTTTCCATGTGTAGGGACAGTGGTACAGTGAGAGAGGGAGGCTTATTTCTCAGAGAATTCAACGCATCTCCCTTTGGGTGTTGGGCAGAAAGATAGACACTTGTCTAGGAGTTATGGTGACCATGGGACCCCAGGGGTCATGGGCTGAGATAGTCATGCTGTAAAGTAGTTTAAGTATAACAGAGAAATACTTGGTGGCAGACCAGGATTACCGTGTAGGAAAAGTATCTATCCACTTAACCAAGGAAGTCCAATTTCATGCCTCCATTGGTCAGAACCCTGAGGCAAAATCAGATACTAGTACATTTTGGGGTGGTCCTCACTTTCTCATTTGTAAACTGATGACCTTTAAGATCTCTTCTAGTCCTGGTATACTGTGGTTCTGTGGCTTTCTTCAATAGGGCCCTCTATATTTCTCAGGAGTTGTACAATAAGAAGTGACTGAAGAAAGTCTTACTCAGCTACTACAGGGAATATGAATAATGGTATCCAAAATGTTTGACATAAATTTCCTCCTGGGGTAAGGCCTGGATTAGTATGCTAATGTTTAAGCCATAGCAATATTTCACAGCTGAGGAATAAATGACTAAACATAAAAAAGTATATTTAAATGTGGATGGACGTGACTATAAAAGCACCAAAGGCACTGCTAATATTATCCACGCTTTTTTTTTTTTCTCCATAGAACTGAAGGCTAGTCTAGTCATCAGGGAGGTGGGATCACCTTGCCACTTAGCCAGAGGCAATGCAATTGCACAGGCCAATGATAAAATCTAATGAAAGAGCAGATGTAAAGGTGCTTTTAAAAAGAAAAAAAATAAATGGAATTTGAATTATAGGAACACCCGAGTTACTGGACATTCAGATAACCCCTACTTTTAAGTTGTATAATAGGGAAATCCAAGTACTAGCTAGAAACCCCTAGGGATAAAGTCACCTATTTTCTAAAGCTATCACTTTCCCATTTCTCCGTCAAAAGACTTAATCATAAAAGCTAGAGCTGGAAGAGACTTCAGATTTGATCTAACCTTAGATCACCTGCTTTGCAAGGGAGGAAGCTGAGGACTCAAGTGGGAATAGAAGTGCCCAAGGTTACATAACTACTGAGGAGTCAAGCTTGGATTTGAACTCAGACTTCTGAATCCCAGTTCATTGCTTTTTGCCATTTTATGGTGTTGCCTCAGGAGTAACTTTAAAAGATTTCACTGATATTGAGGCATAAAGTTGAGTAAACATGCTATGTTGGTAGAAGGCTCACTAGATATGGAATCATAGCACCTGAGTTCATGTTGATCTCTGCTATTGGCTACTATTGTGACTTTGGGTAAAGCTCTTTGGCATTCTCTTTAATGCTTTGAAATATTAGTGGAATGAGTTGATCTCTTAGGTTCCTTCCTGCTCTTAACCAATCAATCAACAAGTCTTTATTAAGCCTCTGCTATTTGCTAATTTCTGGGAATACAAGGACAAATATTAAATAGTCCCTGCCTTCAAGGAGCATGTATTCTAACAGGGGAGACAACATGTAATGTATATGAAAAATATATACAACATCTGATGAAGAATAAAACTTAGCTCACTGGGTATTTATTGAATAATTAGTAATCATAAGGCACTGGATAAACAAAGTGGAATAAGATATAGTGCCTATTCTTTGGTTTTTAGATTAGGGAGCTGAAATATTTACCAAAGAGTTATAACGTAATATGGAATCTGATAAGCACCATAACAGACATACTAAGCCTTATGGGGAGGTAGAGATGTGGGGAAACTGTATTGGGTTAGAATTCAGGAAAGGCATCAAATGGTACATGAGGTGGATATTTAAGGAAGGATAGAATTTCTATAGATATAATTGAGCCTTCTACCAACATAGCATATTTACTCAACTTTGAGACTCAATATCAGTGAAATCTTTTAAAGTTACTCCTAAGGTAACACCACAAAATGGCAAAGAGCAATGAACTGGGATTCAGAAGTCTGAGTTCTAATCCAAGCTTGACTCCTCAGTAGTTATGTAATCTTGGGCACTTCTATTCCCACTTGAGTCCTCAGTTTCCTTCCTTGCAAAAAATGGTATTCCAGTGGGAGGAAACAGCATGGACAAAGGTATAGAGATGGGAAAATGCAATATATGTTCAATAAAGAGTATTCTAATTTGACTAGGCTGCAAGGTATATGTAATAAATGACAGAGATAAGTCTGGAGATATTAAAATGGACCATGTTTTACTTGGATTTAAGGCAGAAGGCAATAAGAAAGCTATTAAAATTATGTAGACAGACTGATGACATATCTGAAATTTTTTATTAACAGAGTTAATTTTGTGACCAAGCAAGATGAATGGGGAATGGGAAGAAACTGGGAACAGGAAAAATAACTAGATAAGTATGTTCCAAGCATAGGGTGATGAAGTCCTGAATAAGTGCAATGGTAGAGGGAGGAAGGAGAGAAGAACTACTAAAGACTGTAGTGACTAATTTGTTAAGAGGATTACCACAAGAGGGGCAACACTCCAACTTTCACCAATTATTGAGTCTACTGAATCTCCATCTTTTTTATTACAGGAACTTATGTGATCTTTTGGTCTTAGTGTTAGCAAACTTGTGAGATTGAACCCCTCCCAAAACAACCGCATAATTTTGTTCTAGAGAAGAGTCTTTAATGGCAGCCATCAACAATACTTGCTGTAGGGGAATTCTTAATTCAGTAATGGTCCAAACAATCTAGTATAAATTGAAGAACCAGGCACATAGGCCATCGGGGGAATAATTAGTTCAACAACATACAAATCTACAAGAAATGATTTTTAGACAATAGAGTCCCTAATAATCCCAACCATGAATTCACAAAATGTTTCTTATAAATAAGATTTTAATGGCTTATAATTGAAAGAGACTGAGACTGGACCAGAGAGACCATGAGTGAGAAAGAGTGACAGAGCATAAGAAAAGGGGGGTAAAATCTCTGATTTTCCTGTTCAAACTAGAAGAAAGAATGGAAATAAAGAAAGAGGGGAAGCAAAAAATAAAATACTGCTTTCTTGTGAAAGTGAAGAGGAGAGGAATTTAGAGAGCAGTGCCTGGAGGTACCTGTTGTGATTACAAGCCTAGGAGCAAGAGAGAGAAAGACAGAAAGCAAAATCCAACAGCACAAATCCTGAAGCATTGCTACATACTTCTGGTCAGAATATGTCACATACTCAGTCAAGTATCTTCTCAGTTCTACTTTTAAGGATTGCAATATCTATCTACATTGGAAGTTGTTTCAATAAGGAAGCATACTGAAACAAGGGGTCATTCCCTATGTCTATAATAGAAAGCCACTCACTCCATCTTGTAACCCTTTGAGGAACATTACTAGAAGGAGTCAAATGAGAAGGAGCAGGCTTTTATACCATCCTTATTCCCATTCAAAAAAGTTGTACAATATAATTTGTCAACCTTGGCAATACCAAGTAGAGCTAAGTTGGGAATATGATTATCTTGATATTACCAAGGAAAGTGGGTAACTGAGGATACTCCATATTCCCTCTATTGGTAACCTGATAATGTAAATCAGTACTAAATTATGTAAAACCCTAGTAAGTAAGGGAGAAGCTGATGAAAACATATAACAGATTGAATGTGGGGGTAGTGGTGAAAGAAAAAGAAATCAAAGACAACTTGAAAGATTTAAGTATGTGTGACTGGGGAAATAATTCCTTTAATAGAAATGAGGGTCAAGTGGAACCACTGGTTTGAGGGGGAAAGGTGATATGTTTGTTTTGAGGAGATGTTTATCAGATAGTTGCAGATTCAGGGCTGGAGACAGTATCTATAAATATAGACTTTGAAGTTGTTTATAGAGAGGTGATAGTTCAAATGGTAGAGGAATATGAGATAAGGGAATGTAGAGATAGAAAACACTAAATCCAGGGGTCTGGGGAATTTATATTTTACAAGGATTGGGGACAAAGATGGATTAATGTACATTGTCATTGGAGCCACCAAAGAGTTTAAAGGGATTTTTTTTTAATAGAGGAGAGTGATGTTAAACAATGTAAAAAGATGTAAATACCTGTGGAAAAGTAAGGGAAGATTAGAATTTAACAAAGGACATTGAATTTTGTGATTAGGTCATAGAATAATCATGTTAGAATTGGAAGGAACTTTGGGAATCACCTAGTCTACACTTTCATTTTATGGATGAGAAAACAGTAGTCCAGGGAAGTGAAATTGTTATCTTACACACCATTGCAAAAGATTCTCATGCAGTGAATATGAGTGAGACCTTTAGTGAGCATCCAGGATAGTTATATCAATGTCAGCTGCGAGCTGCCATGCATACTCATGGTTATCGACACTTATGTCTAAAGAAAAATGCCTGTTTGAATAAAGATGGTGGATACTGGATTCTGTATTCATTCTGATCAATACAAATTATGAATCTTTACATGCAAGAACTGTGTACTGAGGGACATTGCTAAGCCTTCATTCTCAAAGAAGACCATGATGTCAGGAAGATGATGACATAACTTGCAAGTAAATTGTATTTAAGTAAGGGAGAGCTATGGAAAATCACCAGCCTCACTCTCTCCTCTGGAGTCATCTAGGTTCAGTGGTGAGATTATGGATCAGGACTACTGAAGATGCTTATATGTTGCAGTGGGAGAGCTTGGCCTTTCTAAGCTAAGGTTTTTCCCAGGTCTTAATCTGATGAGGCAATGTCCATTCAGTGCTTGAGGCTAGGTAAGAAACGAGGCAAAGAATGGCCTCTTATTCAGCAAAAATAAAAAAATAAAAATAAAAATAAACCTGGGAGGGGAAGACCCTTAGAATTTCTGGCCAAAACAGAAATAATTGCTATTTATACTCACTCAGAGCCCAAGCAAATCTGATTCAATCTCTTTAGGAACAAGATACTTAAGTTTCCTAGTGTGTTCTAGGAGGACAATATTAGCATGCAGGAGGCCTGCTAATGCTATCAGAGAAACAGAGCACTATCACCTATATCTCGTTAGGCTGCAGTTATGAAGGGCATAAAGCAATTCTTTATTTGCATATACCTTTAAATCTTCCTTTTTCTTCTTTAACCACTGTGAAAGTCTGTGGATTGGTTCCATTTTTAAATGAAGTATTTCCATTTTTGACCAAAACTTAGATAAGCTGCTGGTTGAATAATTTATCATTGATGATCACACATTATGATGAATAAAGGAAAGAAAGTTACTGATTTGCATTAGCTTGGAAAAAGTTGCCCCAGGAAGTCAATTTGTATTATTTCATAATTTCAAAATCATGTATGATACTTGAAATCCTGAAAATGGTAGAGGGAACAGACATGAAACCAATAGTTTCACCAGGAAATGTTGAAAGCAGAAACAAAGTCACAGCTTTCTAGTGCCATTTAAGCTTTCCCTCAGAAGTTTCCCCAAGCCTCTCATTGGCCCTCAAGTGGTTTTGATGTATGTGTATATGTGTGTGTGTGTGTGTGTGTGTGTGTGTGTGATGGCAAACAACCCTCAGTTGGATTTTTCCTTTGTGAACACAGTACAAATCTATTATAAAGTGGTGCAAATGAGAGGCTGATCATTTAAATCTTACCTAGTAATTTGTAATGTGAAAAAACTGATGCTTGTTGGATTTAAGAGTAAATACCCCATTAGAAAAATAATGAAACTCCCTCCATATCCATTGGTCTGCGTTGTGAATAAAGTTAGCACATTATCGTTGGCAAGGTATCACTTGAGTGGAATGGAACAGACCTAGGACTGCATTAGGCCACAATTGAAATTCAATATGTTCAATTTGTTGTAGCCTGCAGCCCAACATCTTGATCTTTTGTCACTATGTGCTCGAAAAGAGATCATATATCTCTTGAGCACTTATGTCACTAAAGGCACCACAACCAACTTATCATACTCCCAAAACACTTAAGAAAACAAGGCAAATTCCCCCAAAGTAATTCAGTTTGGGGTAAGGGTTTTATTATCTCAATCAATTACAATGTTGTCAAACCTGATAAATTGGAGGTCCTAAATAACTAGCTCATAACTGTGTCTTTTAAAGTGAGCAGGATAATGCAGTTCCAGGTCTTGCTGATTTCCATTCATGGCTTCAAGAATCATTTACACTGAGGCTAAGTAGCTGAACTGGGTGGAATTTGTGGAAGGAAGATTTAATTCAAAGCCTGTTTAATCCAACAATGGAAAGGCCTGATTTTAAACTAACGGTAACAAAGGACAGTAAGGACCTATTAAGATGAAAATGTTGTAGCAATGAGAGAATAAAACCTTCCAAAATGGATTCATTCTATGACCTCTTTTGATAAATGCTAAAGATAAACTCAATTCTTGACATTTTTTTCCTCTCTTTCCGCTATGGTACTGGGTAGAGTCACTAGTGATAAAACTCCATTAAATGAATTTGTGTAATATGGCAGATGCTGTAATTTAGAAGAAATACAGGAGACAAAATGGAGACCTGTCAGAAGTTCACATCCCTATTACTGTGAAGGATCATTTCAAATAAGCCGCGTTGTAATAATATTAACAGTGATAACAATGAACACATACAAACGTAGTCATTAGCTTATTTGCTTCAGATGCTCTAGAACAGGAACAGATCTTAGAAATGATCCTGCCCAACACCTTTACTTAACAAATGAAGAAAAGGAGTCTAAGAAGGATTGAATGACTTTCCCAAGGTCACGCAATCAGCATCAGAGCTATGCAGAAACTGTGGAGATGTTTGTTGCTTTTACCTTCTATATTTCCAACCACCTCTACTTTGAAAATGAAGCAATATAATAGATACATTTTATTGTCAAAATGCAGTTGAGACAGAAGCCAGACTAAAAAATTAGACTTTCCTGCCACCAAAACCTGATGCAGAGTGTGTTCTTTTCCCTCTCTCACTTTGTGATAAAATCAAAACACTTTTTCTAAGAGAGATCAGAGAAAGTGCAGATAATTCTGAAGGATGTCATTTGGGGAAACAGATGCAAATGCCTTTTGAATAAATTTCCTAATTCACTGTTATAGACTAATTCTTTTCCATTTCATGTGCTACAGCTTTAAAGGATTTTTGTGAAGTTTTTTCCCCCCTCCTTTTTTTCTCTTCTTTATGATGGTTCATCTTTCATCTGGTCAACAGAAAGTAAGGTCATATTTTGCTAACGAAAAACAAGTACTCTGGAGTTGCTCTCCTCTCATCCTTTGAGACGATAGAACAAAAAACAAAATAAAGTCAGACTGTCCTATTTTGGTTACAAGGAAATCCTGGTTGAAATAATTATCCATGGGACTGAGAAAGCACCTGCTAGGCAACTTGTCAAAATATTGTGTGACTTTGAGTTGGGGAAGGCATCCTAGCAATGAGAATTACAGATGACAAAAGCTTGAGAGCATGAGAGAGCAATTTGTTTTTGCTGCAGAAAAATGCTTTCATCTCCTGCACTCTAATGTCTTGCTGAGAATCTGGTTAGTAAGGTTATTGGGAGCTTGCAGTTGAAGTCTTGATTATCTCTTGGTCCTATTACCATTTGGCTTTCCATTATAGTTTAGAGCTCTGTGAATACATGTTTTAAAAAAAGTTGTCATCATTATAAAGCTCTTTCCACATAATAAGCACATACTGACAGCTTGTCATCGAATGGGGTGAGTGGATAGGGAGAGAAGTTTCTCACGCCTCTGTCATCTTCTCAATGTGATGTCTGATAGCTATGTCACATAACTTTACAAATGTACAAATAAAAGGACGTCTTACACAAAGCATTTGGAAACTCTGTATATGGGAAATGCAGCATAGAAGAAATAAAAAAAAAAAGATTACATCTTAACAAACCTGTGGAAGACTTCTATGAGTGTAGATCTATAAAAATAAAATCATTCAATTTTGCTGTTAGGCAATTCTAGCACTACTGCTACCTTAATTCAAACTGTATGGGAGGTCCTTAGCTAGAGTGGAATTATTTAATGACAGATATAAACAATCTTGTACTTCCCAAATTTAATCCCAGAAGAAATCTGATCCTTCCCACTGTGTATGTGTCAGTGCAGAGAGGGAATAAGTAAAGGCTAAGTTACTCCATAGCATTTAAAAAAAATAAAGGTCTCAGTCTGGTGGGTAAGTGCAAACCTTCTGTTTGCCAAATGATCAGGGAATAGTACAAAAGTAGGGATGACAGGATAAATGATTCTGGCCCTGATAACACAGAGGTGAAATCACAAATCATTGAAGGGGAAGGAGGCCCCTTAAAGAATGTTCTGGGAGAATAAAGATAAAAATAATTATAACATTGTACATGAACTGATAGGGCAGCTAGGTAGCTCAATGGATAGAGCACTGGGCCTTGAGTCAGGAAGTTTCAACTTCCTGAGTTGAAACCGAGCCTCAGACACTTACTAGCTCTGTGACCCTGTGCAAATCACTTAACCTTATTTGCCTCAGTTTCCTCATTTGTAAATGAGCTGGAAAAGGAAATGGAGAACTATTCCACTCACCGTCTTTGCCAAGAAAACTCCTTATGGTGTCACAAAGAGTCAAAAGTGACTGGAATAACTGAACAATAACAGCATATAAACTGATGACAAAAGCATGAGTAAGAATACCCATTCTCATGTAAAAATTCTTACTTGCAAAAACTGTTCTGTATTACAGGGCAATATTTGATATTGTACTTGAGGACATTGGGCTAATAATATTAAAGAAAAGAGAAACAGTGGTGACCATTAAAAGGACTGTACCTGATGTTTTGCCCATTAACACACAAAAATATTTGTTTAAAATGTAGGGATTTTCACAAAGCCACACTGTGATTATTTAGATTCTAACATGAACTTTCAATAGAGTCAGTATACAAATAACTTTCTTTGATCTTGATACCTAATTTTCCTCTGTCAATTGGTCAACTAGCATAGTCCCTGTACTAAGTCCTGGGGATAACAAGGGAAAAAAAATATTGGTCCCTGTCCTCAAGGACTTCTTAATAAGGAAGACAGCATGCAAACAACTATATAAAAACAGATGTATATAAGCACTAAGATTAAGGAAGACTGGGAAAAACTTGCAAAAGGTGGGATCTGAAGAAAGCAAAGAAGTGAGAAGGTAGGGATCAATATGGAGAGCATTTCAGGAATAGAAGATGGCCAGTGAAGAAATGTTATGTATAATGAACATTAAAGAGATAAATGCCATTGGACAATAGTATGTGGAGGGGAGTAAGATATACGAGGACTGGAAACATAGGAAGGATAGGATTTTATATTTGATCCTGGATAATAGGTAATAATAATGGATTATAGGACTTTAAGGTTTCTAATTATTCCCAAAACACTTTATAAATATTTTATTTACAAATAGAAGCAGGAGACATGCCAATTTAGAGACATTTCTACCCTAACTGTTCATATAGATTATTTGTGTCCAACCTATGGTAGATTCTTTTAAACTCATATGGTTCTGATCAGCCACAGTTGGACATACTGTACCTTGATTCCAACATAGTGATAACAATTTGGTCCTCTTCAAAACAAAGGATGACACCAAAAAACAACTATTTTCATTTTATCCTCTAAACAACCTTGTGAATAGATGTTATAATTAACACCATTTTAGAGATGAAAAAGTTGTCAGACAGAGATACTTGTTACTTGGGCAGGGAACACTTCTTATAGGTATCTGAGGCTAGGTTTGTACTACGGTCTTCCAGACCTAATCACATAGCTACTTAGTAGGCCAGAAGGAACACTGAAGTTTATTGAATAAAAGACTGTTATGATCAGATTTACATTTTAAGAAATAGTACTTACTGGAAGATGGATAGAACTGGAGAGAGACTTGAAACAAGAAGATCAATGAGCAAAAAATTCTATCAGTTCACACTCGAGGTGATGAGGGCCTATGCCCAGGTCTTTTCAGAGCCCCAGAGAGAAGTTCTGGAAGGAAAAAGCACAGGACTTGTGCTTTATGGGAGTTGAGAATGAGGAATAAATAATGACACCTTAATTCAGCAGTTTTCAACCTGTGGGTTATATTCAATTTGTAACAATGAAAATACATCCTGCATATCACATATTTACATTACAGTTCATAACAGTAGCAAAATTACAGTTATGAAGTAGCAACAAAAATAATTTTATTGTTGGGGGTCACCACAGCATGAGAAACTGTATTAAAGGGTTGCGGCATTAGGAAGGTTGAGAGCCAGTGCCTTAATTGTTAGCTTGCTGGGATGATGACAGTAACCTTGACAAGGAAGTTAGGAAGAAGGGATAGTTTTGGGGAAAACATATTGACTTCAGTTTCAGATATGTTCAGTTTAAGTTTGCAATGGGACATTCAGTTCAAGAAGTCTAATAGGAGATGTGATGGTCAATTGTAGGTCAGAAGAAAAAGTTAGGACTGGTCAAATAGATCTGAAAACCATCAGCATAGAGATGATAACTGAAGCCATGGGAGAAGATAAAGTCATCATGTGAAGTAGTATAGAAGGAGAAGAAAAGAGGGCCCAGGAATGAGCCATGGGAGACTCCCACAGCTAGTGGTTGCACCCTGGATGAAGGCTTATTAAAAGAGACAAAAAAGGAGAAGTCAGAGTGGTAGTAGGTAGTAGGAGAATCAGGAAAGAGAAGGGTCATGAAAACTTAAAAAGAATACTACTGAAAAGAAGGTGACGGACAGGGTCAAAAGCTGCACAAAGATAGAGAAGGAAGAGAACTGAGAAAATTGGCAATTAAAATATCTCAATGGATAGGGAAGTTTCAGTTAAACAATGAGGTCAGAATCCAGACTGTAGAGAATTAAGAAGAGTGACAGGAAAGGAGATCAAAACATCAATTTTAGATTTGTTATCTAGAATCTGAAGTACAAAAGGGGGGAAGATATAGGGTGATAGCTAGTGGAGAGAAGTGAATCAATTAAGATTTTTGTTTCTTTTATGAGGTTGGGGAAGTCATGGGCATGTTTGTAGTCAGAAGCAACTAGTAGGTAGGGAGGGAAAAAAAAGTTTGACAAAAGTAATATATCCAAAACGTCTGACATTTTATGTAATCTCTGCAAAGAAGTTGGGAGCAGTGTGGAATTATTAGTATTAAAGGTTGATGGGGGAGAAGGCGGAGGTATTAAACTCTTATTTTACCTCTTTTTTTCTGTCAATGAGAATGATCTTTTGACTAGGAGAGGACAAAAATGATTAATATAGACAGTCAAACGCCAAGATAAATGAAGAAATGATAAACTAAAAGCTAGCATCCTTTAATAAGCTCAGCTGAATGAGTTACATCCCCTGATACAGAAAGAACCAGTAGATATAACTGCTGAGTCACTGTCAGTGAACTTTGAAAAATCATGGAGAATTCTGAAGCCTTGAGGAGGAGAAAACATCCTGAGGTGAGAGATGTTGAGGTTGACTTTGATCCTGACAAAATATTAGAATATATTATCAAACTTACGGTGGTGGCTAGATAATATAATGGATAGACTTCTGGGTTTGTAGTCACAAAGACCTGAGTTCAAAGTGAAGATGAATGACCCTAGCAAATCACAATCTGTCCCAGTCTCTGTTTCCTTATCTATAAAAGAGAGATAATAATAGCACCTGATTCATAGGATTTTTGTGAGTATAAAATGCCTTAACATTTGTAAAATATTTTGCAAATTTTAAAATACTCAATGAGTGTTAGTTGCTCTTATTCTTATTAAGCATTTATAAAGGAAATTAATGACCACTAAAAGCCATTATGGCTTTTTCAAAAACAGACATGTAAAGCTAATCTTACTTCTTTTTGTAATAGTGTTACCAGGCTGGTAGATTAGGGGAATGCTAAAAATCAAATATATTAGAAAATGTTTGACAAAATCTCTCATACTGTTGAGATGGTTACGATGGAGACATATAAGCAAAATTGTGGGACATTTTGATAGGCCAGAACTGGTTATTCTCAAAGATTTGGGATACAGGGTGGGGAATCTGCATCCTTGAAGTCATGTGTCACCCTCTAGGTCCTCCGGTAGGGCCCTTGACTGAACCCACACTTCACAGAACAAATCTCCTTAATAAAAGGATTTGTTTTGTAAAACTTGGACTCAGTCAAAAGGCTGCATAGAAGGACCTAGAAGGTCACATGTGGTCTTAAGGCCTCAGGTTCCCCATCCCTGCTAAGACATTGATGCCAACTTGGAGTGAAGTCTTCAGGCATTAAGGGTATGTCCTTAGCTGTAGGCTGTTCAAAGGTTGAAATAAGGCAGAAATGATATGCTTATCAGCTTTGTAGATGACACGAATCAGGAAGAGATAGTTAAAACATTGGATGGTAGAATCAAGATAAACAGGGATGATAGGCCAGATCTTAACATTATTAAATTTAATTGGGATATATACACACACACACACACACACACATTTATATATACCTACACAGATCAAAAAAATCATTTGCATAGCTACATCCCTTTGCCACAAGTTTTGACCTTGAGGGAAGGCTGAGAACAGTAATCACCTTCCTCCCTCATTGTACCTCTCTCCAGCAACCATTGCTCTTCCTGTTCCCCCATAATGCGAATGCCCTCCATTTGTATTTCCATTATTTACCACAATGCCTGGCACAGAGTAAATCCTCAGTAAATGCTTGTTGACTTGACTTGATTCATCACTTAATGTTTAGCATTTTCCTGCCCCCTAATAAATGCTCTTCTCATCTCAGTGATTCTAAATCCTGAATTGTTGTTTTGCAAAACCTATTTCCTTCCTTAGTTCAATCCCTCTCAATCCTACCTCCGAAGGGTCCCATCCTGAATCTCCATGCCCCTCCATGGCATTTAATGGAATTTCTGCCTTATAGTTAGAGAATTTACTTCCATCTTAAGATTTTCTTTTATCCACTCCCACCATCTTTTGGCTCTGGGGCCTGGCTACCTCCTAATGACATCATATCTCTGGCTGCTTTATCTGGTACTGATTGTACTTTCACTTATATCCCTCAGTTTGTTGTTTGTTGTACAGGTCTCTGAATACTCTTTGATAACCATTGGCACTTTTAGACTCTCTCTCTAATATCATCACTCAGTAAGTTCTCCTCCTTTAAGGTTTAATCAATCTAAATTTATGCTACCTATATTCTTGACACTGTATCTCTTTCCTCAAAGAGTTCAGTGCCTTGTACGTAGTTTTTCCACTCCAACTCTTGTTCTAATACTAGATGACTTCAAAATACACATTGATATTCCCTTAAACGTTATATCTTTGTAGTACCTCAACCTACCCAATTCCTGTGATCTATTCCGGTATTCTACTTCAGCTATATTTAGAGATAGTCTTGCCCTTGATCTTGCCTTTACCTAAACATGTTCTACTTCAAAGTTTATGAACTCTAGAATACCTTTATCTGATCATAGTATTTTATTACTCCATCTTTCCTTCTGTTTATGACTTCTAAGATGGTTTTTTGTCCTCATATGACCTACAATACCTCTATTCCTCATTTCTTTCTTAGGCAATCACTCCTAGGCTAGCTACACTTTTTTCCTTTGCTCAAACGCTCATTGAATCATTTCAATGGTTTGCTCTCCTCTACATTTGAATTCTTTGCCCCCTTGTCTGATGATTGATTATGTTTTGTCAAGCCCCAGCCTTGGATTATTGCCACCATCCATTGCCTTTTCTCCCCCCTGTTTACATGTTGCTGAATGGATCTGGAAAATATCATCAAGCCATGCTAACTGAATCTATTACAAATGTATGTTATATTATCTCAGCTGGGCCCTTGCTGCAACAAGACAATCCTTGTTTTACTATTCCACTCACCACAGGAACTATCATCTTCCTTTACTACCTTTATTTACTTTTAAGCCATCTTATCAGCTGAAGATCTTGACTTGTTTTTCAGTGAAAAAACTTGAGGCCATTTGCCAAATGCTGACTCTTCTCCTCTCCTTATCTCACGTCAATTAGATAACTACCCCTGCTATATTCTCCTTTATCCCTGTCTCTCACAAAGAAATGGTTCTTCTTTCCTAGGGAAATCACTTTTCTGTACTCTTGTACTCACTTCATCTCATCTTTCATTATTTTTCAAAATCTTCTTAACTACTGGCTGTTTCTCTGCTGCCTCCCTTTTATGGCTTAAATCTTGAAGAAATTTGTTTAAAAGTGATGCCTTCTACTTCTTTCCTCTCACTTTTTCCACCCTGACCCCTCTCCTTTCTGACTTTGGACCTCAGCACTGAAATGAAACTGTTCCTTCTGCAAAGTCATCAGTAAACTCTTAATTGGTAAATCTAACGACCTTTTCTCAATGCTTATCATTAACCTCTCAACAACTTTTGATACTGTCCATCACCTTCTTCTGGCTTCTCTGTCCTATCTATGTTTTCATGATGCTGTTCTCTTTCAGCTCTCCTATCTGTCTGACTATTTTTTCTTAGTCTCCTTTGATGGTTCTTTATCCAGGTCATTTCACCTTACAGTAAGTGTTCCCCAATGGTGCATCCCACATTCCATTTTTTTCTCTCTCCTTCTATTTCTCTTTCATTAGATAATGCAAGCAATTTGATACAGGTTGTATAGATACAGTCATACAAAACATGTTTCCATATTATCATACTGTAAAAGAAAATACAGAACAAAAAACTCCAGGAAAATTAAGTAAAAAAAAAAATGAGGTATGCTTGGATCTGCATTCATACTCCATCAGTTCTTCCTCTGGAATGAGTAACATTTTTCACCACAAGTCCTTCAGAATTGTCTTGGATCATTGTATTGCTGAAAATACCTACGTCATTCACAGTTGATCATTGTGTATATAATACTGCTCTTGCTATGTGTAGTGTTCTCTTGGTTCTGCTCATTTCACTTTATATCAGTTGATGTAAGTCTTCCCAGGTTTTTCTGAGAGCATCCTGCTCACCATTTCTTAAAGTATTATAGTATTCCATCACATTCATAAATCACAATTTGTTCAGTCATTTCCCAATTGATGGGCATCCCCTCAATTTCCAGTTCTTTGCCACCAATAAAAAGATCTGCTGAAAATATTTTTGTACTCATAGGTCCATATCTTTTTTTTAAATAATACTTTGGACATAGTTCTGAATTGTACTGACAGTGCATAACTGTCTCAATTTTCCTATATCCCTCACATTAGTCATTTTCCTTTTCTATCATATTGACCAATTTGATAAATGTGAAGCAGTACCTCACAGTTGTTTTAATTGTCATTTCTCTATTCAGTAGTGATTTAGAGTTTTTTTTTGTGTATAACTATAGATTTGATTTCTTCATCTGAAAACTGCCTATTAATATCGTTTGACTAATTATCAACTGGGGAATACTTCTTATTTGTATAAATTTGACTCAGTTCTCTACATATTTGAAAAAAATGAAGCCTTTATCAGAGTAATGCTGTATTTTTTTCAGTTATGATTACTACATTTTCCTGTCCATATTATTTTCCTGTTTATCTCCTTTCAACTTGTCCACCCTCAGAAATGTTTTTCTTCTGACTACTACCTCCACCAATCTGTCCTCTCTTCTATCAGCCACTTTTCTTATGCTCTTCCCCTCCTATGCAACTGATTGTGTATGTTATTTTCTTTTTGAGCCAATTCCATTGAGAGTATGGTTCTAGTGCTCCCCTTATCTTTCCCTCCACTGTAAAAGCTCTTTTGTGCCTCTTTTATGTGACATAATTTACCCCACTCTACCTCTACTTTCCCCCCTTCTCCCAGTGCATTTCTCTTTCTTATCCCTTAATTTTATTAATTTTTTAAAAAAGATACCATCCCATTATATTCAACTCATACCTGTACCCTCTATGTATACTATTTCTAATTGCCCTAATTATGAGAAAGTTTTTAGGAATTACAAGTATTATCTCCTCATGTAGGAATGCAAACAGTTTACCTTATTGGATCCCTTATGATTCTTCTTTCTGGTTTTCCCGTTTTATGCTTTTCTTGAATCTTTTATTTGAACATCAAATTTTCTTTTCAGCTGTGCTCTTTTCATCAGGAATGCTTGGAAGTCCTCTATCTGTTTTTTCACCTGAAGGATTATACTTGGTTTTGCTGGATAGGTGATTCTTGGTTGCAAACCTTTCTCCTTTGCCCCCTCCAGAGTATCATATCCAAAGCCTTCCAGTCTTTTAATCTAGAATCTCCTAAATCTTGTGTGATTTAGACTATGACTTCATAATATCTGGATTTTTTTTCCTGGCTCTTTGTAATATTTTCTCTTTGACCTTGGAACTATGAAATTTGGGGATAATATCCCTGGGAGATTCCATTTTGGGATCTTTTTTTCAGGAAGGTATCATTCTTTCAGTATTTATTTTACTCTCTGTTTCTAAAATATCATGACATTTTTTCTTGATAATTTCTTGAAAGAGTATGTCTAGGCTCTTTTTTTTAATCATGCCTTTCAGGTAGTCAAATAAATCTTAATCTGTATCTCCTCGATTTATTTTCCAGGTCACTTGTTATTTCCAATGACATATTTAAAATTTTCTTGTTTTTGTCAGTCCTTAGATCTCATTTTGTTGTTTCTTAATGTCTCACATAAAGTCATCATCTTTTAAATCTCCAATTCTAACTTATAAGGAATTATTATTTTCAGTGATCTTTCATATTGCTTTTTTATTTGGCCAGTTCTACTTTTTGAGTAGTTCTTTTCTTCACTGAATTTTTGTATATTTCTTTCCCTTTGTCCAATTCTGCTTTTTTAAGGCATTCTTCTTTTCATTGGATTTTTGTACCTTATTTTTTAACCATTTGTTCTATTCTGTTTTTTTAGGTATTATTTTCTTCAGTATTTTTTGTGCCTCCTTTACCAAACTGTTGATTTCTTTTTGTGATTACTGTCATTTCTTTTCCCAGTTCTTCCTCTACCACTCTTATTTGAGTTTTAAAATCCTTTTTGAGCTCTTCTGGGAATTAATTTTGGGCCTGAGTCCAATTCAAATTTTTCTTTGAGACTTTGGATGTAGCAGTTCTGACTTTGTTGTCTTCATTGTGTTTTGATCTTCTCTGTCACCTTAGTGACTTTTAATGATTAGGTTCTTTTTTTGTTTGCTTGCTTATTTTTCCAGTCTATTTCTTTAAGGTTTAAGTTTGGTTCTTCTACTGAGGTGGAGGGGAATTTCCCCAAGTTTCAGGATATTTGTGCAGTTGTTTTCAAAGGTAGTTCTAGAGTTCTATAAGTTTTCAGTTCTTCCAAAGTGGTATGATCTAAGGAGAGGTGCATGCCTTTGTCCCGTGCTCTCTTCTGTGAGAGACCACAAGCACTCTTTTATATCTTAGAACTATGACCAGAGCCCCTGTTCCCCTGTGGCCAGAATCTGATTTGCCATCCACTTCTAGGCAACACATCAGAGTCTTGCACCTAGTGCTAACAAAAGTACTTCTGTAAATCTTCTGACCTATTTATTGTCTAACACCCCCTTGCCATTTGTGGGTTGAGAGTTGTAGAAACCCTGCTACCATGGCTGATTTAATTGCCCTCAAGACCTTTGCTGGTTTGTTGGGACAAGGTTTGCATTGGCATAGCCTGTAGTGGACTGTGCTCTACTTTCACCCTAGTGTGACAAATTTTTCCTGCTGATCTTCTAAGTTGTCTTGGGTTGGAAAATTGCTTCATGCCATCATTTTGTGGTTCTGCAGCTGTATTTATTCATTTTGAGGTGCTATTTAAAGTTGTTTGGAGGGAAATTCGAGAGAGTTCCAGCAAGTCCCTGCCTTTTCTCAGACAACTTTGCCCATGATTTCTTGTAATGTGATATTCAGGCTAATTTTTGCTCATGGCTTTCAGATTTTTTTTTCTCCTTGATCTGTTTTCCATGTCAGTTGTTTTTGATATGAGATTCAGTCTTTGGACTTCGTTTCAATATCTATCATCTAATGGATTAGTTAACTTTGCCCATTTTGATATTTTGGGAATTTATTAACTTGGTTATATTATTTTGCCATTCTTGTATTAAGTTTGTTATTTTAAAAAATGTTTTTCTGTCAGAACTCTTTAAAAAATTCTCATCTTTCTTTTCCTATAATATCTTTTTAAAACTTTTGCTTCAGCAGAAGGAGATACACAGTACTAGGGTCTAGTGAGAAGCTCACAGAGAACTTTCCTGTATGGTATCTGGGTTGGGACATAATATGTATAGGCAGAAAACAGGAAGAAGAGAGTTGGTAGCTCTTTTGTTCTGATGATGAAAAGAGTTCCTATGTCCAACATGGATTGAGGCTAAATGAATAACTAGGTATGTAACTACAAACCAGGAATGAACTTATAGATCTGTTGCTCTAAGCAAGTAGCTGGATCTAAGGTTTGGACCACAAACTGGTGGCTTGAAAATGAATAACCAGGGTAAGAACTGCAAAGCAGAGATCCTTGTTCTGAAACATAAATAGGTGCACAGTTTCAACCAATATCTTTAGCTGGGTATCTGTAGCTGAGTGACAGAACAAGAAGTTCTCACTAGAAGTTTTACTATAGTTCTATTACCCCAAAATGACAGAATTTTCAACTACCTGACAGGTTCTGGTACCAACAGTTGTTTACTGGAAATCCAACAAGAAGCAAATCTATATTTGTGTTATCTGGATCTAAAGTAGGATCAAGATTCAAGAATTCTCAAACCATGAGAGCAGTGATCAGATTGTGCCTTTGACCAGACCAATGAAACTTTATGCCTCCTTTACCTGATCTACCTCTGAGATCCCTTAAGAACACTGCACTCAATTCCTGGAGAAATCTCTAATGAATAGAGAACAGTACCATACAGGGGTCAAGCATTCCCATCAGTGTGAAGAGCCTAGACCTAACCCTAAGTTCCAATTCAAGTAAGGTTGGGAGAATAAGCAAACAATCAACAAAAGATATTAAAAAGAGTTGTTGTGGAGACATTTATGAAGGGCAAAAGGGAAAGAACAAAACAGAGCAGAATGAAAAAATTGAAACATGGGAAAATGTGGAAGGATGGGAAGATAAAAGGTAGAATTCCAATTCAGAAGAGATGATCCAGCTCACACATATTGTGAAAGTCCCTTTTATACCCTACCTTCTACGTCAGACAGATGATGATGAAGTGTTTGCTTGAATACCTTTAATAATGGAGAATACATGACCTCCAGAATAATCGCATTTCATTGTAGGAGGGCTCCGCAATTATGGGACAAGTCACACTTTAACTAAAGACACAGAATGAGATGTGTTTTCGGATATGTGGAAATTTGTTTTGCTTGATTATGGATGTTAGTTACATATGTGTGTTTTTTTTAAATTTTGTTTTTCTCTCAATTGGGGAAGAATAGGGAGAAGAAAAAATACATTTTTGTTCATTAAAAACATAAAGTTAAAAAAATTAAATAGTTATGCATCATGTTGAACTGAAATTTGCCCCTTCATAAATCTTACCATTGGTTCTGGTCTTATCCTTTGGAAAAGTACAGATTTTTGGAGTGGCTTGGTGGCACAATGAATAAAGCACCAGCCCTGGAGTCAGGAGGAACTGAGTTCAAATCCGGCCTCAGACACATAACACTTACTAGCCATGTGACCTTGGGCAAGTCACTTAATCCCAACAGCCCTACCTTCCCTCCAAAAAGAAAAAAAGAAAAGAAAAGTACAGATATTGTCTTCTCTTCAGTATTATGGACCTTTCACTATTTGAAGACATCTAGGACCCTGGAGTGTGAGAATATGAGTTCAAATAATGCTTTTGTATTTACTACATTTTTGATCATTGGCAAGCTTCTATAGGTCTTGATTTTCTGATCTGTCAGAATTGGAATAGATGGTGTCTGAAGTTCCTTCAGATCTAGATGTAGGATTTTAAGATGCTACGTCTCTAATTTGTCTTTTCTTCTGTATAATACATCCCCTTTCTTTCAAGCCTTTGCTCAAATTAAAAACAACGTCATAAGAAATAGAAATTAATTTTGGGACTACAGAAGATGTGACCTTTGATTTATGTAAAGTGCATTTGTAGCTATTTGGTTTTAGTTATCTTTATTTAATATTATTTTTGCATATATGTACACAAAATATTAATAAGCAAATATTTCAAACAAATATTTATATGTGTAAAGAGCCATATTAACAAGGGACATAGTAATTCAAATATACCTTTCTGTTTTCTCTTTGAAAAAAAAATGAATCAGTTTGCTGGTACCATTTTTCACAAAGCTGGGGCCTTGGTAAATTTACCCTTAGCCCTGAAGTTTTCCTTGAAGATTAAATATCAGACTATGATCTTAGCTTTCATCAAATGAAAACCCATTTCTCTGCTTCAAACCACAGGTAAATTACAGTCACAAGAAAAATGTCTCCCTTTCCATTAATCTAAAAAGACAAACTACATATTTCAAAGCAAGGGGGGAAAACACCTCAAGGTCCAGTGAGATTTAAAGTAATCTTATTAGACTTGTCCCAGTCTGAGCTCTACCAGAGAACTGAGAAGAATTTTATTGTACCTGAAAAATAGCAGGGTTTCATGGAGCAATATCAAACTTGTTTGCTTTGATTAAGTTTGAATTAAACCCCAAACCACCACCACCACTACCACCACCACCACTATCACTACCACCACTACTACTACCAATCCCAAAGTACCCTAAAAAGTACAAATGGCCAGTGGAGAGAAAATTATGGTTCCAGTGAGGTCCCATGAAGGCTTTATTATCTGTATCGCTTGATCTTACTACTGAATTCTTAAAATTTTTTCTCTAATAGTTTTGCAAATATATTCTATTGCTGATGAAATGCCTAATTGATGTAACTTTTAAAGTACTAGAATTTATTCCAGACTTATTTTTGGAAACCTTTTGAATCTTAAGGTCATATTTAAATAAGGATAAAGGCTTAGGTTATTTACTATCATTTAAAAAATCAACCCCACATTTCATAAGCACCTATAGTGTTCAGAAAATGGTTTTAGGTAGTAGAGGAGTTATAAAGTTTGGGATCTATGACAGATGTGACAAATACAGGGATGTAGGCACACGTAGATAGCTATTTGTGTTGTTGTTCGGTTGTGTTTGACTGTTTGTGACCCCATTTGGGGTTTTCTTGGCAAATAAAGATACTATATGGGTTTGCCATTTCCTTCTCCAGCTCATTTTTACAGAAGAGGACCCGAGGCAACAGGGGTAAGTGACTTGCTCTAGTATCTGAGGCCTCATGAAGATGAGGCCTGATTTCAAGCCCAGTACTCTATTCACTGTGCCACCTAACTGGCCATAGACAGGTATAATACAAAATAATTCATTACAGGTATTTAAGAAAAGTGCAAACAATGCTTTGTATGAAGTAGAACAGATACATGGAAAGTCAGTACCTGATTGGTAAGGACTAGAGAAGTCTTCATGCAATATAATATCTGACCTGAGTTTTAAGCAATTCAGTGATTCAAGCAGTGAAGGACATTCCAGAATGAGGAGGCAATATGGTACATTTGTAGACTTGGAGTCAGGAAGGCCTGTGTTCAGATCACTCCTCACATGTTAACTGTGTGGCCCAATGCAAGTCAATTAACCTATCTTGGCCTTAATATCCTCACAGGTAAAATAGAGATGATAATAATAGCACCTACCTCCCAGCATTATCTTAAGGATTGCATGAGATAAGTATACAAAGCACTTTGCAAACACTGCAGTTCTGATGGGGATGGAAGAAAGCAATTTCCTAGCTAGATTGGAACAATGAAAGCACGGATCATGTCTTTGGTAAAACTTGCATCTCTCAAAATGCATAACCTGGTAAATAACCATTTTATTATGTATTTAATAATTTTTAAATGAATGTTTAATGAGTGAATTTTGTTTCTTTCAGGGTGGAGGCTCTTTATTTTTCTTCCCCTCAAAAGAAAGTTGCCACTGCATTTTCAGGAGAAAAAAAAAATGTCTAGTTAAGTATATTGTAATGTGACGATTGCCTAATTCTGGTTTTTTTTTTTTTTTAATGTTAGTCCTTTGTTTCACCTTGATTATCAAGATCACAGCTGAAAAGGGGGACTATTAACAAACGAAACTGTAAATCTGTTCATCAGGCTGTACTTAATTTTACATTGAAAGTGAAAGAAAATCTACATTCCACTAAGAATTGTAGTTATATATTTTCAAAATTCCTGTTTTAATTAAAGAGGTTTCCTGGGTAAAAGAGTTTTGGGGGAATAATCTTTTTCTTCCCAATCTCATTTTGAATTGAATGAAATCTTGACCTCTAATTTCTAATAACTCCTCAGACCTTAATTTCTTTCTAGCATGGTTACAGTTCAGAAACCTGATACATCTGTCCCTACCTAGGAATTTGTTCAATGTTATTCTTTATTTTTCTTTTTCTTTTAGTTTATTGGCATAGCTCAACAAATTGCAGGCTAAAACCCTCCTAGGTCTTAGGCTTTGCTATTATGCTATAAGGTATCCATATTCATCACAAAATTGTATTCCTCATAGGAGTGGTTATTGCTATAGAAGGTATTTTTACTTAACTCTTTCTGCTCAATAAAACTAAATGTTGTTAGCACTCTCTGGTGACAAGAGCTGCTTCCTGAAATAGAAGGACAATCAATTTTAAGGAACTATGAAGATGTCAAAACTGGAAGTTGTTTAACCTTGACTAGAATGAAAGAACATGAAGAAAGAAAAGGTTTTCTTTTAAAACAAGATTCTGATATCCAGTTCCCTCTAGCTCCAAGGACTGATGATCTGTACTAAGTTATTACACACCCTAGCAATTCTAATATTCCTGCTTTTTCCTCAGTAGAAACACATGAGTTGATCAATTCCATTTGTAATTACATTTGGGAAAAGGGATTATGGAGACAAATATACTCAGCTGTTTTGTTCCTATGAGTCTAACATGAAATTAATCACCAGACCAATCTTCCCCATACTCCAAGAGTATTGATCAAGGCTAATCCTTTGTTAAGTCTGGCATATACTCGTTCTAACACAGAAGCATTTAGGAGCACAAAATGAAATCATTTACTTCACAAAACAATCTGATCACATAAATCCAACACTCATCACTACTCTAAGCTTTTGGATGAAGTTATCCAATAATTAGTTATGGAAACACTTAGCTTAAGTTCAATCATTTTTCCAATATAACACAAATAAAGCTGAAATTGTCATTATTTTTTCTTCTTTCAATTAGTATCATAGCTCACATTAAGGAAAAATTCCTTCAGTATTTTGAGTTCTTCAGAACATGAACATGCTATACTGAATACTATTAATATTTGACTGAATTGATTAGTTGCTTAATTAAAGAAATCAGGGTTTTTTTGGCCCCATAGATATGTCTTTCTTTTCTTTGTATTCCCTAATGTTAGAAAAGATTTCAGATACAGCATTTTATCTTAAAATGATCTCTGAAACTGGCATTCTACCTTCCCTGATGATGTGATGAAAAAAATTAAAATGACATCACATTTATACAACTTTTCTAGACCAGAGAACTCTTCTTCATAGTCTAACACAATGGATTATTAGGTTCAAACCTTGTTTCAAAGTACTCTCACAAAACAAGTATAACTCCTTAAGAGCAGAGTTTGTTTAATACTTAATATTTATACCTCCAGTGTCTAGAACTGTGATGGCATATAGTGGATGTTTAAGAAATGTTTGTAGGGTGGCTAGGTGGTGCAGTGGATAGAGCACAGGCCCTGGAATCAGGAGGACCCTGAGTTCAAATCTGGCCTCAGACACTTGACACAAAAACTAGCCATGTGGCCTTGGGCAAGTCACTTAACCCCAATTGCCCTCCAAAAAAAAAAAAAAGAAAAGAAAAAAAAGAAATGTTTGTTGATTAAGTTAATCCTTCTTGTTCAGAATGAAAAAATGCTAAATGTATCATTACTATCTGTGACATATTGTGTTTCTTATTCATACAGTTAAAAATATGTAGGGCTTTAAAATAAAATGACAATTGATTTTTTTATGGGAAAAGTAAGTCTTTATTTTCTTCTCTTTAGTCTGGATGGCATATATGTTTAAAATTTACAAACATGTCGAAGTTACATTTTAAAATTTATTACCTATAGTTCTAACATTTTAATAAATGCAAATACATTATCTTTCTGGTCATGGGAGGACTATGAGGACAATTCTTTGGTTTGTTTTGAAAAAAAGCATATTTCCAAGCATATTTACCAAATATTCAAGTTATAAGATAATTTTAAATTATAAAATGAATTTATTTTATCGTAATTATTGTCACTAAGAATGTCAATTTATTTAGCTTAAACACCTCTGGAAGTATTTTTGCATGAGAAAGCCAGTGTGCTTCACAATAATAGAGATGAACTTATAGCTAAATTATAAACCAATTTTGTGAGGAAACTTCCTTTTAGTGGACTGTTTTTATAAAGTTAGTTACTCTTGTAATAACTTTCAAAACTGTAACTACTCAAATTTCTTAATATAAATTATCTCCTATGAAGAATGTAGGGCTTCTAAATTTCACAAAGAACCATACCTTTAACTAGTGCTGTAGATTTGCACATTCTCCTGATACTGATGGAGATCTGCTAGTGCTGAGTCAAATGCAGTTCTCCCACATTATATAATTTTTATTAAAAGTCTATTAATTATATTTAAAAATTTAAAATATGTTCTTGTCAACCACAGTTTTGCAAAGTAAAAAATCTTCCCTAATATATTCCAACAACATATTATACATGTGCAACCTAACCTGTGGTTTCTTGTTGAGATAGTTGGTGGTGCAGTGGATAGAGGGCAAGGCCTAGAGTCAGAAAGATTTGAATTAAAAGTTAGTCTCAGACACTTATTAGAAATGTGATCCTAGGCCAATCTCTTAAATTCTCATTGCCCCAAGTCACCTCTCTAAGTTGAAAACTCTATATTCACAGAAGGAGTTTGCTTGAAGAATGTACCCTGTGTTAAGGAACTCAGTGGTCTGGGGGGAAACAATTTGAAAATCTAGGGTGTTGTTAATGCAGACATTACTTCTACCAATGAAAATTGTAGCCTCTCTATATTTTATGAGCTTGCCAAGGCTGATTTATTCATCATCTAATGGCCAAATTTTGGTGGAAAGAGAATGTTTTTTGTTGTCTTTGTATAAATCTCCTGGCCCAATGCCTGATACAGAGTAGATATATGAGCTTGTTGGTTGATTGAAAGAATGAAAGTGAAGAAATTCTCCATCCTTAGGCTGGTCAAATTATATAGGGGTTATCCTTGAATTCTTTCTAGATTAATAAGACCTACTTGACATCTGAAAATGTCATGCTTCTGTTATAGACTTTGGGTAGTTAGGGTGATCTCCATCTCATGATGAGGCATTGATGTAAAACTTTATAGAAGGAGTTAGAGAATTCACTTATGAAAAGACTGTCATCATGCAATGGGACAAATTTGTACATCATATGCTGTTATTAGCAGGTCCTCCTGGTAGCTTCAGTAATAAATTGCCTTTGACATGGTTCATCATGTACCTACATTAAATCATAAGCCATTTTATGAAGTCATTTGAAGCAAAATTCTAGTATGCTGAGACTATGAAAGAAATAATTTCTCAATTAATAAATGTTCTCTAAGATGCTTACCAACTCTAAATCTCATGATCCCTAAAAAATGAAATTTGTCTTTGTTTTAATGGCAAAAATATTTATTTCCCTGAAATAGTTTAGCCATTTCTTGGTGTTCAGAAACTAGTCTGTTCCTTCTAAGACTTTTTAAATACTTTCAAGGGAAAGTAATCCCCTGTGGGTCAAAGTATTTTAAGTTTATCCATCCAACAGTTCCCCCTTCTGCACAGATTTCTTCATTGATCAGATAACCTTATGTGATACAGGTGAGAATGTGAATTTAGCTGTAAGGGAACAGCCATATGAATGCACACAGCCCACAGAAGACTGTGGAAGGGGATTCTCCCATGGAAAACTGTGTATCTTGTAATTTTAAAACATGAAGGAATTATTCTTAGATTCATGCTAGGGGGAGTCCCAATTTTGTTTCCAGTACTGGGGGATAATTCATACATTTTTCCCTCAAGTGTGAAAGCTGGATACAACTTTTCCCTCTATTATCTTACTATACTACCTTCCATGTAGAATATGCTAATTATATAAAAGTCAACTAAATCTGTCAATTCAAAACTCCTCAAGTAATGTGTTTCCACATCTATCCTATGATTTTGAGCTATTTTAATGGTCCAAATTCATGGAATTTGTTCAGATTGCATATTTCCTTTATCTGAGGATCATTGTATATCATGTGGGAATTACAGACCAAACTAATGCTGTGAATTGGTTCAATAAAGCCTAATTTGATGTAGCAGAAATAGCTAAAATATTAATGATTGATATTATTGACATGATAAATCCCCAAGCATTTAATACATATTACTATGTT
>CM053590.1:89599552-89619520 GCA_028646515.1 Pseudochirops corinnae
GGGAGCAGACTAGGGAACATTTTGGGGAACATTTGATTAGAATTCAACACCTTAAAAAAAAGAAAATGATATATATGTGTTGTTACTATTTTCTATGGAGTACACAAGTATTTTCTTTTTCGAACAGCAGGCTGATCTAATTTAAAACTAATGGGTGTGCCAAAAAATATCACTCCCCCACCATATGCTAAAAATGGCAAAGAAAGGAAGTATCCACATTATAGTGATATCATCTTAGAAGGAAGTTTCTTAGTTATTCAGTTTCAACACATTTTTAATGATGGGAATATAGATGAAAAATCACTAGGGACAGGTTTTGTTTTTTAGTTATTACTTGAAATTGGTAGAGTTGACAGAGGTATATTATGTATTGATGCACATCTACATATTTTAGGAATTAATCCGATGGTCCCAAGACCTGAACTCAGCTGAGGAAAGTAGGAAAACAATGAAATGGTTACTGTCATTATAAAAGCAACAACATGAGGAGTCCTTTTAAATTTAAAGTCAGTGTTGGTTTAATACCCATGTCCTCTCTTATACACACAAAATAAAAAAAAATAAGAGTAATAAAGACAAATGGGCAATATTCCCTGACTCCTGTCTGACCTTGAAATTTATGTTCAATGAGGCTCCTTTCAGTTTGTGTCTAGCTGGACTTTTATTTCTTTTATTTTTTTATTTTTTTATTTTTGTACCTTCACTGATTCCTGTATTGAAAGTCACACTCTGAAATGACCTTGTGGAAGGTGGGATGGAGAGATGGAGAGAAGGAGAGAGAATTAGAGATAGGAGGGAGGGGGAGAGGGAGAGAGAATGAGTGAGAGGGGGGAGGAGAGAAGGAGGAGAGGGAGGAGACAGAGACAGAGAGTGAACAAAATTTTCCCCACCCCACCTCAGTGCCTTCACAAAGTGAATGGACTACCTTTGGACTAATACAATAGCTTTCAATTTAGAAGCAAGTGAATGTAGGACTTATAGCACTAACGTTCAAACTATGAGGTGAAGAAATTAAATTTATGTCACATTGTCAATGGCATAACCAGTCACGCTAGATAATCCTTCCTACTACAAAAAGTCAGCTCAGAACTCTTTTCATTCTGATGATTTTCTATCACTTCACATGTCTGAAGATTTAAAACTGCAAAAGATCTCACAGGTCTCTAGTCTTATCCTCTCATTTTAAAGATGAGATAATTGAGACCTGATTGGTGAAGTGCCTTGCCCAATAGCACAGGCACAGGAAGTAGAAGGGCCAGGATTTAAACCCAGGTCTTTTCATTCCAAATCCAGTCCTTTCACTATACCGCACTGTCTCACTTCTCAGAAATACCCATTTTAGGCCTAGGTTTCTTTTAAAATGTTCCTCTCCTAGTGTAAAGCATTATTCTCTAAGACATGTTGAAATGTTAACTTAGCAGACAACAAAACGAAACAGAAAAAGTAACAAAGAAAAAAGCAAAACCCTTTAAAAGTCATATGAAACATCTATAGGTAACACCACAGCTATAACTAGGATAGAGCAACTGGTGCCTTGTCCTTGGACCAGACCAGCACAGCTGGTAAACTTCTTCCAGTTTGAGATACCTTAGACTAGAGAAAGACCAATGATGATTGGTTGCCACAGGTCACATGACAGGTTAGACCAGAGACAGGCTGACCATGATTGGTTGCTGTGGGTCATGTGACAGGCTAGTTTAGCAACAGACTGAGTATGATTGGTTGCCACAGGTCACATGACAGTCACCTGAAAGCCTTTTGTTTCCCACAAGGAGCCAGAGGGCCATATGGTGTACAGGCCTGGCCTTGTATTATCAGTTTGGAGCAAGAGTGGGGAACCTGTGCCCTCAAGGTCACACATGACCTTCTAGTTCCCTGAGTGCAGCCTTTTGACTAAGCCCAAGTTTTATAGAACAAACCAGGGAACATGACACAATGGAGAGCTCTGGCTCTGGGTTCAAAGGCTCTGCTTTCAAATTTACCTTCTAATGCCTATATGACCAATAGGCAATTTAGTCTTCTTAACCTTCTTGGGCCTCAATTTCCTCATTTATAAAGTGGAAGCATTACCCTAGAAAGGCCCTGAGATCCCTTCCAGCTCTTGTTATGACAATACTCAACAAGCCAATGATTGAATAATAACTGAACACAGTGAGGCTACATAAATCTGTACTAGATCCTTGGATGGGGAGGTGTACAAAAACAAGACTCAATTAGCATGAGATCCAATTAATTAGATGATAGAATAAAATATTTAAGCAACAAAATGCACAATGATAATAAAAATATATAATAACTCAAGTTAGAATTATACTGAAGAAAATTACTGAGTCAAATGTTTTTTCTCTTGGTTTGGAGAATGGATTTGGTGAATCTTCCCATTGAGGAGAAGAATCATCTGTTATTAATCATTTTATATTCCTCAACATCCTAGATGTTCCACAGGTTGTAGGACTTTAATAATTGGTTGAATAAATTCTGTTTGTTGATGAACGAATAATTGAATGAGGATGGGAGAAATTTGTGGAAGATAGTTTTAATCATTTACTGGTTGGTCTAGGCTGGACAACACCTTAGGTCCTTCCCAGATTCTGTGAATCTAAGAATTCATTTCATCTGTCTTCCCAACAGGCAGAAATTTTAGTTATTCTGGGTAGGGGCGTTGATTTCAATATTTAATCTAAATTCTCCTAATGAAATTTGAACCAATTCTTTTGCCTTCTTCCTAGTGGAAAGGGCAATAACACACATGTAGTAGCTGGATAAAAACAATAGTAATCATTTATACTATTAAAAGAAAAGACAAAAATGGAAGCACTGGTGGGAGACATTGCCAGTCAAGCACAATACGTTTATAGAAAGGCATTCCGATATTTGAAGGCAGTATGTAAGTAAGCACAATATTCATCACCTTTGTGTGGCAGTAAATAAAAAGTCATGTACTTGAGTAAATGAACTGAAGAAAAATCATTCTCCTTTCAGCATCCTTTAAAAAATGTCGTTATCTCACCACAATGATTTTAATTCCTAGACTGATGAGCTAGAAACATGGAGGTCCTAGTGGAGTTCCAGCTATCATTACTAACATTGTGTCAAATTCAAAGGAATGGCTCAACAAATAGGAATTAATTTGGAAAATGAGCATGTCGTTTAGTAGAGGTCTTGTGAAAGGGGTATGTCTCAAAAAAAAATGTCAAATGGGGAAAGATGGTTAAGAGTCTGGAAAAATGTGCTTTTAGTCCTTTGTGAAACATTCATATCAACACATTGTAATAACAGACTTTACTATGGATCTCAAATGGTAGTTACCTCCTTGCTGGATCTTCATCTATGTCACATACTTACTAATATTGGGTGTCCCCCAAAACTCTGTCCTGGACCATCTTCTATTCTCCCTCTATACTTCTATACTTGGTGATCTTAGCCCCCATGGATTTAATTATCACTCCCCCCCCCATGCTAATAATTCTCAGAACTCTTTATACTAATTTCTAGTCTTACATCTTGAACTGCCTCCAGTTGAACATCTTTAACTCTCACATATCTTAAACCCAGTATGTTCAAAACTGAACTCATTATCTGTCCATGATCCCCAAACTCTCTCCTTTTCTCTGCTTCCCTGTTATTGCTAAGATCACCAGTTATCCTATTCATTCAGCCTAGAACCTTGGCATCATGCTTAACTCCTCACTCATCCCTCATTCAATTTGTTGCCAAAGCCTATTGATTTTACCTTTGTAAGTTCTTTGGCCTATTCCCCAATCTCTCCTCTGACACTGCTACCACCCTGGGGCAGGCTCTCATCACCTCACGTCTGAACTACTGTAATATCCTGATGATTCATTACCCTACCTCAGCTCTTTCCTCACTCAAGGCTGTCCTCCACTCAACCTTCAAAGTGATCTTTCTAAAGCGTATTTCATACCATTTACCACCTTTGAAAATAAACTCCAAGGTCTTCCTATTACCTCTGGGGTAAAATATAAAATTCTTTTGATTTTAAAGCACTTTGTAAACTGGACCTTTCCTACTTTTCCAGTCTTCTTATACCTTATTCCCTTCAATGTTGCCTTCAATCCAGTGACGTTAGCCTTCTTATTTTTCCATGAAATGGATGCTCCATCTTTTGAATCCCAGCATTTTCATTAACTTTTCCTCATACCTCCTTGTTTCTACCTCCTGGTTTTCTTTAGATTTCTCCTAAAGTACAGTTTTCTGCAAAGAGTTTTTACTAATCCTTTATTTTAGTGTCTTCCTTCTGAGATTATCTTCAATTTAACTCACATATTTTCTGTTGGTATGCAGATTGTTGGATATCAATTAGACTTTGAGATATCTGAAAGCATGAACTAGTTGTTTGTTTGTTTTATTTTTCTTTATATGACCAGCACTTAGGACATTGACTGAAAAATAGTGTGCACCTAAAAAAACACTTGTTGGCTTGACTTGAGATATAGAATTGTACTATCATAGGATATAGATATAAAGCTGAAAGGATAGTATCATAAACTTAAAGTTAGAAGGAACATCAGAGGTCATCATTTAATACCTCCTCATTTTTCATATTTAAAAAACAAAACCAAACCTAGAGCACAAGGTGGTTAAGTTAGTTCCCCCAAGAAAAATAGATAACTGTCTGGCAGAAACTAAGATCAGCTCCAAATGGGTGCATGGCTTACATATAAAGGATGATATTATAAGCAATTTGAGGAACAAAAAAGAAGTTATTTATGAGATCTGTGTTAAGATTTCATGACTGAACAAGAGAAAGAGCAGATCACAGAAGATAAAATGGACAATTTTGATTGCATAAAATAAAATAAAATGTTCACAAACAAAAGTAATGCAGCTAAAATTTGAAGAGAAGCAAGTAAATTAGAAAATATTTGCAGCATGTTTCTCTTAAATGTTTAATTTTTAAAATATTTAGGCAACTTATATAATTTTATAAGAATAAGACCAATTTTTCAATTGAGAAATCATCAAAGGATATAAATAGAGTATTCAGATTAAGAATTCCAAACTATCAACATTCATATAAAATGTTCCAAATCACCAATATATAGAGAACTGCAAATTAAAACATCTTTGAGATTCTACTTCATACGTATCATATTGGCATACCTGACATACCTGAAAAAAATGATAAAAGAAAATGATAAAAGTTGAAAGGTTTATGGAAAAAATATATACATATCTGCTATATTGGTGGAGTTGCAAACTGGCGCAGCTTTTCCAGAAAACAATTTGGAACTATGCTTAAAAAGCTATCAAACTTTGCATACCTTTTGATCCTGTCATATGACTACTAGGTCTGTGCTCAAAGATTTTAAAGAAATAGAATGAAACTCATATTTTTAAGTATATTTATTGGTGTTGCTATTATAATGGTAAACAATTAGAAATTGATGTGTTTCCCACTAGCTTTATGGAATCTGAAAGAAAAAGCTATTATTAGAAAGCTACATATTATTAATACCTTGACTGACAAAGATTAGGCACTTAAAAATTGCTTGTTGATTTGACTTGATATATAGAATTGTAGGATCATAGGATTATAGATATAGGGCATCAATTGCAGAGGTCTAGGAGGCTTTGAAGCTGAATGTTAAGACAATATAGATGAAGAAATGAAGCTCCTGTGAAAACTGTTAAAACATAGATTATGTACTAACTGGTAGAGTCGATGTAGCACAGTAGACAGAGAATGAGCCAGAAAAAGAAGATATAATACTACTATTGCTAATAATAAACAAAAACAGTAAAACAAGGATAATAACAATAACAATAAAAACAATAGCTAATATTGATGTAGAGCTTCACAATTTGCCAAGCTCTTTAAATATATTTATTATCTTCCTAGCCAATTTTACAGATCAGAAAACTAAGGTTGGGAGAGATTAAGTGATTTACCCAGAGTCACACAGCAAGTCTTTGAAGCAATATGTAACTCAGATCTTCCTAACTCTAAGTCCAATGTTATCTACTACATAAAACTCTCTCTCTCATTCTCTCTCTCTCTGTCTCTCTCTCTCTCTGTCTCTCTCTCTGTCTCTCTCTCTCTCTCTCTCTCTCTCTCTCTCTCTCTCTGTCTCTCTGTCTCTCTCTCTCTCTCTCTCTCTCACACACACACACACACACACTGGGAAAAGTCAGTATTTGACTTCAGATTTGTTATGATTATGTTTGGACCCGACTGTGAGTGCCAAGTTCTGTTTGTGGGCTTTTGCTCAATGAACACTAAAGAATACAAAGGTTGAAAACTGCATGGGAAAGGCCATATATCTGACTTTAGGACAAAGATAAATATCAATGGGACATTAAGAGTCAGCTCTAGCTTTTGAGTTTCTTCGTATTCATGAGATAGAGTTAAATAGCATCATTACTGACATATATTAACCATACTTGATAGTGTAGAGCCAACACAATATTCACAGTGCTGATGGCAACTGTGAATATGCCAGCATAGTGCTCAATTGCAAAATATAACAGACTCTCCATATAAAAGACAAGCAAAACATTTATTCAGACACAAGAAAACCAAATCCCAACACCAGGAAACCAAATCCATCATAGCAACATAGAAGTTAATACACCACAACGTAGCAGAGCGCCTCACCATCCTTTAGCCTTCCCACAAGCCAACATTTACTCACAAGCCTAGCTGTTTCCTTGTCTGATTGTCCTCTTCCTCATATCATCTCTAACTTCTCTGACTTCCAGCTTCCTGTAGGCTCCGCTCTACCTTTCAGCAAACTTCTCCCACCATAGGCTCCATGTGATTACATTTAGCCTATTAGGGGCAGGGAAGATATTCAAATTCTCATTACCATTACAGATAGCTAATGGTTTCCACAGGGGTATGTAACAATAATGCAATATTCACAATATATGTATAAATATAAATATGTATAAATATGCTGGTCTAGTTGTGAATCACAAAATTTAACAGCCTCTCCACATGGAGGACAGAGCCAAAGCATTTATTCAAATACCAGGGAACCGAGTCCCAAAACCAGAAAGTCAAAGTCATTACCGTAGCCAGGAAGTTGGTGCACATAATTAATGCAGTGAACACCCACATTCCTAAGCCTTCAAAACAAAATAGGTTCCCTCAGGCAAAGATGCTCCTCTCCTCACTCATGGTAGCTGCTCAACCTCTACAATGCTCACTCCTAGCAGTTCTGGATCCCAGCACTTCTCATTCCTGGAAGTTATCAGTAGAAGTCCTCAGCAGAAGTTCTGGCTGGCTCTCAGAAAAGAAGTACTGCCACCACCAGTTCTGTTCTCAAAATCTCTTCCCTCTCAGGCCTGGGCCTATTATTATCTCCTCTCTGCCACACCCCTTCTTGCTACTCAGCAAGTTTATCCCACTATTCAATTCATAAGTTCTGGATCTTAATACTTGACACAGTTATGAACTTGAAACTAAATGCTAAGTACCCATTAGCTTGTCAATACAAGGACCATGGAAGATCTTCTATCCCATTACCATTACAGGGTATTAGCATCTATTTATGCAAAGTAACATGCCAAATGTGCTACAAATATACTTATTGGTACTAATACAAAAGGGAAATATAGGACATTATTCCTTTCTTCCAGGATCATGGAACCATAGGGTTTCAAGTAGGAATGGAAGCTCAGAGAGCATCTTATCCAATCTCCCCATTTTATAGATGAGAAAACTGAGGCCAAAAGAGATTAAACAGATTGTCTAAAGTTACACGGGTATTAAGTATCAGAGATGGGACTCAGATTGCAATTTATTTGAGACAAGCAACAGGCATGTATAGAATTAATTGTCACAATAGGTAAGGCAAACGATACTTCATCTGGTAACAATAACAACATTACCAAAATAATGATATTAACAACAACAATGACGATAACAGCTGACATTTATATCGATCCTATTATGTGCCAGGAATTGTACTAAACAGACAAAATGACTGAAGAAATTTTGATTCTCACAATAATCCCTTTTAGGTGCCCATTTTATAGGCATAGAAACTAATGCAAATGGAGCTTAAGAGACTTGCTCAAGGGCATACAGCTACTAAATATCAGAGGTCAAATTTGAACTCACTTTTCCCTCCCTTTAACCACTGTTGCCACCCAGTTGTGCCTAAGTTAAACTTGACTTCTAGCTTTTTCCCAATCTCATTCTGCTCTCTGGACTCTCTGTTTTTGTAGGAACAATCCACTATGCTTGTAACACACCTATTCCTTATCTCTATATGTTGAAATCCTTCTCTTTTTTTATGACCTTGCTCCAGTGCTGTTACTTCCACAAGACTTTTCTTGATACTTCAAATTGAAATCAATGTTTATTTCCCAAGAATTTCTTTAGGCTTGCCCCTTTTAGTTTTGTCTGTTTGTCTCCTTTACCCCTTTTTCATTATACTTTGTGTAACAGTTTTGTGTGTTCACGTAATGCCCCAAGTCTCCTTCCTGCTATGTCCATTTCTCCCCTCCTCCCATTAGATCTCATGCTCCTTCAGGACTGCTGCTTTCTATTTTTGTATTCCTGGAACCAAGTATGATACTTCTTCCCTAGTAGGTGCTGGACAAATGATGATTTGAATTTGAAAAGGAAGGATAATGAGATTTTGATGTGCTGGACTTTCTCACCAAGATTTAAGCACCAGGGAGACAACCCTACAAGATCCCTGTGACAACCATTGTCATTCCCCCTAAAGTGTTATGGAGGAGTGTGACAAAGAAGACTAGGGATTTGTAGAAATAGCAACACAATTCTCAGGTTACTTGTTTTGTTGTGAACTAATTACAGATGGTATTAAAGGAGATGAAACTAAATATATTGTGGAAAACAAATAGAGAGAATACCAGGTCTCTACAATAGCTAGGAAAAACAAAGATAAAATAAGTCCATAGGTTCTGAATCCTTCTCTCTCTCCAACTCAAATAACTGGCTTAATCTTTAATTTTTATTTTCTTCCTTATGTTTACGTAACCTAACCTGTTCCTAAGACATCTAACATGCATCAACATAACTTTGAAACTTCTCATCCTATAGATCAGCAGTTCTCAGCCTGTGGGTTATGTTCAATTTGTAACAATGAAAATACATCCTTCATATCAGATATTTACATTATGATTCATAACAGTAGCAAAATTACAGTTACGAAGTAGCAACAAAAATAATTTTATGGTTGGGGGTCACCACAACGTGAGGAACTGTATTAAAGGGTCGCGGCATTAGGAAGGTTGAGAACCACTGCTATAGATCCTTTTGCCAGTGTTGAGAGATGTGAATAGCCAATTCAGAATGAATAAAGGCTATTCTGGAAAGCTAAGGACAACAAAACAATATTTCAAGTTAGAAGGAAATAGGAAGATCAAAGAAGGGACAGAACTGGTCAACTAGTATTTTTTTTTAAGTACTTACGTGTGTACAACATGAGGGTAAACTGTGTATTCAAAAAAGGCTGAAACAGGTCCTGCCTTCAAGCAGCTCTCTTTCTAATGAGGGAATTAACATTAAAAAAAAAAAAAAACTAGGACCACTCATTGGTTGAATAGTACAATGACAATGATAAGAGAGAAGATACAGCTGCTTACCTATTTTGTATGTATGCATGAATGTATGTGTATATGTATGTATTTGCCAGGGAGGATTATCTTTGCCTATTAGAATCAGAATAAAAATGGTTAATAGTAAATTGAACATTTTGGTCCAGATATGTTTTTATTGGTCTACGAAGTTCCTTTTGAGAAAACCCCCCTTTTTCCAGGCAGAGGAAGTTGAATGGCTTATATTTCATGAATTCTGAGATCTCTTTTAACCCCTGTTTCTTTGGTTATGGAATCACCTAGACACTGAGATAAATATCCTCTTACATCCCTAAGTTGATTTGAATGACAATCTTGGCTGTCTCAAGTATAGAGAAAAAGAGACTTGGTTGAAGAGAAATTGTAATAAAAATAAGAGAGATTTTAGTCTTTCTCAGTCTGGCTAGTTAAGATAAAATAATGATAATATTCATAGCAAACATATGTACTGCCATTGCAGTCTAGGGGTGCTGGAAACCCCGAATTCATCTATCTATCTATATCTATCTATCATCTATCTATCTATCTGTCTGTCTGTCTGTCTATCTATATCTCAGCTTGATACTCAAAATAGAAATGTACATGTTCATTTACTAAAGAAATTCATGTAAGTACTGATTTTTTTCTTTTTCCTTAACCTTGTTGGTGAAATAATTGTCTTTCAGACTTTATTGGAAATATCACCACAAATTGCTTATTTTGCAATTGTGTTCCTTTTAAAAATTGGAATTATGTTCCTTTTAAAAACATCCCCTGTCCCACACAAATAGCCAGGTTATACAATTCCTTTGGAAACAAATTTAGGAAGAAATGCATCCGTTTCTGTATAAGAAATATATTTAAAAAATGTCAATTAGAAATTATAATTTTGTAGACTTCAACATATGTTATTTTAATACTCAGGAATGCTGTCAGCTACTTTGGACCTCTATGTGCTAAAACTCTCTCTCCTCTTTACCTGAATGTCAGTAGACTGAGTTTTTTGATGGCCCATTTTGATGAGATTTCTACCTTACCCTGATATAGGAGGTCAAGAAAGTAATAGAACTTCATACTAATTTGGAGAAAAGTGATAGTGTGATCTTCAGTTTCAGACAATCAATAGAAATATATCTGTGTACATTATTCAGCATAACTCCCTCTCACTCTAGTTATCATACAGTCTAAAAAAAAAAAATCCAAAACTCTGACCTCTTTCTCAGTGTAATTGTTGTGCTTCATATCACCTGATGAAAATCTTAAATAAAGACAATTTAAATTCCTCAATAGATCACTGTGGAAAGTAGCAAGAATGAAAATGAGAGCTGACTTTGGCATCAGAAAGACCTGGGTTTATCTTTTGCCCCTGCTACATACTGGCTGTGCGACCTTGGGTAAACCAGTTCATCTTTCATGGCCCCAGATAAAGTTATGAGATTAGTTAGGAGTGAACCGCTGATTTTCACTGATAGAGTTTCCACACTAGGAGTTCCCCATAGTTCATGTAATGAAGATCAAAATAAATAAATAATATACTTATTATATTATATCAAAATAAATAAATAATATATTTAATAACTTATTCCTGTTAAATCCTAGCAAATAGTTTTTTGAGTGATTTCTTTATGCCAAAATTCTCAAGGAATATCCCCACCCTCCCAACACTACCACATTTCAAATAACTAATAGATTATATTTAAATAATGTGCCATTTAAATTATACTATTAGGCTTGGTAAATTATTTTCATAAGATAAGGAAAAAATAACTGGAAACATCAGAAAGTCACTTAACGAAAGTATTTTCAAAAAGTACAATACAGAGACCTACGTGAGACACCTATATTATTGAACTCCTGCTTTCTGTTTTGGATTTCGCACTGCATGCTCCCTAATCTTATTCTTTATCAAACTCTTTTTGTCTTTTGCATTTCAATAATCAAAGAGCCTTGATGGTCAGATTTACGCTATCTTTGCAAGGACTCAAAAATGCCTACGAAAAGTTTTATCTGAATTTTCACCATAGAACATTGAAGTTATTCTCATATAATTTCATCTCTAAATGTGACCTATACTGTCATTGGTCAGTGTTTTTAAATGATATTGGTTTTGTTTGTGTAAAAGGTTTTAAAAATTTAGCTAATCAAAACTGTCCATTTTTTCTTCTCTGCTCCTCTCTAATCCCTGTTTGGTTATGAACTCTTTCTCTATCCAAAGATCTAAAAGATAATTTCTTCCTTGTTATTATAACTAGTTTATGATATGAACATTTTATATTTAGGTAATGTATCCTTTTGGAGATGGACTAAATATAAAGGATGAGACACTTTTTTGGGGGACATAATTAGTATGGGAATTTGTTTTGCTTGACTATACATATTTGTATATTTATTACAAATGTTGCCTGAGCCCCACCCCAGTGGGAAGAGTTCAAAGGGAGAGAAAATAAACACTAGCTAGTTGGAAATAATAATAATTTTTAAAAGTTACTGAATTTTACCTTAATCAGAACATGTTTTTAAGAAAAAGGAAAAGAAGGCAAGGGTCGTACAAATTCTTCACCTGCCCAAAGTCTTTCACTCTACCAAGTGCTTGGTTAGCAATGTCATCCCATTGCTTCTTTGACCAATCTAAATTAAAGAATTATGGCATTTCCTAGGGCCATATTTTAGGTAACATTGAAAAATATTAAAGAAACTACCTTTGTGGCACAAGAAGACATTATTTTAATTTCCTCCCTCTCTCTCTCTCTCTCTCTCTCTCTCTCTCTCTCTCTCTCTCTCTCTCTCTTCCCTTCTCTCTCTCATTCTATGAGATAATAAAAGAAAAGTAAATACACCATACTCTCCCAAAGGCATACTTCTTTGCTTCTTAACATTTTCACACATCATAGACCTCTTTGGCATCTGGTGAAGCCTACAGATCTCTCCTAAGAATAATGTTTTTAAATACATGTATCAAAATGCAGTATTCACAATGCCTATAGTAACTATAAATATGCTGATATGGTTATTAATCACAAAATGTAACAGGCTCTCTACATGGAAAATATAGCTAGAACATTTATTTAAACACCAGAAAACTGAATCCCCAAATCAGAAAGTCAGTCATCACAGTAATTATGAAGTTGGCACATATAGTTAATGGACTAAACACCCACATTCTCAAGCCTTCAAAACAGTGCAGACTACCTTAGGCAAAGATCCTACTCTCCTCACTCATGGCAACTGCTCAGCATCCATGCAGCTTGCTCCCAGAAACTCTGGCCCCCTGCAGTTCCTGTCCCTGGCAGTCCTCAGCAGTAGTCCTTAGCAGAAATTCTGGCTGGCTGAAAAAAAAAAAGGAGTTCGTGCCACAGTCACTGCCATTGCTTCCACTTACCACACTGACTCTAGCTTGGCTCCAGTTTCCTCTTGCCTCACTCCTTCCTGCTATGTCAGCAAGTTCAAGGGACACGGAAGATCTTCAAATCCCATAACCATTACAATACATAAAATAAAATGCATATGATCACAAAGGAAACCAATTCTATTGAACCAGTTATCCATTAAAAAAATTACAGATAATCTAAAATCTATCCATGGATTCTTTGGGTGTTTTTAGACTGGAAGTTAAGAAGCTTTGATGCAGAGAGAAGTTAGGCACTTCTGAAAGGGAATGTTGCAACTTTATAAGTATTGTTCAGCAATCACCTGACCTATGAAAAATCCATTTGCTCACATAAGTTGCAGTGATTGTTTTTTTTTTTTTTTATTGTTTTATGTGTCACATCTTCATTAAGTTAGTAATTGCTGTTAGGCAGTTTCCTTGTACAATACTCCTAGGGTTAGTGCATATGAGCCTGGGATAAACATGGAGAAAATGAACCAAGTTAATTTCCATTCCCAAAATAGTTCAGAAGAGGTAGAGGGAAAACTTAACCTGTCTCAGGAACTTGGTGGCTGGGAGGATGTGAAAATCTTCCATCCCTCAGGCTCATCGCCTAGGAGTCATCCTGGACTCCTCATTATTTCTCACTCCTCCTATCCAAGCTGTTGTCAAGACCTGTCAATTTCACCTTTCCAACCTCTCTCTAATATATTCCCTTGTCTCATCTTACACTGACAGCACTCTGGTAGAGCCCTCATCACCTCCTGTCTTGATTAGTGCACTAGCCTCCTGGTTAATGTGCCTGCCTCAAGTTCCTCCTCACTCTAATACATCTTCCATTCAGCCACTAAAGTGATTTTCCTAAACCATAGGTTGATCATGTTGCTCTCCTAGTCAATAACTCCAGTGGCGCCTTATTGCCTCCAAGAACAAATACGTGCATAGTGGCGGATAGGTCATTTCTCTATGAGGGGCTGGTTTTACCTTTGGACAGGAAATTTCTGAAATCTTTAACCATGCCAAAAGCCTCATACTGGTTTCTCTTGCTTAACAAGTTGTGATGGAGGGGTACAACTGGTTTCATGATTAGAAGGTGACTATCATTTTAAGTCTGCCCAATTATTGCTGCTATCGCAGGAACCAGGCTATTATGGAACTAGATGATACTTAAAAATATTCCTGCCTGCAGTTTGACCCCATACCCTATTGTGGAGAGCCCCATGTAACACAATGCATTCCAGACTACTTTCTTATAAACAGCTTTAGGGGAAATATACAAAAAATACAATTTATTTGTGCAAACAAATTGGGATCTCTTTCTGTAGCAGCACTCACCATGAACCAAGTTATGTGGTAGGGTGGGCAGCACTGAGCAAGCCCAGTGAGGCTGAAACCCACCCACACCTCCATTTCCATCCACCTTTTTAGGTTAGTCAGTCTGCCTACTGTATTTGTAATCCCTGTTTTCTTCTGTGCTGTTCAAATAGAAAAGGCCATTATTACCTCCATCAACTTTTATACCTGTTAATACGTAAGTTTTAGTTTTAGTGTTTAGCTGGCATAACTTGTGCAATTTGGAGTTCCTTAATAAAGAAAATGCACAAACTGGCTTTAACATAACTCATCATCCTTTCTTTTTACTAAAATATATGATTGATTTAAGCTAAGATTCCCCCTGGGTATATGTTGTCATAACATTTAGATAGATTTCCCTTCCTTTATCTAAGTGTTTGTTCTGTGTTGATCTCCTTTTCTGTCTATATATTTGTCACTGAAATTCTTGGGTATATTGGAACCAATAAACCTCGAGTTGTTACACACACATATATCCATAAAATGTATATTAGATGCACACTATATATGTGTGTGTGTGTATATATGTATATATATATATATATATATATATATATATATATAAATGTAAATATTAATGGTTGTTGGTACTCCAAATGTGAGGTTTTTGTTCAGTGAAAAATATGCAAATATATTACTGAAGAAATCTTATCCAATCAACCTTGATATTTTTAATATAAATGAAATTAGGAGACAAAAGAAGCTGCAGTCCCACCATATGTAAAGATAGATTAGTGAACTATGTATAGAGAAACAGAATACAGAGTATAAACATGATATTTTCTTTTCTTGCACACACACACACAAATAATACATACATGTATTATATATTTATGCATGTAATACATTACACTAAATAATATATCTCATTATACATATAATACACACTATGTATATATATATATATATATATATATGTATGCATGTATATTGTGTGTGTGTGTGTGTGTGTGTGTGTGTGTGTGTGTGTGTGTGTGTAAAAATTGGGGTCAGGAGAGTAAAGGACAAAGATCTTTCCTCTTTAAGAATCTTAGAATCAAGGTCAGCTTTTTATCTGTGTCCAGAATTTCTGAGTTTAGGAACTCCCTCTACTAATAGAAATCACTGTCTTGATGAAATAGTAGAGTCCTAAGGATTTGTTTGAGGTCAGGGTCACACAATTTATATGTCAAAGGAACTTAATGTGAATCTAGCTCTTCTTGACTCCAAGACTGTGGTCCTATCTGCTATGCCACACTGCCTCCTAACCTTACCTTATACCACACCATAAATACATATTGCATAAGTAATATGCAACTCTAGAATTCCTTTGCACTGAAATAGTTAATCCATATTTTTAAAATTCCCTGAGTTGTTGAGAAAGTGGGAGATTCTAGTTAATTATTTGCTTGTTGAGTCAAGTTGAGCTGTTATAACTCATTGAGTTAGCTCAGGTATTTGATACCTGGAGATGTATGTAGAAAGTATATTTGCTATGTATGACTTTTATATCAGAGTTTCAGACAAGTCAAAGTTTGTTGATGAATCTCAAAAAATCAATTGATTTTGAAAGCTAATGGCAGCTTGAGAAGCAATGTTTCAAGAGTCCTGAATCTTGTTTGAGGGTGTCACATCACTTGGACTGCATTCTCTATGAGTTTTAAAAATGGAATCTCATTGCCTTACATGAAAAGAATCCATGGAGCATTCATTGTTCCTGACAGCTATTATTTGGAGGGAAATAAGAAAAACTTCAAATTCTACTAGCTACATAGTGTATAGGGAAAATGACATTTTCAGTTGCCATGAACTCCTATATACTAAGAATATGGGAAATTGACAAACTACCCTCCCCCACTCCAAAGATGGCTTTCTTCTTCTTCTTCTTCTTCTTCTTCTTCTTCTTCTTCTTCTTCTTCTTCTTCTTCTTCTTCTTCTTCTTCTTCTTCTTCTTCTTCCCCTTCCTCCTTTTTTCTTCTTCTTTGTTGTTTTCGTCTTTGTCTTCATCTTCTCAGAATGACAAAGGCCAAATGGATGTACTTGCTGTAAATTAGCCAATATATTTATAATTAAAATTTAGCATGATGTAAGGGAAAGAACATTGTGTTGAGAGCCACAGGACATGGTTTCATGTGATTTACTACTAAAAATACATGTGACCTTGAACAAGTGATTTAACTATTCTGGAACCCCAGTTTGCTTATCTACAAAATGAAGACATCAGAACAGGCAGTTTCTTAGCTACTGTTTGAAATTCTGTGATCCTGAATATAGTACATTTTATGCCAATCCTAGCTTGGAATTGTTCCAGCTATTATCAGCATAAATTTTTTTTGTTATTATTAATGATTGTAACTTTGAAATTATTTTATATGTGCATTAATGAATGTTTAACAGGTGAACTTTTCAAGTAATAAGAATCAGAGCCAGGATTCACAGCTGGGTTCTCTGACTTCAAGCCCAGTCTTTTATCCATCATACTATGGTAACCTCTACAGAGTTTTCAGAATGGAAATAATATATGTGAAATTATTGGGAAAAATTCATACATCACAATAAAGGTATACATTTTTATAAGCATTATTCAGAGATATGGTACAGTGAAGAAAGCGTAGGATTTGTCTAGAAATCCTAGAAATCGTGATACTTAGGTTCTAGCCCTAGTTCTGTTAATTAGCTGTGGGACTTTTTGCAAATTGTTTAATCGTTTCCAGCCTCAGTTTGTGTGTGTGTGTGTGTGAATGTTTTATTAGTTAATTTCCCAAACCATGTCTAGTCACCTAGATTCACAAACTTGTAGTCATCCTTAACACTTCACACACCATCAGCTCCCATATTCAGTTGCCAATACCAATTGATCTAACTTCTACAATATTTCTCACATCTGTATCATTCTTTCTATTCAAACAGCTTCTACCCTAACCCAGGTCCTCTTGACCTTTTACCTAGATTATTTCAATAATTTCCTATTGTGTCCTATTTCCTACTTTCAATTACTTCTCTCTCTAATCTATCGTCTATAGAGTTGTTTAACTGATATTCCTAAAGCCAAAGTCTGACTGACCATCATTCCTCTGCTCAAGAGTCTTCAAGAGGCTCTCTATTTACCACTTAGATAAAATATAAACTCCTGATTATTGCATTTAAAGTCCTTCAGATGGTATGATAATAGGAAGAACAATGGATTTGGGCTTAGATGCTATGGATTGAAATCTTACCTCTATTGTTTCTATCTGTGTGAGCCTGTGCAAGTCAATTTGCCTCTCTGGGTCTCAGTTTCCTCATCTGTAAAATTAGGGAGCTAGAACAGATGGATTATAAGCCCTTTTAAAGCCCTAAAACTACAATCTTATTATCCTTTCTAGAAGGCCTCATACTACTCTCCTTACACAATCTACATAAAGTCAATCTAGGGTACTTTATCTGCAATTTCCTATACATGACATTTCATCTTCCATTGTTGTGCCTTATGACAAAATGCCCTCCATACCTGCAATGCTCTTCCTCCTCACCCTTGTTTTTTAGAACCCCCATTTGTTTATAAGGCTCAGCTCAGATGCTCCATTGTACATGAGGACTTTTCTGACATCTTTTTGATATTAGTACTCTCCTCCCCCATGAAATTACTTTGCATTTACTTTGGAAAAGTCCATTTTGTATACATTTGGGGAACTCTTATCTCCCCACCCTCATCCAGTAACTCTCAAATTTGACAGAGTCCCTGAAATGCAAAAATATTTTTTTTCCTTCCACAATAATTATTTGGAGATTTTAGAAATAGTCTATATATAGAAAACATAGAAAGAAGAATGATAATTGCATGTGACCTGATTAAACTGGAAGCAGTAAATATCATAGAGGGAATATCCAGGAGGTCCTGAAAACAGGGGGAGGGACATATTGGATCATGATTTTTTTTTTATTTTAAGGAAAGAAAATTTAGAATCTTCAAGTCACTGACCAATGAGGTTGATTTAGATAGCTGGAAAAATTCTAAAAACAAACAAAACCCTATCAATAAAGGGATAGTTAGTGAATATTTAGAAAATGAGCTCCTACAGCCAACATTTCTACATCAAGAATAGATCATACCAGAGTGATTTAGTTTATTTTCTCCCCCTAGCCCCCGAGTCACCAGACTGGAATATAAAAGAAATGTTCCATATATGGGTTACTTATAGCAACCCATTTGACACTTTCCCTCTATTTACATGGAAAATCTCGAGATGCAAACTAAGTCATGGAATCATACATAATTTGACAGATAAAAGGAAATCCAGTGGCTATTTAGTATTACCCATATGATCAGTGGCACAGTGGATAGAATGATGGACCTAAAGACAGGAAGACTCATCTTCCTGAGTTAAAATCTGGCCTTAGACACTTATTAGCTGTGTGACCCTACACAAGTCACCAAACTGTCTGCCTCAGTTTCTCACCTGTAAAATGAACTAGAAAAGAAAATGGCAAAATACATCAGTATCTTTGCCAATAAATCCCTAAATGATGTCGTGAAGAGTTGGACACAACTGAACAGCAATAGCAAAACTTGTCAGGTAGCCCCCATCTGACAGACCTCACCTATTGTCATCCGGCATCCACCTGAAGATTTTGTTTGAGTGGGAAGTTAAAGTTCCATGAGGCATTTCATTGTATCTCTGTCTTTAATTATTATGAGTTTTTTTCCTGACATCAAACATACATTTGTCTCTGTAACTTGCACCTAGTGTTCCTGCTTCTGTCATGTCCCAGGACAGACAGAATAAGTCTAATCCTATTTCCATATGATAACTCTTTAAATACTTAGATGCTATCATCTCTTCCACCCTTTCCTGCAGTATTGTACACTTATATACATTAAAAACTGGCTGAATGGATATAAAAATTATGTGTTATTCCTTTAAGGTCAGCTTCAAGTATGTCTCAAGCAGAATGGGCCAGAGATTTGTACTTGATCCTATGCTATTTGTTATAGTTCACCCATTGTTCTTGAAGAAGACCAGTGACATCATAGATAATGTCTTGGCTTGTGTATGAATTGAATAAGTGAGGCAGAGAGGCACAAAGTTGTCTGTCTCACTCTATTACAGATCATTGAAGTCCAGTGGTAAGACATTTAACATTTTTATCTATGTGGACAAAGTTGTAGATATCATTGTAATCAAATTTGCACATGCCACAAAGTTGGAAAGGGTACTTATTATTCTGGGTGAAAGAGTTGGGACATTTTCTAGTTGCCCTTTCTAGAACCCTCTCTTTTAATTGAGTGCAATTAACCAAAATTGAACAAGCGGACTTTGCACATAGATCGTGTCTGACAGTACATGTCTCATTTTGTGAATGTAGTCCTCTACCCTCTGCTGAAAGAAGGAACGTATGCCTCCTCATCAGTCTTTGGAATCAGGATGGGTCATTGCATTGACTTCTATTCAGATGCCTTTCAGTGTTGTTTTCTTTTTTATTATATACGGTCACTGGGTATATTGTTCTCTTGGTTCTGCTTACTGTACTTCAAGTGAATTAGGCCCTCTTTTTTGTCATTTATGTTATAATTTACAACCATCCAAGCATGCTAGAATGCATTATCTAGTTAATTATTACTGGGAAAAGATATAAAAGAACCCTGTAATTCAAGTGATGTGAGAAATCACATGCACAAGAATTTTCTTTAAAGGAAGAAGTGTGAAAGTGACTTAGTCATCTTAGTCACATTG
>CM053590.1:89620020-89638061 GCA_028646515.1 Pseudochirops corinnae
GATTATTATACCAACCACAGCCTAATGTAAGTATCCCTTTTGAATGGAATACCAAAGGCATTACAGGCGGGCTTTACAAATAGGACTAATCCCCCCTTACTGAAAGCTTAAAGAAAAATAATGCCTATTGCCAATTAAAGAGACAGTGATTTCCTTAACCAACAGTCATGCAGAGTTGAGGTAAAATGGTAGGGTAGAAAAGCACAGGCTAAAGAGTAAAAAAACTATATATATATCCTCCTTCAACCTATGTGACCTTGAAAAAGTCACTTATTTTCCATGACCATCAGTTTCAACATCTATAAAATGAGAGATTTTGATTAGATGGGCCATCAGTTTCCCACACATCTCTAAAATCTTATGACCCTATTCTTTTAAGACTTTTCTTATTTTATAGCTATTATTACACGTACACACTATGCATTTTGAATTGCAGAAACGTTAGAGATTCTCACTCTGACATTACAGAATTAAAAAAAAAAAACTGAACCAGCAAAATCCAGTGACTTGCCTAATATTGATCACCTAATGGGCTCACACAGTAACACGTCTCAGTTCTCAAAGATAAATCACCACTACAGAATTCCATTCAAAACTCACAGGGTCCTAGATATAAACCTGAAAATCAATTTTCCTTGTTCACCAATATAGATGTTGAGCCCCCATTCCCATTTTTCTAACCAATCATGAATGACTTAGCTCAATGAAGCCTTCTTTCAGCTGACTGCTTCTATCACAAACAGCTCCATCTAAAAAGCTTTTCAACTAGGTTCTCCCTTCCCCCATCACTCTCCCCTTTCTCTTTCCTCAAGTTCTTCCCCCTTTATTGCTCTTATGTATTTATTATATCCTTAAATGAGACTCTCACAATCCTCAGGGATTCAGTTTCTCATTAAAAAGACATAAACCTCCCAATTTTCCCTATTAAATTGATAGTTCCTTTTAAGTCATGCTTTATCCTACATGCATCTATATGCTTTCTTATTTTCTTAGTTTTACCATCTTTAGTCATAAGATATGTATATACACATTAAAAGGAATACCCATCATGCTTCAGTTCTGGTCTCCAACAAGGCAAAATTCTCCAACTTGCATGACTTTGAAATTGTGTATCTTCACACACACACACATACACACGCTTAAATAAATAAAAGCTCTTCCTCTTAATGGCATTAATCTGTTCCTATGGGTAGGCATTATCTGACATGGCTAAAAAAAAGAGCTATATCTTCAAATCTAGACCAAATATTTCCTCTCCAAAACTGTTTAAAATCCCATCTGAAAGTTTCTTCGTACAAATATTTTAGTAATTTATATCAAAAGCTATTTTTACTTGTTTAAGACATCAAAATGTTTATTCATAACTTTGGTAATATTTTATATCCATTGACACTCATACAAAGCTCTTCTTTTTCAGAAAACACTTTTTCTGCCATTTTCCACATTAGCTACTCCATATAAAAAGGGCCTTTAAAAAAGATAGTGTATTTTACATCAGGAAAGCAGGAACAGATCCTAGAGGAGAAAATGAAAACACTACAGAAGTTCCTATTGCAGGAGCTCTGTCCTTTACTATGTAGAAATGTTCTAGGCCCTAAGCAGGGTTTACTCATCTTTTTTCCCCCCATTATTAATCCTTTTGATATATAAAGCTTACGGACTCCTTGGAATAATATTTTAAATATAAAAAAGTAGAATTACAAAGGAAATTAGTTACATTAAAATATATTTATTTTTTAAAAAAATTCAAAGACCCCAGTTTAAGCCTACCCCAATGGAAGCCTGGGGAAAAAAATGTTGAGAAAGGAAGTCATTGACAAACTAATCTGGGTACTTCTGGTTTCTACTCAAATGAGGCCTCTATATTCACTGAATCACAAGATTCTTCTCAGAGGTTACAAACCTCAAAGACCATCTTAAACAACCAGTACTTGAACAAGAATTTCCCACATGATGAACCCCCAAAATATGCACATAATCTTTGCCTGGATAAAAAGAGAATCCCACTTCCATTAAAGGTGGTCCAAGAGATCTAATATTATTATTTCTAATAGTTAGGATTTTTTCTTTACAGAAAACCAAATTTTGTGCCCCTGAAACTTGTACCCATTTCTCCAATTTTTTGCCAAGTCGTCAAACTTGCCTAATATCTGTGCTGCATGACAGTCCTTTAAATATTTGAAGAAAGACATTTTGTCCCCAAATTCTCAAGTCTTATCTATGCTAAACATCACCACCTCCTTCAGCCAATCTTATAGTTACAATATCTCCAGGCCCTTCTTTCTCATCCTGGTTTCTCTCTGTATATTCTCTAGTTTAGCACTTTCCTTTCTAAAAGGTGGCATCCAGGACTCAGTTCAATAATCCTGGTATGCTCAGACCAGCGCAAAGCAGAGTGGAACTATCACCTCCCCGCTTCTGGACTCCCAAAAGGGATGATGACATTGGCTTGCTAAACTACCGTGTTACAATGATGTAAAAATATTGTAAATGATGTAAAAAATGTAAAATATTAAGCTTTGCAGTTCACCAAAACAACTTGAACTCTTTCAAATAAAGTGCTATTGAGCTATACTGCCAAATTGTTCTTATAAAGGCTTGTTTTTGTTGCTGTTGTTGTTGTTTTTTTTAGCATTTATCCCTATTAAATCTCATCTTCATGAACTTGTCCCGGGATTCTACTTAATCAAGATCCTTTTGAATCTGACTCCATCATGGATATGCATAGATAGTACAGATTAGCTATCCCTCCCAGCTTTATGTTATCTGATTATTTGACAAGACCTACCATCTATGCTTTTGTCAAGTTACTAATAAAAATATCCTAGGTGTATTAAGTGAAAGCAGACAATTACTATGATTCTGCTGACTGTCCCCATATTTCTAGTTCCTATGATTGGAAAACACACATTCTAAGAAAATCAAGGTGTTTTTTTTTTTAAGCTCCACAACTATGCATTTGTTACTGTATACCACATTTATGCTCTGATTTATATATTTCCTAACATTTGAAATTCCATTTTAGGAGTTGTCATATGTTAAGGGATATTTGCATATGCAATCTTTAAAAACAAAATTCATAGATAACTCTGTACTGAGGAGTTTAGGTCTTACTTTGGTGAAACGTTGAGTCAGGAAAAGATTAGGAGAAAGAAAATCTACATACTGAATGTTCAAAATTTCACCTAAAGAGATTTTCACTATATTTTTTTCTATGTGTAACTTTTTAAAGGAAGCTCTTAACTGCTCTTTGGATACTAATAATCCTCTAACCAAACTCTGCTCTTTAAAATATCCATGAACACAGCATCTAATACATATGTAACGTAGCCCTAACATCATCATATTGCAAATAAGAGGTTTATAAGAGGAGAAATTATTTATACCAAGTCTAATCTTTCCAGAGATGGACCACTCTGTAACCTAATAAAACATCTTAAGCTGCTAGAATGAGTGGGAGAGAATTTCTCCTTGAAAGATTTATTAACTAACTCTTTGAAATATGAACCAATATAAAAGAAATTATTGCTTCCTTGTTTTATGAATATTTGAGTTTCACAAGTGGGAGGAAGGCTGTCTGCCACTCCTTCTTATCTTGGGTTTGGTATTTTATTTTCTACTTCCTCTGGTTATTTCCACAAGTATAGGAAACTAGGACATGACATCCTCACTTCAGAGGCCCTAAATGCTTATTAAGTGGGGCTGCCTGAGAGACAGCTAATCTCACTGTGGAAAAAAAGAAATAAGAAAAAACAAATGTTGTAAAGAGCTAACTCATGAAATCCATGAATAACCATCGAAGTCCATGCTCTTGGTTCATCTTGCTAATGCCAAAAGTAACACCAACATCAACCCACAGCTTGAAAAATAAACCAGGATTTTGGATACATAAAACTGCAGAAGTTTTCTTACCTTTAAGGAGTACCTTTTAGGTAAAGCCGGATTGGGAGCAATAAGAAAAGAATGAAAACTGTTGCCATTTAGATTTTTTTGAATAAGTAAACTACTATTAATAAAATAGATATTTACATTCAGAGCATGAAATATGGATCCAAATCAACTACATAACTTGAAAAGTCAGTTGTATAATTCATAAATAAGTGACAAAGCTAATGAATTAGTCACTTATCTTGCATATTAGAGATAGAACTTGAAATCCAGTTGCATGTTTTATTCAAAACTCAATGTACTATATAAATAAATCATTAAAATGTACTTCTAAATAAAAATGTAAAGAGTAGCAGCCTGTAGGAGAGAATATGGAAGGTGATTGTATGACCTTGTGTATCAAGACTACATAGAAAGAAGTGGCTTGGAATGTGAAGAGCAGAGGAAGGATGAGAAAGGAAACGGACAAAAAGTTATCCCCAAAGCACGCATTCATCATCAATATTTAGCGAGTTATTCCAGCGTCTTCGCTGCACTATGCCGAGTGTGAGGAGGTTGTTCTCCATCAGCCCTGGTGCTGCTGACTCATGTGGAACTGGAAGTAGGTCAGGAACAGAGAGAACATGGGTGTCAAAAAAAAAGTTACTTCAGTTATTTATAATGAACTGAGAAAAGAAAATGCTCTCAGTTTAAAGCTCGTCACTAAAGCCAGGCAAAGACTAAGCCAATTATGTGGATATTTTAGGCCTCAATTGCAATCCTTTTTTTTTTTTTTTATTGTTATTGCCAAAATTTTTTCTCCATGTTATCCATGCTCTCACTTTGGGTACCAGGGTTAAAATGAGTGAGAGGTCTCCCTTCTGGAACTTTTTCCTTCTAAAAAAAATAAAATAAATATTGGGTCATTAAAGGAAAATGAATATATTATCTGCTGACTTCTCTCTTTTTTTGCCTTATTGTTCTGTCTCTTATAACCCCCTTTACCACATTTTGCTAGTCTCTCTCTCTCTGTCTCTCTCTTCCCCCCACCCCCGTCTTTCCTCCCTTCCACAAACTTGCTGAGTTCAGATTAATATTTGACTAATTATATGCCATTATTTGTTAGGGAAACAGAAAATTAAAAACATAGGCCACAGACCTTATTCTCAAGAAGCTTACAATCTAATAAAGAGAATGTGATACATATAAAAATAAGCAAGAAATGAGGTATTAAATGATAGAGCAAAGGAGATGTCAAGGCAACATATTCTAGAAAAATATGTAAGTGTTGTTTCTTTGACCTAATGGATGGGAATAAGGAATGGCTTCATGGAGAAGGTAGCTCTTGAGCTGGGAAAATGCCAGAAGATGGTATAGAAAGTCAACAAAATACATGGTATTGTACTTTGGGGCTATAAAGTATAGATTACTCTTCCACATCTTATCCACCGACCCACCAGAAAATTAGAGCCCACCTGAATATTTTGTAATTTGTCATCGCCATGCTTTTCTTCCCCTAATCTGAAATTACAGGTCTCAAATTTCCAAAGACTATGCCCCACTCCACTCTGGGGAAGCTCTATCTACATCATATTGACTATAGACTAAGCCATGTTTAAACTCACCTAATCCACTACATATAATCAGCATCAGAATATGTTCATGCCTCATCCTGCTTTCTACCAGGAAACCAGAGCTTACTTAGGCATCTTGAAATCTGGTCTTCTGTCACAATTCTGCCTACTATTCTTTTTTTTTTACTTCTTACTTTAGGAACAATAATAAAACCAACAACTGCATTGCTGTTGGAAACATCATTATAATTGACTATGCTATGCCTGTGCTCACAATCTCTGTAACTGTCCAGAATGGAACCAAAACTCCCTTTCCTGGGAATGTATTTATATGTCACTTACGCATATTGTCTCTCTCCAGTTGGAGAGTTTTTGCCCTTGATGGCAGCAACTGTTTCATTTTGTATTTGCATGCTCAGCACCTATTACAGTTGCTGACAAATAGTAGGAACTTAATAAATACTCATTTATTCATTCAGTTTTAAGTTGTCACAATATAGTTCTGTTATATCCAAATATAGACACATAATAAGGATTTTTTTTTAATTTTGCTCTTACCAATTCTCCACCTTCTTAGTTTTTATTGTGGTTCTGTCATTTCAGTCCTTTCTAACTCTTCTTGACCTCATTTACGGTTTTCTTGGCAAGAATACTGGAGTAATTTTCCCTTTCTTTCTCCAGTTCATTTTACAGATGAGGAACTGAGGCAAATAGGGTTAAATGACACAGCTAGTAAGTGTCAGAGGCCAGATTTAAACTCAGGTAAATGAGTCTTCCTAATTCCACTCCAAGTACTCTATCTACTAAAATCACGTAGCTGTTTCATCTCTTTGACTAGCATTCTAAGGAATTCCATGAGGCCATTCACTTACAAAAATAAGAAAATACAGGAATTGATTATTGACTCAGAAGTTAACAATACTCAAACTTTCTATTTCTTATTTATTTTCTTGTGTTTAAAAAAAGCTAGCCAAAAATACATAATATTTTTAATTGGTAATAGCCTACTTTATTTAGTTCCCAACATAGACTGTGTTTTATTTTTAAATGAACAATATAATCCATTCAAACATTCCTTTGATCAAAGATAGAAAATGCTGAGTTCTATTAGTCCCAGAAAATTCATTGTTTATTTCCACTTAACAACGATAGTAATACTCCCTTGGAGCTACAGGTCAGTGTATTATTTCCTTTGATTATCTTGACAAGCTTGTAAGTGAAAAGTAGTTCAAATACATCATCACTGGAGGCCTCTAAGGAAAAGCTGAATGGACACTTGTTAGGAGGTTAAAAGTAGAATTCCTACTCATATGCATAGATAACTATGACACCCATTTCAGATCTGAAATGTGATCCCTATTTTAATTTGGAGAACCTGAGCTTCCAAGACAGTAAGTGACTTGTCCAAAAACACAGTTAAGTGATGACAGGACCTGCCAAACTCAGGTCTTCTCATTCCAAGATCAGCATTCTTTTCACTACACCATACTGATGAAGACCAATATGTTGCTACTCTATTAAACAGTGTATTTATTTACCTAAAGTACCACAAAATAAATATATATATATATATGTATATATATATATATATATAAAGATATATGCATAGATATAGATATATCTATATATTAATAATAAACATCAACTGGAATGATTTATAACAAATATAGTTATAAAAAATCTGGACTAAAGAATCTAACAAGCCCAAGATTCTTCAGAATTCATAAAAGCCTTCTCTGGCACACATAGGTCACTTTCTAATAATTCCTCAGAAGAAAGTCTGTGAGGGAAAGAAGCACTTGGCTCAATTTCCCCAAGAAATTGTGGGAACTGTGGAAGGAAGAATGGGTGCTTTGAATTATAAGTTCTTAAAAAAAAAGGAAATCATAGACTGTTCTATGACAGCAAGAGTCTAGCAGCAAAGACTATTTTGCCAAATGATAAATTCATCTTTTTTAAAAGTAAAACAGAAGACTATGAATTATCAGATAGTACTTTATATGGGAAATACATGATAGTCTTGCCGAATTGGGAGAACTTGGTGGCATGCCCCTAGTCTTGGAAAATAATGCCAGAAAGAACATATCATTTTATCCTCTTGCCAACCCCAAATGTGAAAAAGGTTTCTTTCATCACCAAACAGAAATAAAGGATAAGACAAGAGGGAAAATGCAATGCTTGTCATGTGCTTACATGCATAAGGGAAAGGGAGCAAGGTCACTTATGAGCCTTATGAGTCATGTACTTTGAAGTCAGGGTAAGGTTAGAGATAAGGAGCACTCACATAAGTGAGAAGGATCCAAGAGGGAAGGAGATAATATGTGCCAAGGGATGTCAGGAGGTTATACAAGCTTGAAGTTGCCATTGATGTCTATTAAACATGGAGAATATTTTCTGGGGTGTGTTGACAAAGAGATAGATGATTATAACAATGCCTTTTATTGAAAAAACAGAAAGAATATTGGACATGGAATCAAGAAGATAAGCTTTAAGGTCTGGTTCTGCATCTTCTCCATATGTGACTGCAGAGAAGGAGCCTCATGGGGAAGGATGGGGTAGTAATTTCTTCATCTCTAAATGGAGAAGAATGAAAAAGGAGAGGACGTATATCAAGCTCTCATAGACACAATTCCTTCTTTACATTTTTCAACCTGTTTTAAATGCTATTTCATTTGATATGTCTAACAAACTTGTGAGGTAGGCAAGGTTAATCATTGTAGATAGAGAAACATCTTCAGAGCCAGGAAAAACTAGGCTTCTGAAACTGCAGATGATGTTATCCAGGCCAAATAATTTAGCCTCTCAATAATCCAGTCAGAATTGAAGAGAAAGTTCTGGCTCACATTAGTATAGGTAGTTTCCTCATTGTGAAACTCCTATACTGGAGAAATCACAGATCTATTCCCTATCTCTATTAAAGAAAGCGAAATTGTACTTTAGAAAATTGGGCCAACTTAACCAAAGTTAAATGCAATGATTCATGGAGTTACAGCTATGAATTGCATTTTCTAACTTTTAGTCCACTGAAATTTCCAGTTTCCCTGATGTTACCAATTTATACTATTCTAACCCTACCTAATGACAAATGCAACCTCTTCCATGGAAAATTACTGATTTTTCCAGTCAGAAGATACCTGTTCCCAGATGGCAGAGAAAAGGGAGCTACTCACCTGAGCTCTCCCCAATACCCCTCTGAACACTTTTAAATAATGCCATAAAACAATTCTTGGAGCAACAGAACCTACAAAATGATGGGGTGAAATAATTTTCCACCTGAAGACAACTTGGAAGGTCAGCAAGAAAGATCTGTCACATCTGGGTGAGAGTTGAACACACTCCAGCGCTGGCCTCGCCAGTACAGACCTAGCCACAGTTGGCAAAGGGGTCAAACAATTGGTAAGAAGGAGATACCAGGGATCATTTTGCTAGCACTGATGGAGGATTCTGTTGCTTTTCCCATACTTGGATCTGGGTCTCAGTCCTGGGTGGCAGTCAAACAGAAAGGAAAAGGTCCTATACATACCTACCCATCTATTCTATTTTTAAGACCTTGAGCTGCTAAGTAGAAAGAAAATTAGATTTCTTTTGTTTGGTCTCAAAGAAGAAAACTAGTTGTGATGAATAGAAACTGCAGAGTCATATTTATACTTTGTGTAAGGAAAAACTTTCCTAATAATGTTATATAAGAGTAGAATGGACTGCCACAGGAGGTAGTGGGTAGACACAAATGACCATTTGTCAGAGATATTATAGATAAGATTCCTGTTTGGGTACCAGTTTGACTATATATATCCTACAAGGGCTCTTTCAGAAACCTTATGCTCTCAGTTCTATGATTAAGAGCATTTCCATTCTGGGGACAGATAACTATATTCCTCAGATAATTTGAGTAGAGCTTAAAATTGATGCCAACGGGTAGATGGGATCCATTTCTGCCTTATGAGTACATGAATAATGAAAAGAAATGAAGTTGAAGGGTGATGCACCCTTCTGAATTCTCAGAATCCCCTGAGATAAAACAACACCAAGGAAAACACTAACCTGCCAAATGTAATGACCCAATTACAAGTCAAAACATAGAAACTATTCATTTCCATTTATTATCAAAGGTTGTGAATAACCATAAATATATAAATACTGAACCTTGTTTGGTATTTTGCATATAGCTTGCAGCATTCTGTTCATAACAGTTATATTTTTGAAAGGTGCTTAGTCATCTCCTAGACCCTGTTGTTCCTTTGTGGATAAATTATGCTATTTACTTTCAGCCTTAGAGCACCAATTAATTTCCATTAGATCTCCAGTAATTCTACTGTTTATTTCAGAAAAGGAAGTATTAAGGGACATGAATTAATGTGGAATAAATTAGAGTAGGGTCGAAAACCTCCTGCCTCCTCAAAACACATTCATTTATTCCTGTAGTGATGAGGAAGATTTGGATGGATAGGTCCATAGGGACTGAGTACCAATGATAATGATATTCATATGCTTCTTTTCTTCCTTTTTTTTTTTTTTACTACCACTTTTGTGGTATCAATAGGTGGAAGCCATGCCTCCTGAACTATTTTAGTTGGGTAAAACCTACAATTATTATTCAGAGGATGACAGTGAGCCTCTTTTCTATATCATGTTAACATTTGTAAAGCACTTCCTGAGAACTTTGGAGGGAAGCAATGTAAAAATTATCATCCTACTATATATATGAGAAAATTTTGAGTTCCAGAAAATTAAAATGCCTTGTCCATAGTTACATAGAAAGTACATGGGAGCGCTAAGATTTGATCCTAGTTCAGCTGACTCCATGTCTAATTCTTTTTTTTTCTATTATAATAGTTTAGATAAGGATCTGATGACTTTTATAAGCAAAGATAGCTTTGTATCTTTACTTATCCAGTATGCTGTCAACAGATTTAGTGAAGATCCTTCAAATTCATTTGAAATCATTTCCTTTGGGGCGGCCAGGTGGCATAGTGAATAGAGCACCTGCCCTGCAGTCAGGAGGACCTGAGTTAAAATTTGGCTTCAGACACTTGATGCACTTGCTAGCTGTGTAACTTTGGGCAAGTCACTTAACCCCAATTGCCCTCCAAAAGAACCTCAAAAAACAAAAATGAAATAATTTCCTTCAAAAACATTCCATAGGGGGCAGCTAGGTGGTACTGTGAATAAAGCACCAGCCCTGGAGTTGTACCAGGACCTGAGTTCAAATCCATCGTCAGACAGTTAACACTTACTAGCTGTGTGACCTTGGGCAAGTCACTTAACCCCAATTGCCCTGCCTTGCCCATCTTCAGAAAACAGCAACAACAACAACAAAAATACTCCATAGCCTGTGTTGAAATTTGCTGTAGATAAAATGCATTCACAATTTATTTCCACTGACTTTGATTAAGCCCCTAAAAATGCAAGGCACCATGCTAAATATAACAAAAATAAAATAGTCTCTGTTCATTTCCTGAGCCATTACTGATGAAAATAATCATCTACTTTCCCATCTTTCACTCTATTGTAATAGGTCCTTATATTATATATATTCCTTTTATCGGTACTATTAGTGATAATATTTTTTTTAAGAATTACAAGTATGATTTTCCCATGTAGGAATGTAAACAGTTTAGCTCTACTGAATCCCTTATACTTTCTTTTCCCTTTTTACCTATTTATACTTCTCTTGATGGCCCAATGATTCTGACATTGTCTGTCTTGGATCTATTTTCCAGGTCAGTCATTTTTCCCGTTAGGTATTTTATATTTTCTTCTATTTTTCATACTTTTGAATTTGTTTGATTGATTCTTGATGTCTTATGGAGTCATTAGCTTCCACTTGCCCAATTCTAGCTTTTAAGGTGTTGTTTTCCTCAATGACCTTCTATATTTTCTTTTCCATTTTGCCAATTGTACTTTTTAAGGAGTTGTTTTCTTCAGTGTAAGTTTGTATATCCTTTTCATTTGGCCAATTGTTTTTTAAGCAGTTGTTTTCTTTTTCTAAGATCTTGACTCTTTTTTTTTTCATAATTCTCTTTCATCATTCTCATTCTTTTACTAATTTTTCTTGTATCTTTTTAATATGATCTTTAAGTTCCTTTTTGAACTCTTTCATGAGTTCTTTCTGGACTTGATACCACTTGCTGTTTTTCTTTTGGGTTTTATTGATAATTGTCCTCTTCTGAATTTGTGTGTATCTTCCCTGTCACCATAGTAACCTTCTATGGCCGGATTCTTTTTTTCTATTTCTTTCTCATCTTTTTTTTGGCCTTTTTCCTTTCTTTTAAATTTCAGCTTTGTTCCCTGGGGTAGAAGGAGCACTGTCTCAGGTTTCTTGTGCCAGGGGCTGCAAGACATGACTATTCATATTGTGCTGCATTGATGCTCCCCTGAGGTCCATGGTGAATAGAAGGTTTTGATTAGATGTGGTGGCATTCAAAAAGCCTAGACACATTCTACTATCTCTCCTTTGTCTCAGTCTGTTCATATCCACTAATCCTGATAGTGTGACCCCCCCCTTTGCCCGGCATCAAGTGATAGACCATGCTTTTAAAGCAATGGTTCTCAACCTTCCTAATGCTGAGACCTTTTAATACTTGTATGTGGGTGCATCTGCATGTGGATGGACCTGCCTAGTCAGATAGAGGAGCGGTGTCTCGGTTCCTAAAACCATCAGAAATATATGTTTTCCAATGGTCTTAAGCAACCCCTGTGACCTCTCTGAAAGGGTTGTTTGACACCCAAAGGTGTTGCAACCCACAGGTTCAGAACTGCTGTTTTAGAGGGAAAGACATAAAACCTTCTCTACTCTGAGTACATGTAGTTCTGAGACATGCCTTATCCTCAGTATTCATTCTTTTCTGCTCAAGGTGAAGAGAGTGGAGTACCTTGTCTAACAAGTTTTGAAATGTCAGGAGACTGCCTCAGCATCCTGGTGTTCTATATACCAACTCTGCATCCAGTACAGTATTAATGTCCTGAGGAATAACATTCAGGAGAGACTTTTGGACCCAAGTCAGCAAAGACTGGGATGAGAACTCATTTGGCCATCATGCTGAGTCTTGACATAAACTTGATAGAACCAACCAACTTGATAGGAACTGAGCAAAGTTTGGATCATATTCACTCCTCAGATGAATGTGGTATAATAAAGAATATGTCCCAAAGTGTTGGGGGGGGAGGGTTTATACTTTAATTCTTACTATATCTTTCACATAAATGTTCTTTTTTATAAAAATTAATCAATATTAAGAGGCTAAATAGATAAGGAGGCTAGTCATAGACAGGGGACTGCCAATGATATCATAAAAGAGATACCCAGGAAACCCTCAAAGTATGCTAGAACTCTCAAGGGCAAATACAGCAGCCTGAGTGAAAGATAAGACAAGAAAAACTAACTTTATAGTTCTGCTTTATCTCTATCAACAAATGGACTTAATTTATGGCTCCTTGTGTTTCTCAATACAGTTACTTGATTTATAGGCTTTTATTTAATTTTTCAAGTACTTATTCCTTGCCTCCTCAGTTAGAACATATACCCCTTGTACTTCACAGACTCTCCCACAATACATATAGACAATATGTGTTTTTTGCTTTGATTTTGGATTTAAGGATCTGTTCCTTCATTCCTCCATTATGGGAGGTGTAGGATTGAATAGGAGCAGTTAAGTGGAACAGTGAATAGAACACGGGGCTTGGAATCAGGAAGATTCATATTTATGCATTCAAATCTGGCCTCAGACACTTACTAGCTATGTGACCCTGTCACTTAACCTTTTTTGCCTCAGTTTCCTATCTATAAAATGAACTGGAGAAAGAAATGGCAAACCACTCCAGTATCTTTGCCAAAAAATGCCCAGCTGTGTACATTAACATCAAGGTGCACTTTCTGCACCTGTTCTAACTTTAAGGTTTTTAATCCATTTAATGAAGGGCGGCTTTTGATACATCCTGTGAAAATTATTTGTAAAAATTAAATGTCCAAATCATGATCATAAAGATTCAGGCACATATGCAATGACTGAAAAACAATCACAAGGATTTAATGACCTTTAGAGGTGCTTCCAGCTCTGTGATCCTGTGACCTGATGTTTTTGACACTATCTCCCTACCTCCCCAAGTTTTCAGAAGAATGGAAGGGAAGTCAGAAGCTCACCAAAGTTTTTAAGATTGGCTTTGAACTTGGGAGTCCCAACACTGCAACAGAGATGCTTTGCCAACAGCTCACAGGTGCACACCACATGAGCAGATGAAAATAGCTTCACCAGAGAAGTGATGACAGCTGTGTGTCTACAATACATTCACCTCAAGGTGTGCCTCCTGCATCTGTTCTACCTTTAAGGTTTTAATACACTTAATGAGGGGTTGCTTTTTATGCATCCTGAGAGGAGCATTTGTAAAAGTGAAATGAATTTGTATTTATGCTCACTTTGAATGCACTTTTATATTCACTTATCTCTAAACTTGTCCTCTCCCCACAGTAAAATGTCCCAGGTAAGTAGGGACTGTTTAATTGTTATCCTTTTAGCCCCAGTGACTTGGATTGTCCTGAAAATATAGAAAAGTCATGAATAAATGCTAATAGAATCAAGTTATGTGAAAATGGATGTATTTAAATGGCTTATATATAGATAGGAATATACAATAGTCAAATGGCCTCCATATGATCAACCAAAAACTTAAAGTTTTTAAAGCACTTTAAAATTATTATCATTTACATTATTTTCTATTGTAAAATAGTGCCTTTGTCAACTGTATGTTGATCACCTTTTTAGAGCTTGAAAAAATATTAGAAGTCATTCAGTTCAACGCTGTCAATATACAGAAGGAGAAACAGACTTGACCATCATCATATAACTTGTCAGTGTTAGATATAGTATTTGAACCCAAAGTCAGGAATGTCACTACACTCAGAAAAACAATGCCCTCATCTTTAGGCTCTGTTTCTGCTTCCCTGTCCACAGGAGACCAAAAGAAATGTTAGAATTGAAAAATGTAGACAGAAGAGGTGACCTAGAGAGGCCTTGGCTAGTTCTGGATGGACAGCTCTAACTTTAGGCTGCCTGAGTGTGATTGAGCAATTGGACAGTAAGTAAGGAGCCATAAGTTTTAGGCCTACTTCAGAGGCAAGTATCTAACAGAGACTGTCTTTAGTGAATGGGAAGCTGTTCACTAAAAAAAAAAAGCTGTTCATTAAAAAATGAGCTTAAGCACTGAGTAGACGGCCCTGCTCTGTGATCAAATAAGTTTGGGGCTAGAAAGAACTTCATTTTGGAGACAAAAGGTCTATATCAGGCAAAGTTCTAGCATCAGAAGTACCAACATTCCAGGAAGAAAAGCCACAAAGAGCTTTTCTCTAGTCTCATAGCTGGATCTATTAAGAGTTTGCCTTTCTAAAAAACTTTTGCTTAAGCCCTGACTTTAAGCTAAAAGGGAGCTAGAGAAGAGGGAGATCCCTACCTAAGGACCCCAGTTGAAGCCAACGAAACTTTGAAATAGCCAGGTCATAATCAGTGATTCATGGTAGAGAGGTGGGCTTACAATCAACTTTAGTAAAGATTAAGAAAATTATTGGGTTTTCTAGCAATCTATTTACCAAAACAATTGACACTAGAAAATTAATTGATGAGAACATGCCTCCCTTTCTCCTCTTTACTTTAAGTGGAGTGAAGGAGTACATTCTTCTCTCCCACCCAAAAAATAAATATTCAGGCAGTTGGGAGTGGGGTGGTTGGATTTTTTTTCCCTTTCAATTTGGGAGTTCAAACACATTGTCTTTTGAATTCTGATTTCATGCAGTAAATGTCCTCCAATTTATATTGTGAATATACTTTCTTTGGGGTCACATTAGGTTGGGAAGGAAATAGGCATTCTAACGGGAAGTAGGGGAAGAAGATAATTTTGAAAAATTCATGAAATAGGGCAGAATGGGGAGTGGGCGCGAAGAGGGCACCGCTGCAACCGGGGTCCGCGGCTGCAGTGAGGCCGAGACCATGTCTGCGGGCGGGAGCTGCGGCCAGACACCGAGCCGGGCCATCCCAGCCACCGGTCAGGTGGTGCTCGGTGACGGTGCGCATACTGCCGCCTGGGGATTACAGCACCTCTCCGGGAGGCACGCTCTTTAGCACCATCCCCGGAGGTACTAGGATCATCTATGAGCGAAAATTTTTGATGGAATGTCGTAACGCTCTTGTGGCCAAAACACCTCCCGGGCATCTGCTCACCATTCCTGGGGGTCACCAGCCCTCCCGGTGATGAACCTGCTACTGAAATGAACCCGACCACCTACCCAACAGCCATGAGGACAAGCCAGGAAGCCATGAGGCATCACAGTTTGAGATGGACGTTTAAGGGGCGGGCCACCAGAATTGAGCAGTGGCCCCCAAGACCCATGGATCCCGTTCAGGGAAGGAGACACATTGGTCAAGCCTTATAGAAGGGTTTTTTGGGTTTTTTTTTTGGTTTGTTTTTTGTTTTTTTTTTTTTCCCCAGAGCTTATGCCAGGAATGGGGCTAGATGTCTCACCCTGTCCTTCCGCAGTGGAACAGCTCCCCTGCCCCCCCCCCAGCCAATACGAGCAGATACTTCCAGTAATGCCAAGAGCTGCCATTCCCAGGGGAATTGCTACAGAAATCGACCCCATGCTGCAGAGGGACAAAATCAGGGGCAGGAGGAGCCCTTGTGAACTTGTCTAGTTCTTCAGGTCTCATCCTGAAAGGATGTGTCCACTCCTTTCAAGTTTGTGCCCTGTGGCCCACGCACAGGGTCCCAGGAATGTCCTCTGTAGAGAGGAAATAAAAGCTGGTCAGCCAATTCTAGAGCTAGGGGATAGAGAAGGAAGGAAGAAGGAAGGAAGGAAGGAAGGAAGGAAGGGAGGAAAGTAGGTTCATGAAATAGTGTACATCGATTATTTTATAATTTAAAAACTTAATTAAGCAAGAAAAACCAAATGCAGTTAAGGAGTGGTACAAGAACAGAGGACCAAACCAGTGAGAATACTAAGCTTGTAGAGAGAGCTTGAGGTGCTATGGTAGTTTATGTTGAGATTTCATTCTAAATAACTATTTCAGAACATTCCCTTAGGAGGCACATAGGCAGTGATGCTCACCCACCTGTCTTTCAGGCTCTAGTACTCACATAAGACACAGGTACATTCACAAAAAGGAAAATATCCTGCAGCACCAACAGAACATCTTTTCAGGTAGGTTAATGTTCCATTGGCAGATAAAATTAATTATAATATTGTATAATTTTCTTGGGGAGCACAGTTTCTGGTCTCTTGCTCCCTTCTAATTGTAGTGACTGCTTTGCATTGGTCGAACTTCTTAAATTAAAATAGTCTAAGATAATATATTTAGTATTGTTCAGGAAAAAGGATACCTTTTCCTGGATTGACATATTATTTAAACAGATTAAGTTAGCACTCCCATGATCCCACATTATTTCTTTTGCTCTTTAGCCTTTCATCAATCCTTGTATCAACATTAATCTTTCATCTAACAATTCAATGAATTGAATTCACAAATATAGTTGATTCTGAAATTACTTCTATAGCCATATATTATGATATAGTTTTTTTCAAGTTTTTTATGTCCAACTCTTTGCAACCCCTTTTGGGGGTTTTCTTGGCAAAAATACTGGAATAATTCGCCATTTCCTTCTTCAGATCATTTTACAGATGAGGAAACTGGGGCAAATAGGATTATATGACTTGCCCAGGATCACATGTTGCAAAGTGTTTGAGGCTGCATTTGACTTCAGGTCTTTCTACTGAACCACCTAGCTGCCTGTTAAGGTATAGAGGTATAGTCAGTTTTCATTTTAATGAGGAGATGCTTGCAGTTTTTACCATCATCTGAAGTATTTCCACCATCTTATTGAAGAAATTATGATATAAACTATTAGCATCTAGGTAACTCTGTAGTGGAGTATTATGCTTGGAATCAGGAAGACCTGAGTTCAAATCTGGCCTTAGGCCATTACTAGCTGCATGACCCTGAGCAAATCACTTAACCTCTATTTGCCTCAGTTTCCTCATCCCTAAAATAGGAAAATAATTGCACCCACATCTCAGGGTTTTTGTGAGGATCAAATGAGATAGTGATTGGAAAGTACTTAGTACAATGCTTGACACGTATTAGGTGCTGTATAAACAACTTATTTAATCTTTCCTTTCTTCCTCATCACTTGTTTCTAAGCCTGTTTTTTAATAAAGCATATTTATAGGATAAGGTTTATGTCTTCCCCTGTGCTTACTTTCACTGTTGGTTGACTATGAAAAATATTTTTATTTCTTTGGAAGGCTCCCATCAAGATTTTTATAGGCTTTCTCTACTTCATCCTATGCAATGAATGTTAGCAAGTAAACTACAATTAACCTCATGAAAAATCTATTTGTTTATTTTTATTTTGAGTACTACAAGGTTAGATAATCAAGTGCCCTATGGAATTATGTTCCTCCTTGCTTTGGGTATTGTTATGGGAATCTGAAGATCTTCCCTGCCCCTAGGCCCTTTGCTAAAGTGGCTACATGACTCTGAGGACCCTTGGATATTTGAAAGTATACTCTGTTCCCTAATAGGCTGAATGTGGTCATGTGGAGCCTGTGGCGCCAGG
>CM053590.1:89638561-89663461 GCA_028646515.1 Pseudochirops corinnae
CTGATCTGTTTTTCTGTTTGTTTGTAACTTCTGTTTGTATTCTCTGAAGTTCAGGGTGCTGACTTTTCCCCCTGAACTAGGTAAATGATATGTTTGATTAAAGTAAGATTGTTAACCCATTTTGAGTTGCTTTCCTTTAGAAAAGCAGATCTAAGAACCTGTGCTAGTAGCTGCCCTAGGTATGCTAGGGTGCTTGCTGGATACAGATACAGATTTAGTAGTTGGGAAAAAGGATATTCAAAATACAATACTCTTTTGGGCCCAGTTCCAAATTGTTGTCCAGAATGGTTGGACCACTTTACTACTCCACCAAAAGTTCATTACTGTACCTATTTTCTCATATCCACTTCAGCAATTGTTGTTTCTGATAGGTGTGAGGTGGTACCTTAGAGTTGTTTTAATGTGTAGTTCTCTAATCAATAGTGATTTAGAGCGTTTTATCAAATTATCATAGATAGATTTGAGTTTTTCTTCTAAAAACTGCTTGTTTATATTCTTTGATCATTTATCAGTTGGGGATGGCTCTTTTACACACACACACACACACACACACACACACACACACACACACAATATTTTTTATATTCTTCCTCTCTTTTCCTCCTCTTAGTGTATCTCTCTTTCTAAACCCCACCCCCCCTTTTCTGAGATCATTCCAATATCAGTTCACACCCATGTGCTGTCTACATAAACTACTTTTAACTGCCCTGATAATAATAAAGTTCTTATTAGTTTGATAAATTATCTTCCCACAAGGAATTTCAAACAGTTCAACTTTTTTGAGTCCCTTATGATTACTTTCAGGTTTATCTTTTTGAGCCTTTGTTTTAATGTCAAATTTTCTATTCAGCTTTTTTTTTTTCATTAAGAATGTTGGAAAGTTCTCTATTTCATTTAATATCCCTTTTTACCCTGAAGGATTACCCTCAGTTTTGCTGGCTAGCTTATTTTGGATTGTAATTTTAGATCCTTTGCCTTCTGGAATGACATTTATTTAACTGTTTTAACAAGGAAACTTCTAAATCTTGTGTGATTCTGACTGTGGCTACATATGTGAATTATTTCTATCTGCCCACTTACAATATTTTCTCCTTGACCCTGAAACTTTTGCATTTGGGTATAATATTCATGGGAGTTTTATTTCTCTTTATCAGAAAAATTGAGTATAAAAATTCTTTCCCAGCTTTCTGCTTTCTTTCTAATCTTGGTTGCATTGGTTTTCTTTGTGCAAACTCTTTTTAATTTAATGTAATCAAAATTACCCATTTTGCATCTCATCATGTTCTTTATGTCTTGTTTGGTCATAAATTCCTCACTTCTCAGTAGATCTGAGAGGTAAACTATTCCTTTCTCTCCTAATTTGCTCATGGTATCATACCTTATACCTTGTACCCATTTCAAATTTATCTTTGTATAGGGTGTGAGAAGGTGGTCTATACTTAGTTTTGCCCCATGATTTTCCAGTTTTCCCAGCAGTTTTTGTTCAAATACTGACTTTTTATCCCAGAAGCTGGAGTCTGGGATTTTCATACAGTAGATTACTATAATGATTGACTACTGTGTCTTATGTACCTAACCTATTCTACTGATCTATCATTCTATTTCTTAGCCAGTGCCAAGAAGTTTTGAAGATTGCTGCTTTATAGCACAATTTAAGATATGGTACAGCTAGGCCACCTTCTTTTGTACTATATTCTGGACCTTTTGTTCTTTTAGATGAATCTTGTTCTTATTTTTTATAGCTTTGTAATATAATTTTTTGCTAGTTTGGCGTGACAATGAATAAGTAAATTGACTTAGACAGGATTGTCATTTTAATTATATTAGCTCAGTCTATTCATGAGCATCTGATATTTTTTTTTCCAATTGTTTAGATATGACTTTGTGTGAAGTGTTTCAAAATTTTGTTCATATAGTTCCTAGGTTTGTCTTGGCAGATGGGCTTCCAAATATTGCATATCATCTACAGTTATTTTACATGGAGTTTCTCTTTCTATCTCTTGTTCCTGGGTTTTGTTGGTCATCTAAAGAAATGCTAATGACTTATATGGTTTTATCACAAAGGATAATGACACAGGTAGATTTTTAGATTTACTAATGGTGAGTTAACTACATTAGTGAAATTTAAGATCCAAATAAATATAAAAACCTTTACTTCAGCTCTTTAATTGTTTCTAGAAATATAGGAACAGGAGATATGTGGCTAGTCAGAATCATTTTTTGTGAGAGATACTTTTGTTATATTCTGCTTTATCTGAAATATTGTGTTTAGTTCAAGACTGGACACCAAATTTTAGGAAGTAGATATAGAAATGACAACATGCCCCAAAGATAAGAATCAAGATAATAGAGAGATGAGAAACCACGAGAAGCCAAAAAATGGTATGTTTACCATGGAGAAGAGAAGACTAGAGTGGTAGAAAGAGCAAGATAATTATTTTCAAATATTTGCAGAAGAAGACTTAGATGTACTCTATTTGATTCCAGAAATCAGAATTAGAAGCACAGATATGAAGAATCAATGTAAAGAAAATTAGACTAAGAATAAGAGCTGTCCAAAATAAGATAGACTACATATAGAGGTAGTGATCGCTTCATTAAATGTCTTTATGAAAAGTTCAAAGGCTCCTTTTCAGATATATTGTAGAAATATATTAATTGGTATTCTTTGGTAGGTATATTAATTTTTGGTTGGCCTAGATGATTGTCAAAATAAATTTTGACTATGTAATTGCATACTGAAACAATATACTGAATGTTCAATTTTCTACCATGATCATATCTATTTAATTTCAAAACTGTTACTTGCTCAAATAACAGGGGCACTCTTACTTTGGTAGTTTTTTTCTGTCTTTTTTAGGTTGGAGGGAAAGTAGTAGAGTGTATATCCCCATCATGGCAGAATTATTATAACTGCTCAAATGTGAGAAAAGTAAAAGGAGAGGGAAAGGGAAGAAGTCAGTCACTGTTTGAATAAATATCTCCATACTATCTTCACTGAAGTCTATTCACACTATTTTCAAATTAACTTTCAAGATCTGCCTTTATTATTCCTTGGCTCAAAAGCAGTCAATGGCTCCCAACTATTTACTGAATAATATTAAGCCTTCTTGGTCAATAATGAAAAGTCTTCCCTCAAAATTCACATAGAAACTATTTGGTCACTATTTTATCCACTCCTCTTCTAATACTTTCTCAGAGTTATTTATATATATACACACACAAATATATATACATATATATAGTTTATGTATTTATATATATTTATAGTGTGCATGTGTGTGTATATATACATACATATATATGTGTATATATACATATATATGTATATACATACATACATATGTATATATATATATATACATATATATATATAGTATCCTTCCAGTAGATTATGAACTCCACGAGAATAGGGATAATGTCTTTGTATCCCTCCCAGGGCCCACATGCAGTACTCTGTTCATGATTGTCAAAGCTGACATTGGGAGTCATATTCTGTGATAATTATGAAGATTTTATAAATTTTCTTGTTGAAATTGCTTCCTCAAGTTCATTGGCCAATCTTTTTGGTTAAGATAAATCTTTTGATAGTGAGAGATAGAAAACAAGCCAAAATAAGCATATCGAAGACTAAATCATTCACGGTTTCTGCCGCATCAATGTATATCAAATTACTACAAAATGAGAAATCTAAGATCATAGCAAGGGAAGAAAATTATATAGGAATATTTTTATTTGGAGATTTCATTATTATTTTTATTTGATGGAAACTGTTCTCTTCTTTTTTTAATAAGGAGAGAAAGCAGTTTTCTTGGTTTGAAAAATTGTAGAGGTAATGGTGGTGGTAGTGGTGGTCGGTACTTTTTCTTTCTAGTCTGAAATTTAATTAACAATTTTGTAAACTATTATTTGGTAAGAATATTTCAAATGGAGCTATTGTCTCACAATTGCATTTTCACTTATAGTGATATATAGATGTGTGTAACAAGATGAAATACCATATGACATGTTAGAATAGTCTGTAAGGGAGAACAAAATAAATAAACCTAGATCTGGAATCAAGAGACTGGGGTTCAAATTCTAGCTACTCTATAGACAAGTAATCCTACTCATACCTAACATCTAGATAGTTACCTACTACTTTACAATTAGTAGATCATTTGATCTTCAAAATAAGCCTAGGTTATAGGTGCTATAGTTTTCTTCATTTTACAGATGAAGTAACTAAAGCAGAGACAGAGTGACTTGCTCAGTGTCACATAGCTTTTAAGAGTCTGATGATGGATTTGAACTTAGGTCTTCCTCACTTCAGGACTGTGTTATAATCACTCCACCACTTTGCTGCTATCACTGCTGCTACTGCTGTTGCTACTATTATGGTTGAAACTACAAATATGAATATGCATACAAATATGGATTTTAGGCAAGTGATATGGTGCTTAGTGTGCTGAGTCTGTGATAAAAAAGATCTGAGTTCAAATCCAACCTCAGATGTTTACTAGCTTTGTAATACTGGGCAAATCCCTTTGCCTCCTTCTGCCTCAGTTTCTTTGACTGTAATATGGGGATAATAATAACACCTACTTCTCAGGATTGATGAGAGGATAAATGAAATAACATCTGTAAAATGCTTAGCATAGTGCCTGCAGCATGGAGATGCTTAATGAATATGTATTCCCTTTTCACTAGTGACTAACAATTGTGTGGTCCTCATATTTGTAAAGTGCCCTATATACATTATCTCACTGAAGTTTCGCAACAACACTTCTACTTGGGTACTAGCAATACTTTCTTTTTGTGTGTGTATGTATGCATGTGTGTGTGTGTGTGTGTGTGTGTGTGAACTATAGCTCTATTTTGTGTTGATGACTTCCAACCTTCTCTTTGACAGTGATCAGCTTTGAATCCTATGATTTGCACTTTTCATCTCAAGATGTGTTTTTTGGTTGAAAAAAATAATAGCTTTTCTAGGTTACCCCTTCTATGTAGTATTCCCAGTTCATAAAAGAGTAGATTTTCTGATTTTGTGTTAGGCTGCTCTGTAGAAGTTTGGGCAGCTGCTCTAGTATTTTGAGTTATATGCAACACAATTCCACGCAGACTTTTAGTGCTATTCTGTGGTTTGGACTATTTATATAAAGCCAATATATTTTGTCTCTCCTAATGAATCCTTTAGTGTCTAAAAGATCACTTCAATTGATAGGGATGGCAAGTTTTCAGTATTTTGCTCCTTTGTTTCATGGTTTTAATACTATTGATGATATTAAAGCTGCAGGGCCAATGAAGGAAATCTGCTTTCTCCAAGGGTCATGCTGCTCCAGAAATCCCTTTCTTTCTCTAAATCAGGCCTACACAACCTGGGGTGATAGGCTGCTTACGACCTTCAGGCCACTTGCAGGCAAAAGGCTTTCATCTACATCCAAAGGATGTATTTCTCTACAGTTTTCTCAGGCCACTGAAATCCTTTGGCAAGCCCAACTGCCATAAGCAGCTCACTGCAGCTTGTGTAGGCCTGCTCTAGATGTTCAGATTTCCAAAGCTTTGAACATATATTTCATGTCAACTTAAAGGTTGACACTACCCAAAAAATCTTCCCTTACTGTACTGGATGCTAGATTTGGGGATTGTGATGCATAGAATATTACCAATCCTCTAACAAAGAGGCAAAATAAAAGCAGCATTGTCCATGAATTCTCTTTTTAGGACATTCGGACAAGAGCGTGAAATCTCTACTTGCTTCTTTGAGATCTTCTTCCGAGGGGGAGAAATTTGAAAGAGAGAAATCTGTCTTTCTCCCCTTTTACCCTTTATACTCTAAAATTAAGGTTCAAGGAATTTAAAAAAAGATTCATAAAGAATAGCCTATTGGTCTATTTTTTTTTAATAGGGTGACATAATAGAGGGATTGTTTCTTCAGACAAGCATCCTTACTCTCAAGAGTCTCAAACAACTGGGTCAGCTAGGTGGTGCAGTATATAGAGCACTGGCCCTGGAGTCAGGAGGGCCTGAGTTCAAATGTGACCTCAGACACTTAACACTTACCAGCCATGTGACCTTGGGCAAGTCACTAAACCCCAACTGCCCTGCCTTCGCCCCTCCAAAAAGCAAAATAAAAGAGTCTTAAAAATCCAAGTAATCTCAGGAGCAGCGCCTTCATTGAAACTTATCTCCTCATGGGAATCAAGGGGGAGGATTCCAACAATGCCAATTAAGCTTGAGCCAACCTAGATCTCTAAGCCCTAATGAAAAATTGTCTTTTGTCTACTTAAGAAAATGCCAACAGGCATCTACCTAAGAAATATTCCAAACAGAAGTTCATTGTCCTCAAGTCTTAGCAATATATATACATATATATATATATATATATATATATATATATATATATATGTATATTTATACATCAAGTAAATTCCCTTGATCACCTCCCCTCTTCCCTCTATATATCATCACATTTTAGTCTCACAACAATGCCTTGAGGGAGGTAAAATAAATATTTTATTCATCTTTTTTTTCTTAAATGAATAGAGTAAGACTCAAGAAGCTTTACTTACCAAAGCTACACAGCTAGTGAGCACTAGAGTAGAGATTTGGATTCATATCTTCCTGATTTCATGAATGAATGAATGAACAAATGAAAAATATTTATTAAACTCTAAGTACAGTGTATTGTCCTAAGGCATGGTGATATAAATAGAAAAGAAAAACAATGCCTGTTCACATGTAGTTCATGTTCTAATGGGGGAGATAATACATATAGAAGTTGTCAAAAGCAAGTCAGATAGAAATGCCTATGGGTAGAAAAAACAAATGGTAATTCATTTTCTATAACTTTTTTTTTCCCATATGGCAATATAATACATTTGCCATTGAGCCATTTCACAGTGCCAAGGAGTTTGGTGCTGAAAGCTTGCCTTTTTTTTTTTTCCATTGGGTCTTCAGTAGCTATGGTTACTGAGTGGACATTTGAAATATTTGAAGAAGGGAGGAGTCAAGATGGTGGCATAGAAGCAGGAGATTGCTGTGAGCTCCCCCCATAACCACCTCAAATACCTATAAAATATGGCTCTAAACAAATTTTAGTGCTCCAGAACCTACAAAAGTACAGAGAAACAAAGCTCCCACTGAAGGCAGCATGGCAGGTGGGACAGGTAGGGCTCATTGTAGTGCCCTGGGAGCCGAGACCAGTCAGCCCCAGGGCTGCCAGGACAAATTGAGGTTGGAGCATTTGAGAGAGTAGATTACCAGCAGCTGTGGCAGTTTCCAGAATTATCAACCCAAAAGAACCAAGGACAAAGTGAAGGGTCAGTGGAACTCAGCTGAATTTGGTGGAGAAAAATGGGTCTGGCCATCTGCCCCCAGGGCAAGAAATCAGCAGAAGCAGCGGCCCTGCCTCCAGATGGCTGCTTCAGAGCTTGTGGCCTGCAGATTGCAGGGAGGCCAAGAGATCATTCAGAGGCTAAGTGCTCTTGTCTTAAGCTGCCTGGATCAGGACCATGGTCTTGGTTGGTGGTCTTGAGGTGCATGACCAGTGAGCCAAAGCTCGTGGAGGCTGCAGAGATGGCAGCCTCCTAATAGCTCTGGCAGCTGCAAAAACCCCAGGGATTTGGGACAAAGCTCTCCACTCTGGAAGAAGAGTTCCACAGAGCTAAAAAGTCAAGTAATTGATTGGCAACATGAGTGGGCAAAGGAAGCAAAGTAAACACAGCAACCCAATTTTAGATTCCATTTTTGGGGACAAAAAGGATAAAAGCCTGTATCAGGAGGAAGACAACAGTCAGAACTCCTGCACCAAAAGCTCCCAAGAAAAATGTAAATTGGTTACAGGCCATAGAGGAGCTTAAGAAGGATTTTGAAAACCAAATAAGAAAAGTGAAGGAAAAATTGGGAAGAAAAAAGAGAATGATGCAAGAAAATCAAGAAAAGAGAGTCAACAATCTGACTGAAGAAAATAACACCTTAAAAAATAGATTAACTGAAATGGCAAAAGAGGCCCAAAAAGCTAATGAGGAAGAATTCCTTAAAAAAAATACATTTGAAGAAGCTATGCCCAAGTCACATTTCCATAAGGTTTAATTCTGTAATTGATGGCTGAAGACATTGGACTGAAAGCAGATAAGTGGTCTGGAAGAGACTGTCATTTCTGGGGCATTGAGGCTTAGGATTCTGGGCTGACTTTTTGGGTGTGAAATTAGCTAATGGTTATGGTTTAGCAAAGGCATAGCATGTCTCAATTTATTCACAAGATTAAGTTCACAATAAACTAAAGGATAGATTAGAGAAAGGGAAAGAATGGTGGCAAGATTGTTAATGTCAAAGTGATTGGTAATGAGAGTCTGTATCAAATTGGTGGTGGTGGGAATAGTGGGCAAAGGAAGATGCTCTGATGGAATCCACAGGACCTGATTAAAATGCATATGGAAGGGGAGAGTAAGGGGGAAACCTAAGCAAAGAAATAAGAATACTAAAAATGAATTAAAGAAAAAAGTGAAAATTCCATTCAGCAAATGTTTTCCATTTTTTGGCATATCCACATTTGGACACTTCAGTGACCTGACTTCATGTGGGAATAATATATCTCAGGACAAATTTTAACAAAAAGATTTAACAATTAAGGGGTTTATTTTGTTTCAATATTCCAAAGGGTTCCAAAGGAGGGTGTATATATAAACAAATGCAATTTTCAGTATTCTGCTAGTATAACCTCATCAGGATTCTGGACAAATTCATTAGCACCATTTCAGTCTTCAAAGATTTTCAGTAGAAGGTTATCATCAGGGTCAGTGTTGCTGGTCCGAGTAGCTCAGACACTTGAGTTCCCTTTTCCCAAAGTACACTTATGTTGATTGCTTGTTATGAAGTTAGGAAAAAAGAACTCAGCACAGGGAAAGGAATGTTGTATTTGGAATCAGAGGACCTGAGTTAAAACCCCAGCTCTTCTATTTACTTCCCATGTTACCTTGTCCATGTTGCTTAACTTCTCTTCTGTTTAATTGTAAAATGAGGGGTGATAGTAGAATAAAATGATTTTCAAATCCTTCCTGTTCTAAATCTATGATCACATGACCTACACTGAAGGGATAAGGCAATCAAATCTTTTCTAGAAAGTAAAAATTAAATAAGGGCAAGCAGTTTTTGTTTTTAATATGTTATATACAAAGGATATTTTATGTTCAATATGTTATATGTAAAAGATGTTTAGGCTAGGTGGCGCAGTCAGTAGAATGCTAGGCCTGAAGTTAAAAAGATTAATTTTCATGTGTTCAAATCTGACCTTAGACAGTTACTAGTTTGTGTTACCCTGGGCAAGTCACTTAACACTGTTTGTTTCAGTTTCCTTATCTGTAAAATGAGTTGGAGAAGGAAATGTTAAAAAACTCCAGTATCTTTGCAAAGAAACCCGAAATCATGTCATAAATAGTTGGGCATGACTGAAAAACAGTTAAACAAAATGTAAAGGGTTTTTTTTTTTCTTATGTCTGCCTTTTTTATTTGTTTGCAATATTTCTCTATGCTTTACTATATTGTTACTTCAAAAAAGAGTTCAATGTGGTACTGAGAAGTATGTATATTCTTTAGTAGTCCAATTTGAAGATGTTGTAAGGATTTCAGGCTATGTTTTTCTCTTTGTTTTTCTTTCTGTAAGACTTGTCCAAATCTGAGAGAGGGACATTGAAATCTCCTACCACTGTAATTTCACCATTTACCTCTTCTTGAATTTCACTTAATTTTTCCATGAAGTTGATGCTAAGGTATCTAGAACATGTAAAATTAACATCAATATTGGTTTGTTGTTTTGTCTATAGTTCTTTTCAAGATATTTATCCATTTTAAAGGTTTTGAATGCTTGTTTTATCTTTGTCTGCTAGCATTATTGAAACTCCTACCTCCTTAAAATTCACTTGATGCATACTAAGTTTTATTCTAGACCCTAACTTTTATTCTGTGATTTTTACATCTTTTTCTTATAAGCAACAGATTGTGTCATTTTGTTTCTTATCTAATCTCCTTTTCATTTCTTTGGATTATTTGATCCATTCATACTTAAAATTATGAGAATTAAGTTTATATTTTACTCCTTCTCTCTCACTCTCTCTCTCTCTTTTTCTCTGTATGTACATACACACACATATAGGTATGTATGTATGTATGTATGAATATGGTTCTAAAAAATGTTAGGTTTTCCTAGTACATAACTATTACTGATTTCACTATTTATTTACATAATCAGTTTGTGTTGTCCTTTTTAAATTTCAAGGGCTTATTTTAATGGTCCCAGACATCTGGAATCTAGTCTAGTCTGTTTTAAAAGTCATTCACAATACTTTCTACCTACACAATGTATATTTGCCATAATTCAGCCAATAAAGAGAGCAATATAAGGAAACAAAATAATTTAAAGTGAGGTAGAAATGAGAAAATTAGCAAATGTATGTAGGAACAAAACACATTTTGCAGGACAACTAAAATTTTTCTGTGCCTGATCATGATGTTTGTGTTGAATATTACTGAAGCTTTTTGTCACATAGATCAAGGACAAAGAATGGATCAGATGACTTCTAAATGTTCCTAGAATTTGATGGATATAAATTAGACTGTTTATTTTCTCTTCTATAAATTCAGTACTTTTTTCTCTTCTTTTCTTTTGGCTTAATATACTTTAAGGCAAACTTATTACCACCAACCTTGTCATCTTCATCCTCAACTTCTCCTTCCTATTTGTTATCCCTTTCCCTATTTTTGCTTAATCTTTTAAGTTCCTTTTGCTTTCTTCCTTTTTATCTGAGTATTCAATTCTTCCTCCTTTTCTTTCCTCCTCTTGAATTTTGTTTGTTTGTTACTTCAAACAATTTTAATTTCACTTTTCTCACTTTTATTTACTATTTAACTTTCCTGACTATTTATTCAAGGCATTTATTTTTGATTTGGTAACCCATAAAATATTTAATCCTTCTTTAGTCTCTGTATTTCTTATAGGATTAAAACTTCTTAGATAACTATTTTAAATTCTCTTTTGTAAACAACTATGCTATTAGTGCCCTCATGCCCTTTTATTCTGTTGTGTTTCACTTTTAGAAATACCAATTCTGACAGATGATAGAGAAGATGGTGTCCTATGATAAACATTTTTTTTGTACCCGATTATGCAATTCATTATTAAAGTTTGTGCTCTTCATTATTTTTCTCCCATTTGCTATGAAACCTCCCCCCTGTGTTCATGCTTTGTTACTCTCATGGATATAAGCTGACTCTAGGAATATTTTTTCCCCTGAGGCAGGATGCATAGTGTTTTTAAGAACCAAATGCTAGTGGATGATTACTTATAGTAAGGTCTCACATACCTTTTTAGAGCATCTATTTTCCTCATAAGGGCATTTGTTAGTATTAACACCTCCTACCACTGAAATAAGATTTTCCCTTTTTCTCCCCCCTCCTCTTTCAATTCTATCTTTTTCTCTTCACCCCTTCTCCTTCAGGTTTTCAAGATTACCTGACTTATTTTCCTTTTATTGTTTAGTTTTGACTTAATTATTTTCTTTTTTTTCTTTCTCCTTTAATTCATTCTCATATTCTACCATTTAATTTTTTTTTGTTAGAGGGAATCAGGGCAAAGTGACTCAATCATTGTCACAAAGCTTATAAGTGTCAAGTGTCTGAGGCTGGATTTGACCTCAGGTCCTCTTGACTTCAGGGTTGGTGGTCTATCCACTATACCGCCTAGTCGATCCTCTGCCATTTAATCTTAAAAAAGAATTGATTGACTTTTAGGCAGGTATTATGAAGTTTATGCCATGATGTTTCAGGTATATTGCTCCACCATCACTTCCATTTGACTTATACTTTTATTTTGTCTCTTTGTGACCTTGTCTATTAACGTTCTTTCTGTTGTTATTTTGTTTTCCTTGGTTACTGTTTTTGCTTACTTTTCTTATACTTCTGTTATCTGTGGTATTTAAAAAGCAAACAATTTGTTCAGCAGTTTTCTTTCATGATTAAAATGATTCTTTTTAATTAAACATTTATTTGTATTTTCGTTTCTGGATAGGTTCATATCTGCAGGATTTATCCTTTAGTGTTACTTCTTGAGTATCTTTGCTCTTTGGAACAAATTATTCAATTTCCTTTCAAAATTTATGTTGAGTACAAAATAAGTTTCTTTACTTTCCTTTATATTTGGGTTTTTTTTTTCCTTCTATTCACTTGTAGCACTAGTTGTTTACTTATTATGTTGATTCAATCGTTATTCATAGATATACGGGCTTATTTAGCTGGTCAGAAGGCTATATTTCCATCTGTTATTAACACCATCCATGTTGGTTTATCTGTTTACCTTCAATGTTTTTAACTGAATTTTCCTCATCCTGAGATCTTTGGTATTTTTTTCTCCTTATATTTTCCTTATTGACATCTTTTTGAATCCTTCTCCTTTGATTATGGGGTTTTTTTGGGGGGGGAGTTTGATGTTACCATTTTCTGAGCTTTATCCCACTGCTGGGCACTTCAAATATTTCATAGTAAATCTTTTCTCCAAAAGGCTTCTTAGGGGAAAGTACTGGCCTCATTTGAATGCTACATTGTTGCTTTGAAAAGACCTGGTTGAATCTCCTCCTTTGGAATCCCCATTCATGCTGACATTTTGTCCCATTTGCTATGGTTTAAAACTTTTGCAACTGTCAATGACTGTACAGTTTTTCTTTTTTTCTTTTTTTTAGTTTACATCATTGATTTCCACAAGATTTTGAGTTACAAATTTTCTCCCCATCTTTCCCCTACCCAACACCCCCAAATAGCAATCCCACTGTATACCCCATCCATCAATCTGCTCTCTCCTATATCCTCCCCATTACCCCTCTGAATGGCAGAGTAAGATAGACCTCCCTATCCCAGTGCCTATATATCTTATTTCCCAGTTTCATGTAAATAATAATAATAATAATAATAATTATATATATATGTGCATACCCTTTGATGCATCATTACCACTTCTAGGGATGTATGTCAAAGAGATCATACAAATGGGGGAAGGACCCATATGTACAAAAATATTTATAGCAGCTCTTTTTGGGGGTGGCAAAGCATTGGAAATCAAAGGGATGCCCACCAATTGGGGGAATGGTTAAAGAAGTTGTTGTTCATGAATGTATTGTATTACTATTGTGCTATAAAGAAATGAGCAGACAGACTTCATAACAACCTGTCAAGACTTATATGAACTGATGCTGAGTGAGAGGAGCAGAACCAGAAGAATATTATATGCAATTACAGACATATTGTATCTGTGATGACTAACTTTGATAAATTTGGTTCTTCTCAGAAATGCAAGGTTCTAAGACAACTCCAAAAGACTCACGAAAGAGAAGGTTATCCACATTCAGAGAAAGAATTATGGAATCTGAATGCAGATTTAAGCAAACTATTTTCTGTCTCTCTTTTGTGTTGTTTTGTTTCTTCTTTCTTGTGGTTCATTCCATTGGTTATAAATCTTCTTTACAACTTGACTATGGTGAAAATATGATTAATGTGAAGGTATATGTGGAATCTCTATTGTATTAAATACTATTTTGAGGAGGAGGGAGAGAAAATTTGGAATGCAAAAACTGGTGGAACTGAATGTTGTAATATTAAAAATAAATAAGTTTAAAAGGAAAAAAGAAATAAACCATCTGTATTCATTGAGTTTTTTGCTCATTAGGATTTTCTGTGTCTTAGACTACAGAGACAATTGAAATTGCTTTGTCTTTTGCATACAATTCCTATTTTGGGGAGGTTTGAGAGGACATGAGGATTAGAGAAAATGCATAGTTATCCATCCTCTTTTTAGTATTTCCCAGAAGTCAGGGCAATATCTTTCAATTAATAGTCTCAGAAATATAGAATAGTACAACTAGAAGAGACCAATGAAATAATTTAATAAAAACCCATCATTTTTAAAATTGAGTCAATAAGTGGCTAAGTTGTCCAGGGTCACACAACCAGTTAAAAGTAGACAAAAATGACTATTCTTCATGTACAAGGCAAAACTATCTAGATATCCTTATTCATCTAGTTATGCAAGGGAGTATTTAATGCTTTGAGGGATTCTAACTAGGAACATTCATATACCAACTTTCTCAATAAATCATCAAGAACAGTGATTATTATGCCCTCCACTGCCTAGAGGCCAGATGTGATACAATTCACACTTTTTTCTGGGTTCTCCAGTATGCTTAAATGCTATTGGGAATATCTGAGCTCTCTTTCATTGGATCTAGCTCCCACTGGTGGTGCTCCTCCACTCTTCCTCCAATGTACTCTCACTCACTTTAACAGTTGGATTAATTTTTACAAAGGAATGCTACTTCAATGGTGTATCAAGAATAAACATACAGTTATTCTCTTCAATACCTAAAGTAACAATGCTCAAACCACCATGTCATATTCTGGTGAAGGGTATTAGATTCACAGCTTAGGCTAGTTCCCATATAGCAAAATCCCAACAAGTTCCAAGTCTAAAACACACCTTGGTTTGAGTTATGGGTACCTTAGCTTCTCAGGGCTTCCTTTTGGCTGTTTGCATATTCAGCCTGGAATCTTGGTTTCAAGGTTTACATGTCTAAAGTTATTGCATCCAAGAGTGACTCCACAACTTTTTTCTAGAAATGAGAAAGACAAATAAAACACAAAAACGAAAACAAATCCACAGTCTCAGCCTATTTTGAGACCACAAAGTAAAAGGGGATGGGGAACAGGGGAAGATATATCTTCTTTCCACCCCTGTCAGTTCATTATGACTATACTATAGGTGAACATGACCCTAACTTTCTCTGAACCCAGTTGAAAAGGGAGAGAGAGACTGTTTCAGTTTTAAGATGAAGACTATCCCAGCCACACTGCTATTGGAATGATGCTACTCCCACCAAGTGGTAGAAAAATGGCAGGATGTCTTCTCTTAGAAGCAAGGTGCCTCCATGGTAGGTGATCTGGGTGTGTGCAAAGATACTATCAAACCTCACTCCTACTACCTACTAGACACATAGTCAAAGAAAACATTTTTCATTTCTTGGCAAAAAATCTAACCTATTTGATTCAGTTCTTTATTTTTCTAAAATGGTGTCACAGAGGTTTCTATATATTGCTCAGTGTCCACTATGCAGACAATATGCTTAATGAAGGTTGGGGACCTTGTTTATTAGGTATATGCTATTTTATTCTAGATATGGAGGGTGAGGAAAGCTCTTTGGTGTTTAAGTCAGAAGAGACATTAGGGATTTGAGGGTAAAAAAAGCCCAAACCTTCTAAGTAATGGAAATTGCATATCTTTGAATATGAAAAAATAATTTGAATTACATATTACTGCAGTAGAATTCTCTTGTCAAAGGTAGAGTAGGGATTGGGAATGACTAGGTTCTAAAGTTCTGTGAAGAACCTACAGAGAACTCTAAGATGCATGCATTTAAAAAAAAATTACAGGAAGCCAATAGAGAAAACCAGGATGTAGATGCATTCTTCAATTTTACAGTTTTATAAATAGTGTATGATGTATGTGTTGAAAAAAAAATATGTGACTAGGATTCTGGCATATTTCTCCATGAGGTAATTGTATAAGAGCTTCCTAAAAAAAGTAACCTGGGTGCTATTCACTCCCTGAGTCTTAGAAGTGACATAAGATTTGCATATGATCAAAAGCTTTGTGGCAACATGCAAAATTTAGTTTCTAGATTGTATAAGATTCTCTTTCAATGATATAATTTTTCTAAACTTATTTAAGGAACTTTCACATGTCTTTAATGTGCAGCTGTTGCATATGTATCCTGAAAAATAAACCTTGCCAGAATGGCATATATTTCTGACGAGTAAAATACATCATAAATAATTTAAAAATTACAAATGTTAGCTAATAATAAAAGTAATAAAACTTACAAGAAAAATTCCTGTTGAGGTGGTTAGAATAATCACACCTTTCACTGAATCACCTTCTGTGGTGATTCATCATAAGGGAGAAGACATAGAGTCCTCTAAGTAAAGCATAAGCCTGACAATTACTACAAGAGCTATAAAGGCTTTGAATGTGGACCTAGTGATCAAGACCACCTGTGAGTCTGACTTCCAATGATTAGCTTTACAATGATCACAGAGGCTCATTACCAAAGAATTGGCTAATGGGTGATTGGTTTTGGCCATAGTAACCCATGAGGCTATTAAGGAACAGAGCAGGCTTTTATCAGCATCAGAAGAAAAAAAAATAGTAGTACATTGATGTCAGAGGCAGAGAAAGTAGAATGATTATAGATTGAAATAAAAAGAAAAACAAATTGTTTGAAAATCCTTGGGAAAAATATTTCTTTTGAACTGTCCAAAATGGTGAGATCTTTTGTAAATTCTAATGCAAAATCTTTGTGATTAGCCTCCTGCATCTTCAATCTGTTAATTAATTTTTTTTACTAAATGGTGAGCTTTTCTCTGAAAGCATTGCCAACGATATTGATTTTAAGTTACATTTACCAAAAGAAAACATAACTGGATAGTGAGTTAAGATTTAATTAAAATTAGTCTGGAAATATACTTCATATCTACGTATGTGCTTTGGAAGAGGAAAAAAATGGAGTTCTGCCATCTACTTGTACTTTGGAAAGTTTCTCCTCTTTCTTGCCAATAGGAGAATTAGCTTTGAGATATTCATTTAAAATATGGACTCTACTAAGTTTATCCAGGAACTTGCAAATATGATTTATTTTCAGATGAGTTCTCAAAGACACTCCTGAGTTTAAAGTAGCATTTGTAGAGAAGTCAGGCTATTTCAGATCACGTAATAGATTCCAATTACCTCACGATATCCCTTTGTAACCTATTTTAACATTTCAGAATAGAAATTCACAAATATATTAATAATAAAAATAGCACTAGCAATAATAATAATTCAAAACATTAGCCCATTATCTAACACAGGGTTTAAAAAATCCTTGTAAAGTATCAATTCAAGGTACTGACACCTTTATGTTCAGAGAAATAGTAGGGTAGAGGGAGGCAGGAATGATGGTCCCATGTACAGATTCCTACAGCCTGAGTCTTTGTGAGAACATGCTTACTTTCGACACTATTGAACGGTCACAAACTGGGGGAAGAGAGTTTGAATAGCCAATGACTTCTTACTTTTTTGAGTCAGTGCTCTAAATCAAAGAGGAGGAGAATGACAACAGACAGTATTAACTAAAATCAATCTTTTGAGCTATTTAACACGTGAAATTACTAGGTTACTCATAGCTGACTTATAACCTATATTATAAAATTTAGTACTTGACAAAATTCCATCTTACTTTTCTACTTGGCCTCAGTGAAATTATAAGCTTCTTAAGGACAGAGATTTCTCTTGCTTTGCCCATAAGTGATATAGTGCTAATTACCATAATAGTATATATTATGTATATTACTATATACTATACTATAGTAGCATACCATGCTACTACTATATTTTATTTTTTGTAAAATAAGATATAATCTTATTTTTGAAATGATAGTATATAATTACTATAATAGTAGTGCTATAAATATTTGGTTGTGTAGAGATCATTTGCTGCACAGAATATAACACTTATTCATACACATTGACTTTTATTTTTCTATCAACTTTAATATTAATAATGATAATAAACTCCATAGGCAAGTGTTAAAAGTTTTCCATCAACTGCCTCTTGCACACATTTTTGTATTTCAAGCTTCTTTTATTTTCTTCCTACAACAATTGTGCTAAGTACCAATCCATGTGTAACTGAGTTGTAACAATTACCTCTGGTTGTGACTTTATACCCCTCGATAGTCACAACTAATGGATACCTAGAAAAGAAAGTTCTTACCACCAAAGTCCTTGAAACTCTGAAATGGTTTTAAATTTTTTAAAAGAGACATAATCTTATTTGTTGAAATGACATTGAGGAAGATGCATTACCTTCTACTATTATACCCCAAGGACTGCTGGATGCTTCTTTTTGAGTTGCATCAGAAACCTCCTACACATTTTCTCTCTTTTTAGAATGTAAACTTACTGAGAGGAGACTCTTGCTTTTTTAATTGTTTACCTAGTGCTTAAAATAATGTTTTGTCTATAGTATTTTTTTTTATTCATTCATTTTTATGCCCAAGACTAATTCTATTGGCCATCTATAATGAAACATAGCACAGGGCAACATCAATAAAGAAGTCTACCCAGATAGTTTTGCTTTTCTTGTGTACTGGAAGTTTCATGAAGGTAAGGACCAGATCTTACTTCTTTTTGTAACCCCCAGAATGTGAGGCACTACACTCATAGTAAGTCATAGATCTGAAGTAGGATCTGGATTCAGGTCTGACTCTGCATCCAATTGTCTTTTAACTATTCCATTGTATCTGATTTTTTTTTTCATCTTTTCTTCCTCCTCTTTCTCTTTATAAACTAAGAAAATTTTAGCTTTAAAATTTAAAATGTTTATTCCTAAGTTTGTCTTTGCATTCTGGTGTTTCTGTTTTTCCATCTTGGGTTCCTATTCACTTCTAAAGAAATCAATCTTCCCTGGTAAAGGTCTTGTCTGTTGTTACCTGAGTATCAATATTATTGTAACAGTTATTATCTCTACAACACAATGCATTTCATTACTCAAGTCTTAGACTAGTTGGATAACTACTAATGACACCACTCAGAAATTAGGGGAGCAATGGCTTTGTCATACTTGTTTCCAGATATTTTATTAATTCCTTCTTCTCTTTGTCTTTACTACCAGTATTTGACCTTCTAAAAAGAAGTCCTCCAATATTTGTCATTTCCTTCTTTCTAATCAGCCTTCTGTAAGTGCTTCCTCATTCTGTGTCATGCTCTTCCTTTCACAGGTAAGCCTTTAACTTTCATCCTGTTATTATGGATTTATTAATATGTTAATTTTAAAATTATACTAGAGATATTTCATGTCAACAGGGCATTCTGTAGAACATCTATACTTTTGGGGACCTAGATATTATTATGGAGGAGATTAAAATGTGGATAATTTTAATGTAGTATGGGGACTTCTGGTTGGGTTTTAGCCACCCCTGCCTCCAGTGGGGTCAGTGCTTCCAGATGCTCCAGTATGGTTGTAGATCTCCATGCTTGTATCCTTGGCTAAGTGAAAACTTACATGGGGAAGAGACAGTTCTTTTATTCCCTTAACATCCCTTATATAAGACTAGGAAGATGATGAATGCAAAATTGAAGGTACTCATTGAAAAAATGGTTAGGTCTTCTCAGTGATATATGTAATTCAATGAAGAAGTGGCTCCTTCATTCCTTTAGGGAAAAAAATAGAAGCCTGAGTTTTTCTTAGAATAAATGATAAGAAAGTTTACTGGCTATTAGAAGTAAGAGAGGCAATGTAGCTGATTTGAAGCAGTTGTGGCTCTTATTCTAGGAGCACTGTGTGGTGGAAATGAAATTGAACTTGCAATCAGGAGTTAAGATTTTGCTACCCTGCTCTGGCATTGATGAGCTTTGTGACCCTAGGCAAAACATTTTTTCCTTTCTGTGCCTCAGTTTCTCCACTTGTACAATGGTGGTGGAGGGAGTTGAATAAAATGATCATTTAAAGTTCTTCTCATCACTAATATTCTCGTGAATCTATGAACACAGTGGTGTTTCAATTGACGCTAAGGCTGCTTGTGGGGAGCATTTTTAAATAGCAGGAAAGCAATCAACTATTGATAGTTTAGTGGTTCTCAGCATTCCTAATGCCGCCACCCTTTAATACTTGTATGTGGGCATGTCTGCATGTGGTTGGTTCCGCCTGGAGACAGATAGAGGAGCAGTGTCTCTGTTCCTAAGACCATCGGAAATATGTGTTTTCTGATGGTCTTAAGGGACCCCTGGGAAAGGGTCGTTCGACCCCCAAAGGGGTCATGACCCACAGGTTGAGAACCGCTGAGTATGCCTACATTTATTGGACACAAAGAATGATAGCAAATGAGGGGAGGAAGAGAAAGTTGCAGAGTATTGATAAAGCAAAGAAGCATTGTATCTGAGGTGACTTCTCCAGGTCATTTCCCATGTGTGTGTTTTTGTGCTCTTTTGGGAACCCTACTTTCGACAAAGACAGCAACAAAAGGGACACATACCAACTGTAATCCCTAAGCACATCTGGTGTGTCCACAGAGGCATCAGCAGGTTTACAATGGAATAGCATGATGGACTAACACCAATAAATAAAGGGGTAGTGATAAACTGAATTCTATAGGCTCAACCTGTGCTGTACATGAGCAGATAGTTCAAAGGCCATTCTTTTTTAGGGAATATTTGAATCACATGTGAATCCTTAACACTGGTGGTAATACAGCTCAGAAATTGTCTTATGCTTTGCTTATACAGTATACTTTCAGTAACACCTGCAACCAATTCTACCCACTTTTCTTTTCCCCATATACGAAGCATGATATGACTTCAGGAATATCTCTGAAACCATTGCTGCAACCTTCCTTTATCTTAACCTCCCCCTCATTTGGTCTCATAACAACACAAATGCAAATATGGCAAGTATGATGTGGACTCTATCCCAGAGCAAAAGCCTGCTACATAGCCTATATACCAGGACTCTAGAGGTGCACCTTGAGGGGTTGGAGCATCTCCTTTTAAAGCAATCAGCATAATCTTCTATTCCAAGTATGTTCTCCAAACTGCTACACACCAGTGACTAGCACCTCAATTTCATTTAACCAGTTACCATAAATTAGCTTTTCCAAAGGGAAATTAAGTTTGAATACACATCATATACCAAAAGTTTTAGTGAAGTTTTAAGCTTCAGAACCTGTACAAACATAAATGCTACCAACTTTACAAAAATATCATTTGAAAATTTAGCTAGTTCTATTTCTTATAATCTTATTTACTTTGGTGAAATTTCAGTTTTAAACTTTAATTAAATAAAAAACAGGGCAATCTCTCTTACAGTGTTGTTTCTTACTGAATATTGCCCAAGAAAGAATCAATCCAAGAGATGAGGTCCAGACAAGAGAGATAATAGCTGAAGACAATTAAAGCCTTTGAAAAATTCCTCTGTTTCTGGTTGTATGACAGAAGCTGTCATTTCCTATATGGTTAGCAGACCAGAACAAGTTTGAGAATGTTCACTTATGTTCCAAAGTCTTCTAAAACACCTTCATTCAACATAACCACAACTTTCTTCTATCTGGGGATAGATATGCTAATGCATTTCATTTAGGCTCATAAGAACAGGCTTATTGGCTACTTTTAAGACATCTTTCCCAGCTTAATCATTTTAGCATAAGCAAGTTTCAGATGTTACCCAAACTGGATTTTGGAGATATGACTTTCTAGATGACTTGAGACTGGGGAGTAGAGTGTGGAATATCCACTAAAGAGAGAAAATGACAGAACAAGGAGTTTGACAGTTTGGAAGTAAAGTATTCCCCATTTATGTCCTTAGGCTGGCCTTGATTCTCTTTTTTCTCTGCACATGATTAATATGTAGAACTTGATTAGTTTCTTACTGTAAATAAATAGTATGGTACCTTGTATGTTAGAATCCATTTTTTTCTTCACCTAATTAAAGATATTCATTGCTCCTTTGTTGAGCATCACATTTTTATGAAATATTTTAAAGGGAAAGCTGTTGTGACATTCAGATTGAAGTGAAAATTGAGAAAAATAGGATTGAAAAAAATGCTGTAAGTTTGCATTGTAGATTTTCATAGAAAAATATTAAAAAAGGACTTATTAATGAGCTGAACTTCATTGGAGATGAATCTTTTCCATTTATTTGTGCCTCCCCACCTCTAGAATTTATTGACTTTTAAAATAGAATGTATACCTAAGAATAAATTTCAAATAAAGGAAATTTTAAATCATTCATAATGATAGTAATTTAGTATAATGATCCTCAATTTTATTTCAGATAAAATGGAATTTTTATTTTATTCTAATATCATCAATTATGATTATAGTATTACACGATACTATAATACCAACCAATAAACTGCAAAGAAGGTCTTGACCTGCATTGGTAGAGAAACTTACCTTATCTAGATATTCCCCATGTTGATGAAATCACATGTCCCTCTTCTAACAATAATGCATTGTTAACATTTTTTAAAACATTACACAACTCAACAAAATAGCAGTAACTTAAAGAAAATCCTCAAAGCCTTTTATATTAATTTTAAATTTCTTTAACATACAAATATGATTCACATGCTTATTGAAAAAATACTTTATCTCATAGTAAAATATACTGCACAGTTATCCAATACCCTCCACTCCCTCCCCCCTCTCTCTCTCATTCTCCTCCACACAGTCAATACTTTCAGTGCTTCCTGCTTCAACAGAGAAAATGACATATCAAGCCAGGAAGGGATCCAATTTGTGGCGGAAAGAGTAGATTATCTCAGTTCATGTTTATATGGTATTTTAAGATTTTCAGAGGGTTTTACATGTAACAGCTCCTTTGATCCCCATAGAAACCTAGAATTGTAGGGGCAAGTTGTTCCTGTTTTACAGATGAGGAAAATGAGACCCAAAGTGATCTGAGTTGTTTACATAGTGTCACAGCTTGTAAGTGTTTAGGGTGGAGTTTGAACTCATGTATTCTTAAGTTCAGTTTCAGCATGCATGCCCTATGCAATATCATTTGTCAGATGGAGTGGGGGAATGGGAAATCTATCAAAGTCACCAACTCCATTCCTATATATATTCTATACACTTTCAGGAATGCAAACATGACATCTTCCCTCTGGCTCTAATGCTACTTCATTGGCCCCAGATACAACAGAATTTTATAAATATTCCAACAAACTTTTACATTAGAAATATGCTGACCCATTCTCTAATTTTATTAGTCTATAACCTGTATTATTGGAAAGATAATCTGTATTGGAAAGAATTGATATTTGTCAACTTCTTACTATGTATTGTTTCTTTTTTTCCTCATCAAGCCTAATATTTCTCCTAAATCCCACTTTCCTTGTCCCCACTTATTTCCTTGTCGAGTTTAATGTATCTCCACAGCAAACTCATGGTATATGTGTTTAAATGTCTGTGTGTTCAGTACAGATAAAATATTAGTTCATGTAGTTCCTATTCTCCCTCAGCCCTTCCTTCAGAATTATGTTCTCTTTATCTTGAGAACCTTAATTATATGAGATAATAAGTTGCTTCTTCTATATCCTTTCTTCTGTAGTGCATTTCCTTTTCCCATTTAATTTTTTATTCTTTTAAGACTATGAAAATAGAAGGAAGCCACCTCAAGAAAAGTCTTTGTCTTATTTAACTCCCTCTATGGCCTTCGAAGACACTTGGGTTTTTAAAGGAACGTTTCTTTCCTTTATTAAAAAAGAAGCATTTCATCATCCTATAGGCATTTCAAAATTCTCAAATATCTTTATTTTGATAGTTTTTTCCTCCAGGCCTCTTGAAGGATTATAATATTTTGCAGGGTAAACCACTTTTTAAGCCTTCATCTTTTTTTTTTTTCTTTCAAAATGCTGCATTCTCAATTTGCGTTCCTTTTGAGTTTTAGGTGCAAAAACTTGTATAATTATGAGTAAAGTTCCTTGGTACTTGTATTTTTTTTTTCTTTCTGGCTATTTTCACTATTTTTTAAACCTAGAAAATCTGAATTTTGGTTATGGCTTTCTTTGGAGGTTTCATTTAAAGGTTTCTTTGAGAAAGTGACTGATGAATCGTTTCTATTTTTACTTTATCCTATGGTTATAATTGATTTGGGAAATTTCCACTTAGGATTTCTTTGTATGATATTCAGGTTTTTTCTTTGATAATGGTTTTCTGGTACTCTAGTTTTTATATTATATCTCCTTAATCTCTTTTCCAGGTTCATTGTATTGGAAAGAAAATACCTTCCATTTTGTTCTATTTTTTCATTCTTTTGACTTTATTATAATTTTTATCGTTTCTGTAGAACAGTTGATTTCTGTGTGGTTCATTCCAAGTTTTAGGGAGTACATTTATTGGGTAAAGTTTACCACCTTTTAAACTAAATTATTAATTTCCCTTCCATATATTTCCTTCATAAGTTTTATTTGATTTATAATTAGGTTTCATTTCTTGCAAGTACTAATATAATTCTTATGATGAAGCTATTTTATTTTATGAGTCCTTGCTTGTAAATGTAGTGAGGATATTTTCTTCTTCTGGATTTTTCCTTTAAATGACTTATCATATTTTCTCATAGTATTTGTTGTCCTTTGTTCATACCTATAGTTCCATTTCTGGCAATGGTCTGCCCCATCTCCCCTCTCCCACATTATTGGATATGTTTTCAGGCCCTATTTGATATTGACCTTGTTTTTTCTGGGTATCTGTTGTAAAGTTTCATTTTCTTTGTATTTACGCTCAAGTTTCTGATACCCTTAGATGTTCTGAAACTCTATATTGGGTGTACAAGATCAGGAAAAAAAGATCATCTTTTGAGTACTCTGAGGCATCCTCAATCAGGATTCTGCTTATTCTCTTTCCTGAGATTTCCTTAGTCAGAATATGATGGACACTTAAATACTTCATATCCCTCCCCCAGAATTTTTTTGATCAGGATGAGACCTTTTTTCCATCTCTGCTTAGATTACTACATCTCTACTTCAATGCCATCGGCAAAGATTTATTGGCCAAGAAGATTCCTCCACTATACTCCCAGATATGTACTATCAAGATCCTTAGACCTCCCTGGGTTTTACCTGGTCAGAGACCTTTCTCTTCTTCCTTTACCCCATGCACAAAGTCAAAGGAAATGCAGGAATCTTGCAGGTTTTATTCTTTTTTTTTTATTTGCTCATTTACTTTTAATTTACAAGATTCAGTTCCACAATCACTTGAGTTTCAGATTTTCTCCCCTCCCTTCCCCCTCCACCCCCCATGGTGGCGTGCAATCGTGTATAGGATCTGCAAATACTTTCACATTGTAC
>CM053590.1:89663961-89683020 GCA_028646515.1 Pseudochirops corinnae
ACTTTTCCCCCTGAACTAGGTAAATGATATGTTTGATTAAAGTGAGATTGTTAACCCATTTTGAGTTGCTTTCCTTTAGAAAAGCAGATCTAAGAACCTGTGCTAGTAGCTGCCCTAGGTATGCTAGGGTGCTTGCTGTTACAGTCTCCATCTTTTTAAAGCTATTTATGACACAAACCTTGGTGAATACGTGTATATGTTATGGTGACATCCAACTCCTTCATTTCATGGGAATACTTCAATGATTATAAAATGTTAGTTAGAATAAACCAGGATAGAGTTCTAAATGTAAGCCAATGAAAAATATAGACTGAAGGCCTTGAGCTGGAAGCCAGAACTCACATTGAACCAAAGGGTGAAGACAATACCTGTAAAGACTTTGGTTTCCTCTAAGAAAGACACATTAAGCAATCAAGTGATTAATGGAAAAGTGATGATTGACTATACTAAGGGACTTGCTAGCATCCTAAACTCAAAACTGAGTAGGAAGAACATATTTATAGCAATTAATACCTACCAACTAGCAGTCTTAGTATACACTTTTAAAACTATTATTTTATAATTGATTTAGAGACTAATCTAACAAACATATACAAGATATAAAACATAGGCACTATCACCCTAATGCAACAATAGAAAGATTAACACCTCCTTGCAAAAGAAAAAAAAAAAGAGGAAAAATATTCATACACATTCTCTGTTGAGCTCCAAACTTGAGTCTTCATCTGCCTTTCAGACACCTTGAATTAGATGTCTAGTAGACGTTTGAAACTCCATATGTCCGAACAAGACATTCTATCTCTTGGTTCTGGGCATTTTTCTTCTGATTGTCACTCATACCTGGAATGATTTCTCTTTTCATCTCTTCCTATTGGTTTCCCTGGATTCCTTTAAATCCCAACTAAAATGCCATATTCTACAGGAAGCCTTTCCCAATTCCTCTCTATTCTAGTGTTTTTCCTCTGTTATTTCCTGTTCATCCTGTAAAGAGGGTGTGTATCCTTGTTGTTGTTGTTATCTCACCTATAAAAAATTTGAGTTCCTTGAAGACAGGCACTCTTTTGCCTCTTTCTTTATCCCCAGCAATTAACACAGTGCCTGGAACATGGTAGGCATTTCATAGATATTTACTGATGGATAAGTTAATTGATTCATAGAGCACATTATAATAGGTAAAAAAAAAAAACTGCAGAAATACAAGCAACTATGACAATTAGCAAGAATAAATAACAGTTAACAGGCAAATACCATTGGTTTTGTTGAATGGAACTTAAAGTCGTTAACTTATAGATAGAGAATTTGAAAAGACTAAGACTCAAAAATGGAATCCAAAGGCCTTACAAGGCAGCATTTGTATGAACTCAATCAATCATATGTTGGAGGAAAAATCATTAAACAAATTTTAAGTGACATATTTGTTTGTAGAAAGGGAGAAGTTTGGATGATAATTCAGAGCTAGATAATCACTAGAGAAATGACAGAAACATTAGCCTTAAAGGGCTTGGGTTTATTGCAGAATGGAGATTAGTCAAAAAAAAAGGGTAGAGATTGTACAATACTTAACTGTATGATTCAAATATTTACCTCATAGCATATTTAGCAAGCCATGAATGCATGACTAGAATTAAAAATTGGAAATGAGCTACCTTCATGAACTGAGAGATAACAAATGTTCATACTCCAAATATAGAGCTCAAAGTCCCATGCAAACCCAGCAATAAATCACATGCTCTAGAGTTGAATGATCATCATGGAGCAAAATGTGATCTGCAATCAGCCTCGAATAACATTGATCAATAAAAAGTTATGAATAAAAGGATGAAGGTAGCTTCCTGAACAGAGGCAGATGGGCTATAATATACAAACTTCAGCAAAAATATGAAATTCTCACCAGAGCAAATAATTAACAAGAAACACACTGGTTCCAGTAGCACATGATTATACCAAAGAATTCTGAAAAGACTTTTAACAAAATCCAACATTTATTTCCAATAAAGTCTGAGAAATCCTAGGAATAAATGAACCTTTACTTAATTTAGAAAATGATATTTATCTAAATCTGGAGCAAATATATGCAACAGAGAAAAGTCAGAAGCCTTTCCAATAAAATATAGGGTAAATTGTTGATGTCCATTATCACAGCTAACATATAACATACTACTAGAAATGCTAGCTATCTCAATAATAAAATAAAAAAGAAAATAAGAGGTAAACATTGGTAAAGATAATTTTAAAAACCCCTTATGGATATTATATTCAGAAAATCCTAGCTATCCAATCAAAATTAATTGAAAAATTAATCATTTCAGCACGGTTGTAGGACATAAATCCACACTAATTGTCTGTATCCCTTTACATAATTACAGAGCATAAAAACAAGTGCTAAAAAGAGAAATAACACTCAAAACAATTATAGAAACTATAAAACACTTGGGATTTTATATACCAATATTCACACAGGCACTATATAATTCTAACTATGACAGTCTTTGTGAAATATAGACCTAAATATTTGAAGAAACATTCTTCACTCATAGATAAAGTAAGCCAATATAATAAAAATGACAATACTACATAAAATATATTCCACACTCTGCAAATTTCATAAAGCTTGTAAAAAGAAAAACAAGTTCATATGAACTAAAAATCAAAAATCATAACAAGAAAAATAGAGGAATCAGTGCCAATCAGTAATCATTCAAAAATTTTGGTAGTTATTAAGAAAAAAGAGGTGTATCAGTAGAGCAGACTAGAAACACAGTGTAAAAATGAAAACCCAAAACAAATTTTTAAAAGTAGTATTTTGTCTAATAAATTGCAAAGACCTCAGTTATCAGAAGAAGGACTATTCGACAAAAACTACTGGAAAAACGAGATAGCAGTCCTATAGAAATTAGGTTTAGACCAACATCTCATACCAAAAATAAAGATAAGCTCCAAATAGATACAAGACCTAGACACAAAAGGTTATTTCCCAACTAAATTTGAGGAGCATAGAGGAAATTACCTTTCAGAACTATGTAAAGGAAAAAAGTTACTGATTAAACAAGTGATAGGATGACATAAGATAAAATGAATAATAGGTGTTATATAAAATTCAAGTTTTGCACAAGAAAATTTAGTGTGATAAAAATTAGAAAAGAAATTGATACCTGGAGGAAAATCTTTGCAACAAGTTTCTCTGGCAAAGGTATTATCTCCCAGATATACAAATGATTCAAATCTGTTTGATTAAGAGTCATTCCCCAACAGAAAAAAATGATCAAAGAAAAGGAAAACACAGTTTTTAAAGCTATCAATAGCAATATAAAAGTTTATTATTAATTGAAAAATTACTAATAGAAAAATTCAAACTAAAACAACTTTGAAATCATACATGCCACTATAAGACCGGCAAAGATGACAAAAGAGGAAAATGACAAATAGTGGAGTTATGGGAAAACAGGCACACTATTGCAGTTCTAGTGGAGACATTAATTGGTCTAGCCAGTATGGAATGCAAATTGAAACTATATCCAGTAAGTTACCAAACTGTATATACCCTTTGATCCAGGTATATTAGACCTATAGCACAAAGATATCAAAGAAAGAGAAAAGTATCTCTATGTACAAAAATATTTTTGGTTGTTTTGGGGGTAAACAAAAATTGGAAACTAAGAGGGTGTCATATTGGAGAATTGCAAAGCAAACTGTGGTATTGGAATGGAATGGAATATTATTGTGCCATAAGAAATTCTGAGCAGGATAATTTCAAAAGATATTGAGAACACTTCCTTGAACTAATTTAGAGCCAAGTAAGAAAAATAAGACACAATTTAAACAATGATAACATTATAGAAAAAACCAGCTTGGAAAGACTTTATTATGATGATAAAACAATGATAAGCCATAAATAAAAATGAATGGAGATGTAGGATGCCCCTCTGCTTCCTGACAAAGACATGATGAACTTAAAATGCAGAAAGAGCACATTTTCAAGACAAGGCTAATGTGGGAATCTGTTTTGCTACACAATGTAGGTTTGTATATTTTTTTTATTTTAAATTTTCTCAATAGGGGAAGAAAGTAGTAGAAGGAACAGACTAATAAAAATTCTTATTACTTGAAAAATAAAAAAAAAATAGAGAAACCTAGTAGAATTACTCAAATCTGTATGTATCATCCTTGTCGTTCTGTTTATGATTGCAGTTGCCTTGGGTATGTCTTCATAAATTCTATAGACTTTGTGCCATTCACCAATGCATTTAGTTAGTTGCAAAATGATTTTATCTATCTTTATAATCTTGCACATTGAGCAATAAACATGTCTCTCTTTCTCTCTCTCTCTCTCTCTCTGTCTCTCTCTCTGTCTCTCTCTCTCTGTCTCTCTCTGTCTCTCTCTCTCTCTCTCTCTCTATATATATATATATATATATACCTATATGCATATACATACAAATATACATGTATGTGTGTATACACACATATAGATATAGATATTGATACAGATATAGATATATATGATGCTAGGAACATACATACACGTTCCAAAAATCTATTCATGTTGTGAATTTTTCATGTAAGGAGTAGAGGAAAGAAAATGCTCAGAAATAAACGTTCCAAATAATGGGTTGCTGTCTTCCCCTGGAAGCAGGCCCTGAAGTCATTCTCTGACCTGCTCACTGAGCTGGGCAATGAGTCCCCATGGCACTCATCTGTCTTACTCTCAGCAGGTCAGAAAGCCTTAACATCACCCAAGAGAATATAACCTCAGGACATTTTCTAGGGTTTTTTTTTTCCTTCACCCAGTCATCCATGGAATTATTTGGAAGGTCATCCCTGTTCCTATTCCTCTAGCCTAAAATGCTACCTTATACTATGACTTTCTAATCCAGTGTCTCCAAATATACAACTGGCAAAGAAGAAATTATTTCAATTCATACATAACTTGTTGGTCAAAAAAAAAATTCAGAAAAAAATTATTTTTAATTCTTAACTCCTGTGGTGGAGGGAGCTGGTTTGCCCAGAGCAACATTAACCATTCTAATCAGAATCATTCATTTTGATAAAGAGATTATAATTTAAATGCATGTGATCTTTTTTTTCCTCTCAAAGAGCTCAAAGCATTTTGCTAACATTGACTCATCATCTATCTAAAAGGATAAACTAGGAAAATAAATCCCAAGAGATTGAGAAAACAAATAATTGTGAGAGACACTTCATTATTTGCACCACTTGCCTTTCATTCCCTCCCCTGGCTAGCCAAGATCCTGTGCATTTCACGCCCCATTAGCCTGATTCCCAAGTTCTCTTCATATCACTAAAGCCACCTAGTATCCAGTAATTCTTCTATATTGTCTACATTGAACTGGGTTGCAGTGGGGCTTTCAAAGTGGTGAATAAAAGACAGGCAATTAATGGGGAGGGGAGATGATTGCATAAAATAAGGGCCCTTAAAACAATATTTTTCTTGATCTTTATTCATTTTGTCTTATATTTTTATCTTGTAACTCATATTTACTTTTCATATTGGTTGTATTTGCTAATTAGCTTACAGATTGTTTTCCAAGTTCCTTGGAGGCAGAGACTGTTTAATTTACTTCCTTTTTATCTTCAGTGCCTAATATAATGCCCCATATATTTTTGGCATGGACCTCTTATTTCACTGGTATGGTAAGTATCAAAAGAGGGAATTCCCTTTACCAATGGAAATCTGCAACTGTTCTGCAATTTATAATATCAGAAAATTGCCTAGGGCATGTAGAGGCTAACTGATTTGCCTATGATTACACAACCAGCATCTGTCAGAGGTAGGACTTATACCCAATTTGACTTGACCCAAAACAAGTGTCTGGCCCTCTGCCCGCTAGTCCCACTGCCTTTTAAATATGTTCTTTGTACACAGCAGGCATATAATAAATACTTGTTGAACTGAATTTAACTAGACCCTGTCTAGTAGGAGTAACAATAAAAGTCCTTGAGGCCTTCACATTTAAATAAATCCAATGTATGAAAATCAGATTTTCAAAACAGATAATCTAGGAGTGATTCTGATAATTACAAAAAGATTCATTATACATAGACTTGTAAGAACTACGGGTTTTCCCTATTGCTTATAAAATTTTCTTATTAAAACTCAGCTCATTAAGGAAGTATTAACCATCTTCTAAGTGCAAAGGACTATGACAGATACTGGGAATGTGTTAAAGATCTGTGATTTCATGAGTGTAACTCATCTATCATTTAGTAGATAAACCATAGAAATTTTCCTGAGGCAGGTGATTTCTTGTAGTCACACAGATAGTAAATGGCAAAGGATTTCAACTTGTCTTCTTAATTCTGAGTCCATCAGTATCCAACACATCATCAGTTTCCAAATGGAAGGCAGGGCCATGTGGAGGGCCTTGGCCTTGTTGCAATGACACCATGACCTGAACTAAAAGGATGTATGATCAACCAACCAAAGGATACAAAGACAGGTCAGATCTCACCTACTCTGTGATAGTCAATCATGGAGCTAAACTCCAACACAACCAAACCACTCTTATCTACCAACCTTGTGACATGGCACCTTCTGGGGTTTTTTTTGTGCAAATGTTGAAATTCCTCTCCCTGCCCCCATATCTGAGCCTGAAATATTTGTTCCTGTTCCTTCACAACAGTTATAACCTAACCACCTCCAAACACCCACAGTAGCAGCTATCTTATTTCCCGTTTTACCCTGCAAAACCTATCTTGGATTACTCCAAGCATGCATGACCTTTCTTCTAATTCATGTGCTGTGGAACAAAACTGAAGAAAAATAACAAAATCATGATCACTTGATCCAGTACCAATTAAAGATACACAACTTCAACTGAACTGTCATTGAGGCAAGGGAATTCTAACAACATATATTTCCTTAAATGAGATAATACTTGCAAAACACTTTGCAAACCTTCAAGTAGCATATAAAGGTTGGGGGGAAAAAGTACATCTCCTTTATTGATTCACTATCCCACTAATCATAATGGCCTTTTCCAAACTTTTTCATAGCTCCTTAATTGTCTCATGGTTCTATCTACCCCCAAACTATAAGCTAAGAACCCTCACCTTCACTCACATATGTATCATATTTCCTTTTTCAACCTTGTTTCACATGAAGAGGTGGCCTTCTCTTTGCCAAATAATCTACATACATAAGTAATCTTATTTATTCTCTAGCATATTGCCCCCTCTAGCATTCTATTCTCTCACTATTCTTCAATCTCTCCCTGTCTACCGACTGCTTATATGATTCCTTCAAAAACCTCTAGATCACCCACACGCTTAAGTCTTCAATTTATTCATCTCTCCCTACTAGGTACTGTCTTTTCTTTTCCCTATCTTTTGTTGTTAATCTAGTTCACAAAGTAGTCAATAATCAATGCTTCCTGTCCTCTCACTCTCTCTTTATTTCTCTGTGGTATTACTTCCATATTCATTATTCAACTGAAATTGCTCTCTCCAAAGTTGTTGATGATCCCAAATCAATTTTTTTTTCCTACCATCCCTATTCTTCTAGACCTCTTGGCAAGCTTCAACATTATCAATTACCATTTTCTCCTAGAAACTCACTCCTCTCTTTGTTTTCATGATGACACTCTCTCCTAGTTCTCTTTATATCTGCCTAATCATTGCTCTTCAGTCTCTTTTATGCAGTTTACCCCATAAGTGTAGGTGTCCCACAAGGTTCTCCCTCTTTACTATTTTGTCCGATTACCTCATCAACTTCCATGAAATCAGTTATTATCACTATACGGATGATTGTGAGATTATTTTTTCCCAGCCTTATTTTATATGCTGACCTCCAATCTTATATCTCCAACTGACTTCTAGACATCTCAAAGTAAATATCCCATAGATATCTCAAACACAACATATCCAAAATTGAACTCATTGTCTTCTCTACTCCATTTTTAAGTCCTCCATTCATCCTAACTTCCCAATTATTACTAGAAGTACCCATGAACTGGATGACTGCTCAGGTTTACAATCCAGGTGTCATCCTTGACACTCATGCTCACCTCCCATAATCCAATATCCATTTTCAATTCCTGCCAACCCCCATTTCTCCTCTGACACAGATACCACCCTGGTACAGATCCTCCTCACATCAAGCCAGGACTATTGTAATAGCCTTCTACTTGGCCTCCATGATACAAGTCTCTTCCTCACTCCAGCCTATCCTACACTCAGCTATCGAAGCTATTCTGATTATGTCATTCCACCACCACTACCACCGCCACCCCTTTAATAAACAATAGTAATTTCCTATTAACTTTAGGGTCAAATATAAAGCTTTATGTTTTAGTTTTGAAATCCCTCATATTTTAGTCCCTTCCTACGTTTAGAGTCATCTTATACTTTACTATCCTCTGTGATTCAGTGACACCAGCTTTCTTGCTCTTCTTCCAATTAAATGTTCCAACACTATGCAGTTTCTTTATTATTGAAATTTAAATACACAATAAGAAAAGAAAAGAAAATCTATTGTAAACTTAAATATTGAAATTTAAATGGAAAATAAGAAAAAAAGTGTATCATTGCACAGCAGAACATTTGAGGATTCAAAATATATAGCAATACATTTCCATTTCAAGAAAGTCTATATAATAAATACTATGTGTTATATTTAGAGCTGTCCATCTTTTTTTTTTGCTTCATTGTTATTTTCTTTTGTTCTCTGCGGTGCACTTTTTACTTTGTTCTTTTGCCCCTTCCTCCCCCTCAGAAGGCTAAAATTAAGCAAAGATATATTTATGTATAAATATACATAATTGGGGTGGAAGAGAGTTTCTTTGCTTTAGTATCCTCCTCTAAAGATGAATCCCAGTCTTCTCTATTCCCATAGTATCTACCTGTGGCTGGCTTCTTTCTCCTTTGCCTATGCAATGTTTTTTTTTTTCTTTGTAGTAGCTTGATTTTTAAAATCACCTCTATTCTTGTGATGGTGGGGAGTAGCGCTTGTATCCTGATCCTCCTTCAATTCTCCAGTCTGGCCTGGAACTAGAACCCAGACCTCCAGCCTCCTATAACACCTAGAGCCATTAGTATTCCCACACCATTGCTTCTGTACTTACCTGTTGTGTGCTTGTTCCTTCTAGCCTTGCCACATCTCGGCAATGTAGCTGAGTCTGGCATTTCTTATCAGTAGAGGTTCCTTCTATCTTCCCTGGCTCAGATACCCAAGACCCCTCACTGGGGGACAGGAATTCTTATGGCTGCATAGAGGCAGTCTCCCAAACCAGCAAATCCCAGAATGTGCTGCTTGTTGTTTAAGCGAATTTAGGACCTAGCCTGGAGTTGTTTACTCTTCACAGAGACCAAACCTCATCCTGGTACTTTAGCTCTTCTCTGATTGTCGCAGGAGGATCCCTGTTCTGCCCCTACTTTTATTTATTTTTACCACTCTATCTTTTCCCTGAGGCACTATTTCATCTCTTTTGTGGTGGAAAATCTTGAGAGCTCAGAATTTTCTGAGCTATTCTGCCATCTTATCCAAATCTTCCAACACCATACATTTTCACTAATTGTCTGCCATGGCTAGAATTCTCTCCTTCCTCAACTTTCACTCCAGGTTTACCTAGCTTCTTTCAAATTTCAGCTAAACACACATATACACATTTGCATGCATGCATCATGTTGCATGTGTATATATGTATATGTGTATACATGCACAGATATGCAAATGTGTATTTGTATATATATATATATATATATATATATATATATATATATATATATATATATATATATATATATGAGAGAGAGAGAGAGACATCCATTAGATAGTGAGCCCTTTCAAGGCGGGGATTGTTTTTGCCTCTCTTTGTATCTCCAGTGCTTAGTATAGTTTCTCACACATAGTAAATGCTTAGTATATGCTTGGTGACTTGACATCAAGATGCTAACCTAATACAAAGTTATGACAGGGACACAAATAAATATAAAAAAAATAAAATGTGATTATCCACAGAGGAGAGATCCAGGCCAAAACCTCTAAGAATTTTTTAGGGAAGAGAGAGTACTTATAGCTGAAGTGCTCTGGAAATGGAATATAGAGGAGGTAACACTTAAACTGAGCTTTGAAAGAAGAAACATTGTTCAAATTGTGGAGATGAGGCAAAGTGTCTTGATCTTAGAATAGCTTTCTAGGGGCATGGTTTTTTGTCTGTTTGTTTTGTTTTGTTTTGTTTGCAGGGGAGAGGAGAAGACTAAAGGAGGCCTGGAAAGAAGAAAGCCTGAGAGTAGGGAGGAAAATAAGGAGTTTATTTCAGTTGTCCAGGAAACAGGTAATGAATGTCTGAATAGGTTGGTGGCCATAAGGGTGATGAAATATTGTGGATCTAAAATTTATAGAATTTGTCAAATGATTGGTTGTTAAAGATAAGGTGAGCAAAGATCATAGAATCATGAAATTTCAGAGTTCAAAAGGACCATAATAGTCATCCAGTCCATGTCATACTTGAAAAAGAAATTCCTTTATAATTTACTGGCTTAGTGGTCATTCAAGCATTTACTTGAAGAACTCTGATAAGTGGTAACCCATTCACTAATTCAAAAGATGGGGAAGGTGAAAGACAGGAAAGAAAATGCTTGTTGATTGTTGGTTATGAAAAAAGAAAACAACCCAATCCACTTTAATCATTTGACAGTTTAGCTTTATAGCAAGCCTAAACTTACTTCTTCTTAACCTCAAGCTCCTAATTCTACCTACTAGAACCAAAAAGAATAAATTTAATATAGCTTTCACCTTCAAATACTTTAAGAATCATGGTCACCATCCATTTTTTTGCTCTAGGCTAAATATGCCCAGTTTTTTCAAACAATATATAAAATCCATAGACTCTCGGCCCTTTACTATCCAAGAAACCCTTCTCTGGATGCTTCCCAACTCATTTATGGTCCTTCTATAATGAGGTGCCCAGAACTGAACACGGTTGTGCGGATGGATATGACCTGGGAAGAGTAAATTGATGTGAGTATTTACTAATTCTTGAAAGCCATATTTTTCAAAATAGCCTAAAAATGCACTACTTTTCATAGCTTCATGCTATATTCTTGATCTATATTGAACATACAGTTCAAATACTTTGCACTGATTTCTCTATATAAATAGAATATTATATGCCATATAAACATACTTCTTCCATCTCTAAATTTTTACTTGATTCATTGAATCCATGTGAAATTTTCTACTTATGTTTATAAAATCTAATCTTATTAGATTTGAATGCCTATTCTAGCCTATTAAGATCCTTAGATTTGAAACTCTAGGATATCTGAGTTCTTGGAAGGCTGTTTGGAACCTTTAAAAGAAAAAACGAAAGTTTGAAGGAGAAATAACTTTGCAGAGAGAAGGCAGGAGTGTTACAAGTTCAACCTTTTTATATGTTGAATCTAAAGTACTAGTAGGATATGTAGGAAGCAAATGTAGCATGGAAGCTCTAGGGACAGATTGAGGTTGAATATATAATTTTGAAGGTTATCTGAGCATAAGTGATTATTGAAGCTCTGTGGGAATGGATATAATTGCCAGGAGAGAAACAAGAAATATCAGAAGAGAAATGTGCCAAAAATGGTGCCTCAGCTCTATTTTAATTCATACCTTTACAAGTGTGTATCTGTTGAGTTAAGCCAACTAAAACTTGTCATAATGACAGTAAAAGCACGGTAAGAAGTTTTTAGAGAAATAAATTCATTAGTGAGGACTAAAATGCCTAGACCTAGTAGTTTTAAATGATTGTAAATGTATCGCTATATCTCTGTGACCCCAACATAGCTGGTTGAGAATTGAACACTGTATGTAGTCAGTCAAAAAATATTTTGACATGACACTGAGTGACAAGGTTGACTAACTTCCCCCACTGAAAGGATTGAATTGACTATTGTGATATCATGAAGTATGACACCTAAAATTGCATAGCTCTAGATTTTTTCAGACATATTCTTGAAGAAAACTGTACAGAAACAAATATGTGATATGTTAAAGTGGAATATATAGAGAACAAAACTAGATAGATGTTTAGAAGCATTAGATCAGCCAAGATGATTACATTCAAAATAATGACAGTAGCTGACATTAATACTGCATTTTAAAGTTATCAATAAACTTCATCACATATGATCTTAGTGACTCCTCCCAATAGTCCTATAGGTCAAATGTTACAAGCATTATCACCATTATCATATAAGGAAACTGAGGCCCACCTTAAGTAAATGATTAGTGTCCATGGTCACAGGATCAGTTAGTGTAATTAGAACCTTCCTAGAGTCTTACTGGATAGTAATTTTCTATTTGTCAAATAACACTTCTTCAGGTCATAGCTGTAAAAGACTGCCTCTTAGTTTGAGTTGAAAGAGTTGGATTATTAAATTAAATGAAAATCTACTGGAAAGGTATTAGAGAGCTCATATAAATCTGCTTCCAATTTTAAATGATACTAGGTTGCTTCCTTTTCATTTTTTTTATTTTTGCTTTTTGGAGGGGGGAAGACAGGACAAATGGGGTTAAGAGGCCAAGGTCACACGGCTAGTAAGTATTAAGTGTCTGAGGCAAGATTTGAACTCAGGTCCTCCTAACTGCAGGACCAGTGCTCTATTCATTGCACCACCTAGTTACCCCTCCTTTTTATTTTCTATACTGCTAATCTAGCCCTGCTCAGATTCCTAAATCTCTATACAGGTAATTATGAGTTTTTAAAGTAACCATTTGCTAACTTCATAGAATAAGCAATACAAATGTTTTCTACTTAATTTTTTTCAATATTTTTTGAAATTTATTCTTCACCTTCAAATACAAAGTGCAGACAATCCACAATTTAGAGACAGATTATCTTACAAAAGTTAATTTGTAGTTAGAATATGTTTTCCTACAGAAATGATGGTCAGGTTGCCAGACCAATCCACAAATATCATTCAAGTCAATGTACCAAAAGAAGTGTAGTAATGATTGAATCATATTATGAAAGCTAACCATTATTTGTAGCATATATTACACACACACACACACACACACATTCTTAGAGGAAAAGAAATTTTCACAAAGTCAGAATTTGGAATGACTGTGACATCTTCTATATTGCATTGAAAAGCAATAGAAAATGTTCTGTCCCACTATCCTCTCAACACAGGCACCCTGCTAGGGGGTGAGAGTAGAGGTTTGCTTCTTGTGATTCTGCTCCAAATCCCCTTCTTATTCTCAGTGTTACCAATGTGGTGGAGATCCTAAATAAAACTCTCTTGGACAATTACAATAGCCTCTACCAGGTTTATTTTCCCAAATTCATTCTTTTTCCACTTTAATTCATCCTTCATACTCCTGCCAGATAATAAAATTGTCACTTAATTCTTCTCTGTGTAAAAATCTTCAGCCAATCCTATTATTCAGAAAGTTTTGAACTTCTTAACCTGGCATTCAGCATCCTTCAAAATTCAGCACATCTCTACCTTCACATCAATATCTCTTCTCACTACCTTCCACATATTTTGCCCATGAGTGTTCCACTTCTTTCCCCCTTCCTTATCACATGGGCTTTCCTGTACCTGGAACAATCTTTGCCATTGTTCTCAACCATCAAATATAGGTCTGTATTCTGTAATGATGATTTGAAAAAAGTTGAATGATACCAAAGAGGTTCCCTGCTTTCCAAGTGCATGTATCTAGGAGGAAGATCCTTCCAAAACTTTCCATATTGAATTTGCCACATTATAGCCACTTCTGTTGATGCTCAAAGGTACAAATAATGATACCAGAAATTATCTAGAAAAAATGTTAGGTAATAAAAAGTCAAGGAAGAAATTCCACTTTAGAGGAATATTTGGTGTTTTCTTGTTTGTTGACAATTGAAGGATGAGTCATCATAAGGGAAAGTCAAGTTCAGAAAGTAAACACATTTTGCAAGATAGTATCTGTCTGAGAATGAGATTTGAGTTTGTGAACCATGACTCTAGTTATAGAATTGGTGGGTTTGGGCAAGGGATAAAATACACATGAAAAAGGCGAGTAAAATTATATTTGCTCTTAGTCTTGAAAAAAATCATACCCAAACTTTCAAAAATTTAAAGAAAAGGGGTTTCCCTATTCCTTTGGCTATTATTTATATTACAGACCCTTCCAATCCAAGAGTTTAAGAAGAAATGTGTAACACACCAACTTTCTGTGACCTAGGAAAAGCTGCTAAGGATGTCTTTAACAATGCTATAGGTTTGGTGTGGTTAAAATATACCTTAGAACCAATTCTTCCAGTGGAATGGAATTTTCCACTTATCTTCATTCATACATTGACACATATAAAGCTTCTGGTAATTTGGAAACCAAGTACAAGATCTGTGATCATGGGCCTACCTTCATTCAAAAATGGAAGGGAAATGATACCCTGGGGAAAGAAATCAGCATGGAAAGTAAATTGGCTAATGGTTTGAAGGTGACTCTTGAAACCACATTTGTACTGAAACAGGAAAGAAGAGTGGGAAATCAAAGGTCATCTAAAAATGGGACTGTTTCAGTCTTGGTGGAAATGTTGACATTGATTTCTCTGGACTGACATCTTTGACTGAGCTATATTAGCTTAGGAAGGTTGGCTTTCTGTCTATCAGGTAAGTTTTGACATGGCTATATCCAAGCTGTGCCAGAATAATTTTGCCCTGGATTATAAAGCTACTGACTTCCACCTCCACACAAGTGAATGCTGGCTTTGAATTTGGAGAGTCAATATACCAAAGGGCTAATGAGAAGACTGAAACTTCTATAAACTTTACTTGGAAAGCTGGCAGTGACAACATCCATTTTTCACGTTGCTTCTAAGTACGAATTGGATCAAAAAACATCTCTATCTGGTGCAGTGAATAATGACAGCCTTATTGGACTTGGTTATACTTAGCCACTTTGATCACATGTAAAGCTGATGTTCTCAGTTTCAATTGATAGAAAAAACATCCACATAGGAAATTATAAGTTTGGATTGGGATTTGAACTGGAATATAGGTTAATATAGGTGGGTTTTTTTTTTCTTTATGTAAAGTATCAGATTTATCCTTGGAAATGAAGAAAAATGAATTCACTCTGTTTTGTCCCAAACATTCTTCAGTAAAATTTCAGTGTGACTTTTTATTCTTCCAAAGAATTGCCGAAGAACCACCATGCTGAAATCTAGATATTTTTAGTACATCATAAGAGAGAAATGCTTTTATACATAGTAACAGCAACATCGTGTGATGATCAGCTATTGACAGAGTTAGTTCATCTCAGCCATACAATGATCCAAGACAACTCCAAAACACTTATGATGGAAAATGCTATCCACATGCAAAGAAAGAAATATGGAGTCTGAATGCAGATCAAAGCATATTATTTTCACTTTTTTTCTTTCTCATGTTTTTTTTTTCCCTTCTGTGCTAATTTTTCTTTCACAAAATTACAAATGTGGAAATATGTTTAACATGATTGTACATGTATAACCTAGATCATATTGCTTGCTGTCTTGGGGAGGGAGAAGGGTAAGGAGAAGAGGAACTCAAAATCTTATAAAAATGAATGTTGAAAACTATCTTTACATGTAAGTGGAAAAAATGAAATACATTAAGTGGGGGGGGGGGGAAGACAGATGCTTAAAAGCATCCATGGAAGCTGTAATATTTGTAGTATATTTTAGTTCAATTTCTCAGTGTTATTTAAAATCTGTTCTTCACCAAGAAAATGGTATCATATTATCAAGGAAATGACCTCATCTTCTAGTTTGTGAATCACATTCTGCATGTCCTTCCCCATTTTTTTCATGATCTTTTATCAAAGTGGTCTCTGTACTGTAGTGGTAGTTTTGGTTCTGCATAAGAGTTTTTGCATTTGCAATATTAAAAAAAATTAAAATGAAGGAGGAAGGATACTAACTGTATACCCATAATGCAAGCTGCCTTAAATAAAAACTAAAGTGTAGGAGGAATAATAACAGTAAAGATAACTAGGAATTCATAGGAGATAAAATTCAATAAAGGAGAAAACAATGCAAATCATAGCCACAGATATCTATACACAAATGCCAAAAATATAGACAACATGAAAATGTATCAGAGATCCTAAACCAAGGAGCCAGTTTGCATTCAAAGGCACCAATAAGATTTGGTAGAATGATACCCATGATTGGAATATGGATTTGGAAGAGTATAGCTTATTCAAAAATAAAAGGTTCAGGTAAAGAAGGGGAAGGAGACAGAGGCAATATTGTATATTAAAACAATATACTGCTGACAAAATCCAACAACCAGAGTAGGAAATCATTGGAGAGAACATTTGGGTGAAGATCAGTAGAGGCAGAAACAGAAACTTCATTGCCACTGAGCACACTACAGAGTATCTGGATAGAAAAGAGAAATAAAAGAGAAGTTAGAAAAAACTGATCATTACCCTGACTCAGAGGCATAATAGATAGATGGATGGACGGATAGATAGACAGACAGACAGATGGACCAATGGACAGATGGATGGACAGACAGAAGACAGACAGACAACTAGGTAGATAGAAAGACAGACAGACAGATGGACCAATGGACAGCTGGATGGACAGACAGAAGACAGACAGACAGCTAGATAGACAGACAGACAGATGGACCAATGGACAGATGGATGGACAGACAGAAGACAGACAGCTAGATAGACAGACAGACAGATGGACCAATGAACAGATGGATGGACAGACAGAAGACAGACAGCTAGATAGATACACAGACAGACAGATAGATGGATAGATAGAAGAAAGTGTGTGAGGCAATATAGTATAGATTTTATATCACTGATGGATAATTTGAAATAGTAAGATATCTGTTTTAAACCTTTGTATCTAAAGTAACGCATATAATAATTTGTTGTTTTGAAGATAAACTATTCTCCTAAAAGAATGAAGAAATAACTGCACCAGATAGAGATGTTTTTTGTTCTGGACCTGATTGCCATACATCAAAAAGCCTTGGTTTTCTGGGGTAGAAATGATGAGACACTTCAGCGTAAGGTAAATCAACACTTTATCCTGGAATGTTATAAAAAAAGAGAGGAAAGCTAAGCATTCTGACATGTATCTTATATTTACCTTTCCTGATTCATCTTGATAATAGTATTACCTCTCTAAAAAGGTGTAGTCTATTTTTATTTTCTATATGAGTATAGTGTGTACCCAAGAGAACATAAAGTTTTTGGATACAGAGATTATCTAATTTTTGTTTTTGTGTCCACAATGTCTCAAACATGATAGGTGCTTAATAGATACCTTTTGATTGACTGACTAAAACAGCTGACTTGTATATTCCATTTCAGGGAACTAGTGGAGAGAAAGGAGGGAGGCAGGGAGAGAAAGAGAAAGGAAAGGACAAATGAAGGGAAGAAAAAAGGAGCAGGAGGGAGAGAGGGTAAGAGACAGAAGGAGGGAGGAATGGAAGGAGAGGGAAGTAGGGGGAGAAGAAAAAAGGGGGAGAGGAGAAGGGGAGAGAAAGACAGAGAGAAGGAGAGAGAATTAAGGTGAAAAAAGTTAGCATATTCTAAAATCTAAAATGGAGACTTTTACGTTAGATCTGAGTTGAGTCATGTCCCATTTTTTTACACCAAGGGCATAAAAAATGCCCTTAGAGTGATGGACAGAGCTTTAGAACAAATGATCTATCAGAAATGCAGCTAAAGCTGCCTCTAGAAAGTTTTTGTTTTCTTATTAATAATCTCAAAATTTGATATAGTACTGCTTCAATGGTAATTTGGAGGTAGTAAACTCTGTCAGAAGAAATCCGACAGGCAGAATAAGGACATCAATACATATAATCCACCACACCCTGGGCCCCACTCTTCATTGCTGCTTAGTGTGCCATGGAAGAGACATGGAAATAATGTTATGTCAAATAAAAGTTTCCTAAGATACTTTGGAGAGTCTAAAAACATATTCCCCAAGTTTTAAAGCAGAGGCTCTTAACTTTTTTTAGGTCATGGATCTCTTTGACCGTCTGGTGAAACTTATAGACTTCTTAAAATCATGTTTTTAAATGCATAAAATAATGTATACAGTTAGAAAGGAAGTTAATAACTGCCAAAATATTTTTCCCATCCAAATTCATGAAGCCACTAAAATCTATCCTTGGATAGTATGTTATAAATTCCCATCCTATATGTTTATCTTGGTAAACTTGGTAAATCTTACTTGGTAATAGTGACAGTATTCTCACTCAAACAACTAAGAAAGTTGAAATAATTGTCATTGGTAACAATTCTTCCTCTACCTTTAATAGGCAAATATTTCAGCCAGATAAGAGAAAAAAATTGGGAGAAGTGTTCAGAGTGCCTATATAAGAAAAAGATGGAAAAAGTAAAAATCTGATAATTGGATAACACTTGAGACTAACATGGACAATAGCTGTGAACAGCTTCTGTTGGCAGTGGTTCTTTCTTTTGGCAGTATTCTGCTAATTGTGAATCAAAGATAGCTGAATAAAAGTAGTGCTATATCACAAGAAAAGGCAGTAGTCTCAATAAAAGCAAGTAAAACTTTGTTAAGGGATTCTAAGTAACTGAGTAGTCAATTAAGTTAAAGGGAATATTAGGTGAGAAGACTGACATCATAGTCCCCCCATGTCAATTCACTATGAGAGTTTATCAAAAAACAAAAATGGCAACCATGGGAGTTACCACAAAGAATAACAAATGAATTAGGATCTCAGTTCGAGCAATAATTGAGGGCAATGTAAAATTTTCAGCAACTTACAGAGAGTATGCCATGTTTATGTTTCTGCTAGTGACACTTAATAGCTACCTAGTCAAAAGTACAGTTTGGTTTCCATATTAGCAAAAATAAAGGGTTCAATGTAATCAGGGAGAATGAAATCTTTGGGAAAATAATTAAAGATGTACTACAGAAAGTAAACAAAAAAAAAAAAAAAGGAGAATAACCTCCTTTGAGGAGTTTAGAAGATTTAGAAGAATGTGCCCTGGGGTGGGGTGGGGGGATAAGGAAGAAGGACACCTGAACTTTTGGAGCTATTGAGTAAGTATGAAGGTTTTCTTTTTTTTTTTTTTTTTTTTTTTTTTTT
>CM053590.1:89683520-89717886 GCA_028646515.1 Pseudochirops corinnae
CACAAAGCTACAAGGCACAGGCATTCCTGGAAAACAAGCCGGGCGCCACAGGCTCCACGTGACCACATTCAGCCTATTAGGGAAGAGAGTATACTTTCAAATATCCAAGGGTCCTCAGAGTCACGTAGCCACTTTAGCAAAGGGCCTAGGGGCAGGGAAGATCTTTAGATTCCCATAACAGTGGGTGAGGAGGGAAGAAGGGAAAAAAAATCTGAAACTCAAAGTTTTGAAAACAAATGTTTAAAAAAAATTTGTTCTTTACATGCAACTGGGAAATAAGATATACAGGCACTGGGGCATAGAAATCCATCTTGCCCTACTAGAAATTTAGGAGGAATAATGGGGGAGGATATAAGAGAGAACAGATTGGGGGAAGGGGTATTCAGTAGGCTTGCTATTTTGGGGTGGGGTAGGGGAAAGATGAGGAGAAAAATTGTAACTCAAAATTTTGTGGAAATGAATGTTGAAAGCTAAAAATAAATTAATTAAAAAAAGAAATTAGGAGCAAGAAGAAGCAAATTTTAGCGTATAATCTGAATTTTATTTATGAAAATATGTAGTAATGGTTTGAATTTTATTATGAAAATAAAAATGTTAGAATGTTTCAAAAAAAAAAGTAAAAATTTCTACTAATACAGTCATAAACAGAAACATCAAAACAAAAGTTTCTTCTCCTTCCTTAAAAGCTAGCCAGCCAATTGTCCTAGAATGAAAAAGAACAGTTCTGAGAAGTTACAATAAGTAGAGAAAACCTCTCTGGTGCACATTGGCAAAGGTATTTACAGAGATCATTTATTATCCTCAATCACTAGAGATGCCCAGAAACTCTTCCACTGGCTGAAAGTAGAAAAATAACTGGATCCACAAAGTCTAGAAAACTCTCATTCATTAACATTTTCCAACCATACGAACAAAAAGCCTGTTCTGTTGGGGAAGCTTGCTATGCATTGCAATCATCTCAATCATTCTGGAAAGAGATATAACCTGTTTCCATTGGGAGTAAGCATTCCAGGTTCATCCTGGTGCTGATGGAGAGTAATATCAAGTGATTTTGTTCATCATTTGGGCTGAGGATTGCTAATAAAGGGGCCAAGGACTTAGGCAAAACCAAACAGGAATGGAGGCCGGGGCAGAGGGTGGGGTAGAGGTGGGGGTGGTAATGGAATCTTAAGTCAGCTATCACATGGAGAAATAAGGAAAAGGAAGATGTTCTCATTGTAGGGGAGACACACAGAGGATTCTTTTCTTCCTACCACTAGATCAGTGTTTGAATACCAGTAATCTGGGGTCTTCATGAACTTCTATAGATATGCATAACATATAGCCTCATAAATATACACACAGAGACACAGAAAGAGATGCAGGGGGGGCAGGGGACACGTGATTTACTAGGTGAGGGAAAGATTTTTTTTTTTCTTTTTGGAAGGAGGGAAAGATATTTTGAATTACCAAGGCAAGCAATAAGGTGTCATTTCTTGAGACAAGTAGTAGTGATTCATCATAGGATATTAGGTATAACTTCAGAAATATCTATACAACTCTAGTATAAATGTGAAAGTTGTTTTTTCAGGACACATGAGAATGAATTGACCCCAGGAGTCCCAGCTGCTAATCTAATGACAAATTACTGTTGAAGACAGTACAATTTGGAAATATGTATTTTTTTTAAAAAAAGACATGTCATTTTAATTGCCTTGCAAACATGATCTGTAGTTACTCTCTTGGGAGTACTGTTTTTCTCTTTTGGTTAGATATCAAGTTCAAAACAAAAGATGAATAAGGAAGGCTTGCTATGAAATTATGGTATGAGGGATTATATTTAATGAACTGATAATTTTGGGAATAAAATAAGATAGACACAAATTCAGAAATGTTTGAATGGAGAACAATCTCATAAGGTGCCTTGTCTCCCATACTCTGATGGTTTCCCTAGGAACAAACCAAATATCATCAGAAACAGTGGACATGTGATCAACTACTAAAAGAGATTTTATATTTCACAATATGCTTTTGTATGTGGTTAGTATATTGATTCAGAACTATTGGGAGTGTAGATATACTGCAAGAGAGAGGCTCCTCTTTGGCTGGGAACAGGAAACTCATTACATATCATAACTAATTGAAATACATCAGGAAGGGATAGGATAGAGGAGAATACAATTTTATACCCTTTATCCTAAAATTACTGATTCTCCTTTTTACAAAAATCTGTGAACATTTAGGCATTAGATACTGTAAAATACTTATGTGAGAACCTTGGTTAACCTTTGAATATTTGGATGACAACCAGAGTAGCTTTGATGTTGGCATTCTGGAGCAAGGGGACCCACTTCAAAGCCTATTTTTAGGCCCAGATTCCCTCTTTTTTCATGCCTGCCAGTCCTGTGGACGAGTAGCCAGCTGGCAGTACTAACTGGAGAATGGGTTTCAGATTCATATAGCAGTAAAATACACACACACCCCCCACACACAAAAAGGCAGTTGACCTCTATTGTGTTAGTCAACATGGAAGAAAATATAATCAGTTATTTGGAGAACGCACATAGAGAGAATGAAGATAATATTTTCATTTTAAACTTTCTATTCCTAGGAAATTAAACTTTATAATAAATTCAGTCTCAGAGTACAAAGAAGGCAACAGGGAAAAAATAAATATTGACTACTAGTCTCTCTGCATCATATATCTAATTATCTCACAAACCAATTTGTTTTTCGTGTTCCTTAATGTGTGATTAGGAATTATATATTTTTTTTATATCAAGGGCTACTAAGCCTCTGTAGGTCTGACAATGACAGGAATGTTAAGTAAAAACCAGGTATGCATGATAAAGTCAGGAATGTAGATTAATGGATCCAAGGAAGAAGACTTTAGACTTGCTGCCTTCACTTGACCTTTTCTTTTTAATTGCACTAGATGGGTTTCAACCAGGAACATTATGGGACTGAAGGAAGCCAGCACCCATAGCTCTTTTGTAGTTGTGGTTGGGTATTGTTTCTGACACGATATGAGGGAACAGAGACTGAAAGCTAGCAGTTTTAATGGAGATAAAGGAAATTTTCAATCCTTAGCCACAGAATTGGCTGGGGCTATAGCATTCTAGTGAAGATAGCAAATTTAAAAACAACAATCTAAATCATCCAAACTCAAATATCTCAGGTTTTTGCCAAGCTAAAGATTTGATCAAAAGGACTACTATTAAGATATAAGTGGTACCTTTTCCATAAAACCTTTTCTATTTCCCTGGGCCAATAAGGACTTTCTCCCAAACAACTTCTTTCCATGTAATATACTTTCCATGTAATATTTTATAACATTTTAATTGTGCCTTATTAATGGGTTGATATCTTATATTCCTACTAATATGTATGCTAAGTTTAGCCAAAGATGATGACTTGTTCCCAGCACTAAGTAGTATACCTGGCATAAAACTGGTAATTAATTTATCCTTTTTGATTAAGTATGTTGATTATTCAAGCTTTATAACTATCAATATCTAGCACAGTGCTCCATAAACACTAACATTTGTTTAAAAAAAATCAGTGTAACCCTCTCTAAAGGCTATTTTTATTTTTAAATTTTAATTAATCTGAATGAACCTTTGAGTATTAAAATTTTTGAAAGACACCATTATCTTTCATCCTGTCTTTCCTTTTCTCTCGACAAAGACAGCCATTCAAACACTCTCCAGGATAAACAAATTGCCAACATAGATTAAGGTAGAACTAACATTAGACATTCTCCATTGCTTCCAAAGCTATATTTGTTAGTGGTAAACTGTCATATTTAGGAAAACCAAAGTCAATAGTACCTGGGTCAGGTTCCAACAAATACATCATTTGAGAGTTAGTCACAGACATGTATCAACATTTTAAAAAGCCAGATTAGAATTTGCTACCACTGTTGCTTATCTAACCAGTTGTATTGTTTATAAAATATATGATAATTATAGCATCAACTAACAAATGACATGTTGAATTAGATGCATATCTAACTTTCATACCCTTGTCTGAAATACATGTAATATTTCTAATTTGTACTTGTAGTACATTGTACTTCACATAGGAGTTTTCTTTGACTTTTGCAATTTTCTGCTTTGGGAATCAACAGTAGAAAGGAAGTATTGTTTATTTGACTCTAAAATTGAAAGAGTCTTTAACCCCCATCTAAAAGAACCATAAATGTGAAAACTCTCAAAAATCAACTTAGTCACCTCGCTTTTGATTCAAGTGCCAGCAGATAAGGGAGTGTGATCACTACTTCCCAAGGTGTCTAATTCTATCTTGGCAAACTAATTATTGCAAAGTTTATTTTTTCCCCATTATGCTAAGACTAAATTTGTCTTTTTGAAACTACCACCTGTGGTTGCTACTTTCTCTCTCTAGAGCAAAAGGAATCAAATTAATCCTATTTTTCAAGATAGCTCTGCAAGTATTTGAAAACAACTATTAAGTACTCCCAAGTCTTTATTTAATTTTCTTTTTTCATTTTGAAATTAATAATAATCAATAAATGCAAGGATTTGAAAATCTAAATAAACACAGTGCTCAAGCTTGAGCATTTGCAATAAGACTTTCCTCATTGGCAGAGAGTATGATTAATTTCATGCTTTTTACCTGTGTGAGGGACAGAGTTGTTAAGAATTTGGAAAAGAAGAAGTATTACTTATGGCTTCTACATTTGGGAAAAGGATACTGGCAGTTCTAGAATCTTTTCAGGAAGAGTCCTGAGGAAGGAGATAAAGGCTTTGGGAAGGAATCTGAGCATTGACCAATCAAACACTCTACCAATAAAGAGAATCTTATGCAACTATCCAGGCTCAATGGCCAGGTTACACAAAGAACAATCAAGAGAATTATGTAGAAAACATATTCAATTTAATAGAATAATTTTTTTTAGATTTTTTTTCCCTTTCGCACATATTTTTGTTTTCTTTCACGTCTTCAGGGCAAGTTGGTGATTCGGTGTTTGTCCTGGAGTGAAGAAAAATATAATTTCAAATCCTGACTGAGACATTAGCTAATTGGCCCTGGGAAAGTCACTTAATCTCCCTCTCTTTTAGTTTCTTTACTTATAAAACTGAAATAATAATAGCACCTAAATCACAAAATTATTGCAGGGATTAAATGAGTTAAAATCTATGAAATACTTTGCAAACTTCAAAGCATTATATAAATGCCAATTATTTTTACTATTTTAAAAAAGTTTTACAATTGACTTTTTCACATTTATCACTAATTCTCCCTTGTAACAAATATTTATAGTTACACAAATCAAATGAATACATTAGCCATATGTGTGCATTCATCCCTTATTATATACCTCTGTTCCATTACTTCTCTGCCAAGAAGTAGGAGAACTCTGAGATAACAATTGATCACTGACTTGATCAGTCCTAGAGTTGAAGGAAGCAATGGAAACTACAAGAAGATAATGAGGATGAGAGCATTCTATGAATTGGGGAGAGTATAGACATGGAATATTGTATGTGCAGAGTGACAAATTCAGTATAGTTGTATAGTAGAGGGACTGGATGGGAATAAGATGAAAGAAAATTGGAAAATTAAAAAGACCATATTATTTGGTTTAAATATGAATCAGAACACATTATATTTGATCCTGAGAGTAATAGGGAATCATGTAGTTAATTAAATGGAAGGGGGGATGACTTGGTCTGGCCTACACTTAAAGGTCAGAGTCAAAGGAGAACAACACCTCTAATGAACTGAAAAGTCCTTGAGAATGGACTCAGTCACAGACTGTATGGTTACCTCTTTAGTAATAGCATAGCTAAATTTAGATATGTTCATCTTTAAAGATTACATAAGACACATTCCCTGCCCTGACAAAGTACATTAACTGGAAGGGGCTATGACACATATTCTCCAAGGACATACAATATGTATTCTCTAGAGGAGTTAAAAGCTCTGTAGATATTTCTCTTGTCAGCATATGATATTGAGGTTACCAGAATAAGCTTAAGAACTCAATCCAAGTCAGTCCACACTTGAGCTCTGGGTGATCATTTGTTTTTGGGAACAGAAACTAAGGAAATGGTTTGTTGCGCTAGGTTATATGCTATATCAGTAGAGGGAATACCTAGACCAGGGGAATCATTGTATAATATATATGTGTATATACATATATGTGTATATATATGTATAATCATTCATATACACATACATGTACACACATACATACATATTACTTGAGTATACTATATGATTCATAACCCCACGGAGATTGCAAACTTGTTAGGGAAAGAGGACTTATACTCTGATACTTTAATAGACCTGATATCTCATCAGTGGTGGAATGCCCTTCATAGGTGTAAATCATTTCCTATGCCTTGTTGTCCTGTGAAATTCTTGTTCATGCTCTTCTATAAACTTTTCATTGGGTATTCACCCAATCCACTAAAGATCTTCCTTGGCCTGTTTTAACAACTTGCTGGAGTACCGTCTAATCTATCTGTTGTTTTTATTTTCTTTTTTATTTCTTTTAAAATTTTGAATTCTGAGCTGTATTACTCCCAAACTCACACTAGAGAAGGCCAACATTTGACATGGGTTGACCCTTACTTAAAGAAAAAAAAGGGGAGCTAAAAACTGAATCTTCTCATAAAATATAAATTAAAAAACAACAAGCTAATTCTTAGATCTGAACCATGTACCAGCATAGTAATTGACTAATAAATGATTTTTATTCATTCTTTCATCCAAGAGAATTTAGAAATTCTCTAACGTGTTGATTGATCAACATATTATGGGTAAAATCATATTCACATATGATTGCTCAATCACATTGGGAATTAACAACAAAACCAATAATATTGTGGTAGATTTTGCACATAGTTCTCCAATCTTTCTTTCATTCTTTCAGTTTGGTCTCCTAGAAGCTCTTCTGTGTTTAACAAGTGACTAAAGTGCAGGGCCTTTGTATGAAGAGGTAGCTTGGATAGTGGGATGCTACCTGGCTTTGGAGACAAAGGATATTGGGTGGAATCCTGACACTGTTATATTTATAACATGAAAGTCATTTTTCTTGGCCTCATTTTTCTTATCTGTGACATTAATTACATTTAGATCTGACTTCAGAGTTTGTAAAGTACTTTTAATACAGTATCTCATTTGATTTCCATGACTACCTAGAAATTCCCACTTTGTAGATAAGCAAACTGTGGTCCAGAAAGGTTAGGTGACTTGCCCATAGTCACATATCTAGCAGGAATCAGAGGCATAGTTTGAACCCAGATTTTCCTGATTTCATATCTAGTACCCTTATTCTTTGTTCTGTTGCAAAATGGGGTTTGGCGGGAGGAAATTTCTGAATTCTCTTGGATTAAAGAATGAATTAAAAAGTATTTATTAATCAATTACTGTGTACTAAGTGTTGTGCTAAAGGCTAGAGTTACTAATAAAAATGATAGACAATCCCTTCTTTCAAAGGGCTCTCATTCTAATGGCAGAGAAAACATTTATGACAGGTTTCGGCTAAAAGTCAAATGGAAAGATCCTGTGATACTTAGTAAAAGAAAAACAGATGATAATATTTCTTCTTAAAAACAAAACAAAACAACCTTCTTCCAGCTCTTAATCCCATGATAATCTCAGTTCACTGTCCTAAAGCTTAAATTCAATGACTGGATTTCTTTTATAAAATCCCTGTAGTTTCTGGAGCTCAAGGATTTTCCTAACTGCCCACAGAATGGCAACATCGTCCTTTTCATAAATCTCAGTCTTAGTGTTTTTTTTTTTTGTTATGTTCATAGGCTTTATTCTTAAAGTAGAAAATTTCAAATCCAAAGACTTGAGCTTTCATAACATCTTTATTACGGTTAGTACAGGGTCTTCATTTTAATGCTAATTCTCCATGTGATTATTCACATGGGTAAATGATCTATTCAGCACTGCAATGAAGAAAATCTCAAACTTGGACTGAGAAAACTCAAATAAATGGGAGTTTTAGAACACACTAAATATGGTAAGATGGAAATATACTTTTTTGACAGCAGGGGTAGTAGTAACCATCTCTATGATGGTATGCCTATCGGAGCAAGTAAATTTAGCTATGGGTAATTGCCAGTAGTGATCACACAATTCACATGAAGAATGTTTATATCAAGTAAGTCAATGCAAGATAGACTTCTCTTGCTCCTTCTTTAGGAGTCAGGAGCTTAATATTTTCATCCTATAGGTATATATACATCTACAGGCTGAGGTGCATTCCTTGTTAAAGCAGCAACAACAGGAGAAAACTAAAATTTTGTTCCTATTGGAGTCACAAAAAAGCATCATGGCATAGAGGAGAGTTGACCTGAGAGTCAGGAAGAACTGGGATTGTCTTACCACTGAAACATACTTACCTCAGTGATGGTGGGCAAGTCACTTGATTTCTCAGTGCCACAGGCAAATCTCTAATACTCTAATTTTTTTTGGAGGGGGAAAGGCAAGGCGATTGGGGTTAAGTGACTTGCCCATGGTAACACAGCTAGTAAGTGTGTCAAGTCTCTGAGGCTGAATTTGAACTCAGGTCTTCCTGACTCCAAAACCAGTGCTCTATTCACTGCACTAATACTATAAATTGTAAAGCAAATGCTTACTTGCATTGATAAAGTTTCCTTCCTGGGAATTCTCTATCATAATAAAATCGTATCTGGTCAAAAATAAATATTCCCAGAACAAAATGGGATTCATAAGATGAAAGAAAAAAAAATACAAGGGAGTGATGTGTTCCTTTTGATACATCAGAAGGTAAACCAGGGTTGGCATGGTACAGGTCACATAGTAATAAATTTAGAAATGAGAGATGTCAGTTTTAATCTCTTTTCTGGCAGGTAATAACTATATGAGAAAGGTCAAGTTGCTTTGACTCTCTGAGTTTTATTTTTATCATCTTCAGAATGGAGACAATAATGATTTTAATATTTACCTTACAGAACTAGTGAAAGGAAAATATATTATAAGCATTAATATGCTATATAGAATTTTTGTTGAACATGGCTTTCCTTAATGGGGCTGCCTCCACTAATCTTCACCTCAACACCTACTCAAACAATAACCCAAAATTTTCATGAGATCAAATAATGATCAGGAAATCTAAAGAAGCCTTAATATCTTCAAATTCTACTGATAGAGTTAAGTTAGGGGAAAAAAAAATCAGGAGACCTTGGAATAGATGCATAGATTGCTTCTGTTCTGAGTTTTTAAATTGGAAAATAGAAGGGAGGGTTAAGAGGTGTATACTATTACATTACTGGGCAGCTAGATAGAACAGTGAATAGAACAGTAGGCTTGAAATCAGAAAGACTCATCTTTGTGAGTTAAATCTGTCTTCAGACACTTACTATGTGACACTGGGCAAGTTGCTTAATTCTATTTGCCTCAGTTTCCTCATCTGTAAAATGAGTTGGAGAAAGAAGTGGCAAACCACTTCAGTATCTTTGCCAAGAACACTCCAAATGGGGTCATGAAGGGTGGGACATGACTGAACTGACTCAACACCACCACCACCACTATAGAAAGGGGGAAGAAAGAAGTAAAATTTACAATTTCTAATATCTGTAGGAGTGTGAAAAAAAGAGTAGAAAGAGTACAAAGAGTACGAAAACATGGAGCAAGAGGTAAAGAGGGAAAGGATGTTTGAACACACCCACAGTTTAGTCTGAAAATACACCAAATTGATATGGAAATAAATGGACATAAACAAGGGCAAGAAAAGGGAGGGTATACTTAGAAGTATTTTGTAAGCATCTTGACCCTAAAGGAGGAATTAGAAGTTAAATAAAATAAAATAAATAGAAAAGGAGAAGAGAGAACTAAAATTGAAGAGGTATCCAACATTTAGGGGATGGCTGAAGAAATTGCTGTTCTTTGACCATGTTTCTCCATATCTCATCCTTGTGCTGTAGTGCTGCCCATACTTGGAATGCTCTGTCTTGTATCCCCAGTTTTCTTCAACATCCAACTTAAATTCAGCCTTTTTCAGAAAGCTTGCTCTGGTCTCATCTGCTAATAAATGCCTTCCCCTCTTACATTGCCTTCTTCAATTTTTATATATCTGGCTATTTCCATCTTTTCTTTCCCATTAGATTTTATTTTCCTCCAGAACAAATAGCTATATTTTGTTTTTCTTTGATGATAGGTAGTAGAGCACAGGGCAAAGACCACTTGTTCTGATTTCAGAGAATCTTGGTTCAATACTGTTCATTTTCTACATGTGTAAAATGAGAAGCTTTAATCCAATGGAATCCAGTTCCCTTCTCATTCAAAATTTATGGTCCTATGATCATAATTTATAAGTACAAATATTATTTTAGATTACATAAGGAATTTTAGGGGTATAAAGGTACTCTCAGTGAAGAAATTCCCTCAATGAATTCAGATTAACATCTGTTCTCTAGCTTGTGGCCTTTATAGAACCAAGCAAGAGCAGCTTTCCTGAAGAATGCTACTGTGAATAGTTTTTAAGGTTCTGATTACATAGTATAATGAACATTCTATTCAATAACACATCAGAGCAAAACATTCACAGTAAATCAAGGTACAGAATTCACAATGTTACAACTGATCACAGAAAATCAAAATATAGCATTCAAACAACTTATCACTAAGATGGCCACATACTTTCCACAACAGTGGTCACAAAGTTTTCAACAAAGAACAATCATTTAATAACTCAAATATCCAATCATCTCAATCACTCAATCATCCTTAAGGAGGTTACCTCCTTAAGGGACACAAAGTACAATAGTCAAAGTTCTCCACTCATGGGGCACACTAAGTTACAAATCAGTCACTTATTCAGTTGTCAATCACTAAGTATAATCATTTAGTCAATCAATCATTCAATCAACTCAATCATTCAATCATTCTTCATCATTCACTATTCAGTCATCATAAAACATACAAACCCTCCACCCCTAGGTCACTAATAAATTACAATTTCTCAGTCAGTATGTAGTATCCAAGTAAAGTCTTCTTTCAGTTTGATTTGGGGTGGTCTCTCAGATTCATTGGAACCCCTTGCATGGTCCTAGATCTTACCTGGATTCACCAAACTGTCAAAGCAGACAGCTCTCAGGTCCAGCTCTCTGTGCAGTTCCTGCTCCACATTGGACCTCTCAGTGTCCAGTCCATCTCAAATCCTTCTTGGTCTCTGTTCTTGGGAAGCCAAGGCTTAACAAAGCCACCAACAGGTTCATGCAAAATACCAGCATCACAGTCATGCTTCCTCAGTCTTTGGCAGCTCCAGCTGGCCCTTGGAAATCCTTAGCATACTCATCAGCAGCTTCAGCTGGCCCTTGGACTCAGCAGAAGTTTCAACTGCTTCCCAGAATCAAAATCACTTCATCCAGGTTCTTCAAATCAAAATAATTCTCTCCAGCCTGGGGTGGTTGGGGGGAGGGTGGGAGGCTTTGCTCTTCAGCCTCTATGGTGGCAGCAGCTTTTTCCTCCACAGAGCTTGCTCCAAGAAGATCTGTCTCTCCCTCTCTGGGGCTTTTCCTTATGTACACACAGCATTAGCCTCCTGTTTCAGCCAACCCCTTCCTGTTATGTCAGCAACAGGGATTCATACCTTCTGTTTCTTTAACAGAGGCTTGATTAATTGTTAAGTGCTAAGTACCTGTTACCTTTACTAATACAAAGGAATCTTCAAATTCAAATTACATTACTATTACAGCCTTAGAAAGGATAAATGACATGTTCAGGGTGACATGGTCAATGTCAGTCAAAAGTGAAACTTGAACCTTTGTCTTCCTGCTTCTGAAGTCACTATATTAGGCTATCTCTAAAGCAATAAAAAACATATAATGCATGTATGTATACATGCACATACATGTAATTATGCCAACATGTATACAACACATAATAAATGTAAATATATTCTACGTAGTGGGTATGTATATGAAAACATTTAATAAATATTACACACACATATATAACAAGGTTTTCATGCATTGAAATAATTCCAATCCTACATAAAAGGAGTCACGTTGCATTTTATATTATATTTTAACATTGTATACATATTTATCTACATAAGAATAAATATAATATGGTTGCTTTTGCATTGTATTGGAATTTCACCAGTGAATGAAAAACCTGTAGTTTAACTGGAAAGAAAATATACCAACATATTACCACTATTTGTATGTTACTGTAATACACAAAAAGTCATTAAAAAAAACCTCAAAAGGCCAGACTTCTGGACTATGCCTTAATCCATAGTAATTTAAGCAAAATACTAATGCAGACACCCTCTTTTTGAAATGTACAGTAGTAGAATTGCTAACCACATCCTTATAACTATCATTGACCAGCATGAATCTATGAAACTGAATTAAAAGATAAAAGAAATTTGATTAAAATGACTAGAAAAAATTGTTATATCACAGGATAGGATAAAGAAACATACCAGTAAATTACTGAAGTCAGTTCAGCAGGTGATGATAACAAAGGATTTCAATTACACTCACATTCAGAGTAATAAGAATTGAAATGACTTAGGAAGGGTGACTATCTCTTGAGATAATACAGGACTGTTTTTCCTCTTGAGTTTAAAGAAACCAACAAGATCAGACGTGGTAGTAAGAGTCAAACCATACATGATAAACAGAAAAGAAGGTGGTGAAATATGAAAGTGTGAAAGCCTAATATGATCAGATATGAAATAATAGTAGCTGCAAAAGGAAGCAGAGCAAAAGAAATGTGCTCAGTTAAAAAAATAGCTTGGGGAAAGGATATGCTGAGAAAAAAATGACTCAATTATTCTCTATATAACATAGAGGGAAAAGGTTGAAAGACTGCAATTAAAAAAAGATAACAATAAGATAATATGGACTAATTCTCATTAAATCCAGTTGTCAAAAATGACAACTCAAAGTCTTTTATTCATCAGTCAAACTGGGAACAGTATCAAGGACACCCATAATGTTGTTATTGTTGCTTTCTTTTCTTTTCTTCTTTTTCTTTTTTCAAACGAAGCAGATCAGGGAAGATAAGAGATGATCTGAATTCCATAAAACATTCAAGGGTCACATTTAAAAGACACAGATGCTTAATTAAAAATGTGTTCCAGAAACAATTTCAGCAAATGGTAAAAATAAGCATAACAGAACAAAACAGCTTCCCTTTGGGAGGTAGAAATGGGCATTCAATTTCACATTCTTCATGATTTTGAAAATATATTTCAAGCATAAATCTTGAGGAGCTCTTAACACAGTCAATTTAATTTAATATAAAATTATTTAGTAAGCACCTTCTATATACTAGGCACAGTGCTGGGTATATTCTAGTGATACAAAGGCAAACAATTAAATAGCCTCTGTTCTCAGGGAGTATACAGTGACGTTCATTTAATAAACTTTAATTCTGCACCAACTGTTTTTAAGGTACAGCTATAGGTGTTTAAAGAGTTACGATAATAATAAGATATGTTCCCTGTCCTCTCAGAACTTGCAAACAAGTAGATGAAAAATTTAGGACAAAATACTTGTACAAATAATTATGATTAAAGAAATAATGTGAAAAGTGACATTAGAGTAGAGACATGGTAACTAAGGAAGGGAAAGATCATGTTAGAGTTGTTTTTTGAAGACTGAGGTATTTGATCTGAAACTTGAAAACTTATAGAGTTTCAACAAATAAAGTTGGGTTTGTGGGTGGCATTCTCAGTGGAAAAAAAAACAGAGTAGAGAGAGGAAATTATATGTTGTTCATGTTTAATTTAAGGTTTGTATTATTGTTGTTCAATCATTTGGTCAGGACTGACTCTTTGTAACTTTGTAGACCATCGCAAGCCAATATTGTACAGGTAGTTTCCTTGCTAAAGACCCTGGAGTGGTTTGTCATTTCCTTCTCCAGTGATTTAAGGTAAAGAGAGGTTAAGTGACTTTCCCAGGGACACACAGTTGCTAAGTGTCTGAATCTGTTTGAACTCAGATTTCCCTGACTTCAAGAATAATATTCCTATCCACTGAGCCACCAAGATATCTCCAATATTTGTATTACTTAGGAGTAAACACATACTAGCTGTGTGACTAGGCAATTCACTTAACTCTGTTTGCCTCAATTTCCTCATCTTTTAAATGATTTGGAGAAGTAAATAACAAACCACTTCAGTATCTTTGCTAAGAGTTGAACATGATTAAAAACAGCTGAACAATTTTAAGAAAAAATCAAATTCAACTCCCTTTTTAGAGCATCTAGGTGGCACAGTGGACAAAGTAGTGGGCTTGGAATCAGAAGGACATATTTTCCTGATTTTAAATCCTGTCTCACATACTCACTAGGTATATGACCCTGGGCAAGTCACTTAACTCTGTTTATCTCAGTTCCTCATCTCTAATATGGGCTGGAGATGCAAGCTCACCACTTTGTCCACTGTTTCCTGCAAACCACTCCAGTATCTTTGCCAAGAAAACCCCCAAAGGGGTCACAAAGTCAGACATTGAAAAAACACTCAACAACACCTCTATGATGACATCCTTTACCAATATTGTCTGGTACAATTCCTCATTAATAATGAATGAGCTTTACTCTACACTCACCCTATTGTGGTAATCTCCAACTTGTAACCATATAGCTCCATAAAAAGATTCATTCATTCATTCATCCATCATCCATCCATCTATCCATCCATCTATCTTTTGGTAAGTAGGTGGAATAATGGCTAGAACATTGGGTTTGGAGTTGGGAAAACTCATGTTCCTGAGTTCAAACCTGTCTTCAGACATGTGCTAGCTGTGTGACTCTGGGCAAATCACTGAACTTTTTTTGCCTCAGTTCCTTATCTATAAAATGGAATGGAAAAGGAAATGGCAAATCACTCCAGTACCCTTGCCCCCCCTCCCCAAAAAAAAAACAAACCCAAAAAACAGAAAGGGTCATGAAGAGTTGGACTCAGCTAAAACTACTCAACAACAACAAATACATAGTACATATTAATCTTTGTATTATAACTCTTCTCCTTCCTATGAACTTTTTAAGGACAAAAACTATTTCATTTTAGTTTTTCTTTATATCCCTAAGGGCCATTCTGGGGTATTTTACATAGAAAACATGTAACAAATATATGTTGAAATGAATTGAGTACTTTTGTTTGATTGGTGCATAGATGCATAGAAGGAAATAAGAATGAAAACGTTGAGTGAGGTCAGAGCAGGACAGGCCTCTGCTAGTCAACAGAAGAAGCTGGGTCTTTATTCAGAAGCACTGGAGAACAATCGATATTTGTTGTTGTTTTAAGAAATAAAATGATGCTTTGTTTTTATATTATTAAGAGATATTGAAATGACAGTGACATTTAGGGTCAGTTGAAGATAGGAGAATTAGGCTTCAATCCTGAACTTTGTCATGGTGATGTAGTAGCTTTCTTACCTAGAACCTGGAATTTCACTCAGTGCATGAAACATTTTCACTCTATAATACCCTCTGCTCCTCCAACCCCCTTCTCTAATTGCTAAGTTCCTCCTGGGATTTCCATTTTGGGGAGGGGCCCAGGCTTGTCCTAATTCCTTCCTTTCCTGGCTATATTTCTGACTCTGGACTTTTCTCTAATAGTCCTCTGTAAGTACCATCCACTCTTCCCTTTAAAGCTCCTTTTTGTTTATTATCTTTCCCCATTAAGTTCTTTGAGGGCAAGGACTGACTTTCTTTTTGCTTGTAATAATGTCTTTTTGCTTTTAATCTTCTAGGTGAAAGGTGAAGATAGGCTGACTGAAGTTGATAGTAAATGCAAAAGACAGATTGGATTTTAGAGACATTGTGGAGGTAGAATCAATATCTTATTTCATCTTATTGAACATGGAGATAAAGGCAAAAATCAAAGATTCAATCTAATGAACATATACTGTATTGTGATTAACTCTCTCTGTAACCTCCACCTCCTTCCTACCAAGGGGATAAGATAGTGGGAATAAGGGGCTGCCACAATAAAGAAGGCCAGTTCAGAGACTACGACCAGAGAGGTTATAGGTGCCATGAAGATGTATATGTGAATACCATGAAGATGCATGTATATACATGCACACAAATATTTGTGTATACATATACACACATACATATAAAATAACATGTGTGTTGTATATACACACATATATAAAGCATGTGTAAAAGATATGTGTGTGTGTGTGTGTGTGTGTGTGTGTGTGTGTGTGTAACACAGAGTATAGTAGACTTGTGAAAAGAAACCATGTGATGCCTGTGAAAAGAAACCATACTTGGGGTAACTAGGTGGTACAGTGAATAGAACACCAGCTCTGGAGTCAGGAGGACCTGAGTTCAAAACCAGCCTCAGACATCTGACACACTTACTAGCTGTGTGACCTTGGGTAAGTCACGTAACCCCAATTGCTTTGCCTTCCCCCATCCAAAAAAGAAAAGAAACCATATCTGCAGAAGGAAGGGGGCCCAGGAAATAAAGAGAGAGCAATTCACTCCACTGGGAAGAAGGGAGTTGAGGGTTATCTTCACCCAGACCAGAAGTAGGAGACAGTAAAATGACTAAAATTTCAACTAGCTTATAATTAGTCTAGTAGCAAAGTATAACAAGTAGAATCTTGTTTGAGGATTTTTGATGTTCCATTTCTCTACTTTTGAGATTTTGAATGTGATTTTATTACTTCCTTGTGTTATTAAAACAATGGAAATGATATTTATTGTAATAGACAAGGAACTTGAGGAAGGCCCCAAGAGGTTTAAAAAAAAAAAACAAACTTACTCAAGATTCTAGACTAATACCAATAGTTGTTTTTTTTTTAAAATTTCCATTTTGTGCTTTTCTTCATCTATATGTGTAGTGCAAGCTAGACCTCTTAATTTTTTCTTTTGCTGTATCTGTTGGCATGGTGACTTATTTTCTTACTCTTTATCTAACATGGCCTTTTGCTTTGATCATCATTTTGCTGTCCCTAGTTTGTTCATTCAATGAAAATATATTAAGTACCTACAGTGTGTAGAATACTATGTCAGTCCCTGAGGAAAACACAATCCCTTTCATTATGGAGCTCACATTATAATAGGGGATAAAACATAATTGCAGATAATAATATACTTGATATTAAATGTAATTCTTGTGTAGAGAGATGGAAAAGAATGTTTCACAGGCTATTCTTAAGGATCTGATGGAGAGATGTAGACTAGGCAATAAGATAAAAGAAATTAGTATTTTCTCAATGACAAGTTCCAAAGATTAGTCATGAATGATTCCCTAAAAATTAAAGGAAGTCTCTAGTAGAAGGTCCAGGAAATTAGGTTTTGATCCTGACTTTTATCAATAACTTCATTTAGGCGTGGTTATCTGGTGTGTGTGTGTGTGTGTGTGTGTGTGTGTGTGTGTGTATGTGTGTGTGAATGATGGATACCTTTGACAATCTGGTGAAGCTCACAGATTCATTATCAAATAATATTTCAAATTCATAAAATAAAGTAAAAAGAAAACTAGCAAGGAAACCAATTATATTTAAATCAAAATATAATATTTTTCCCACTCAAGTTCATAGGCCCCAGACTTAACTAAGGGAATGGATGGCACAATTAATCACATTTGCAAATAACACAAAACAAGCCACATCCACAAAGATCTTGATAGGCTAGAAGGTTAAACTGAATCCAATAAGATATGATTGAAGAGGGTTAATTTTAAAGTCTTACACAGATGTCTTAAAAGATCACCTTTAAAGCACTAGATGGCTGTCAATGCTAGACAGCCATTTGACTGAACAAAAAAAGATTTGGGAGTTTTAGTGAAGTGTTAGTACCTGAGGAATCAATAGTGTGATAAGGCAGGCAGAAAAGCACTCCACGCCACATTAATAAAGTTGTTGGATAATTTCAACTTCAACTTCATGAAAGTTGAATAGGGAGGTGAAAGTCCCACAGTACTCTGTCTTTGTCAAACCACCTCTGGGCTAGTATGTTAAGTCTGAGGCATTACATTATAGGAAAGACATCAATAAATATGGTGTCCAAAAAAAAAGCAACCAGGATGGTGAAGGGCCTTGTGATGATGCCATATTTCTTCACTATCATCCTAATACTTTCCCTGTGGGAGGGTGGGAATTTAGAAGCACTGATATTATTGTAAGGTAGGTTTGTAGGGTATATGTCAGTAGGACTGGTATGAAAAAGAAAAAAAATGGGCCATAGCATAATGTGTGGACATTGAGCAGAGGTAGATTTCCCAGTCCATCTATGTTCTTATAGGTTAGAAAGAAAAGATCCAATAGGATACAGCAACATATTGACCCCTCTTGTTGGTATTCAGTCATTTCAGTTGTGTCTGTCTCTTTGTAACCCCATTTAGGGTTTTCTTGGCAAAGGTACTAAACAGGTTTTTCCATTTCCTTCTCTAGCTCATTTTACAGATGCAAAATGGAAGCAAACAAGGTTAAGTGAATTGCCTACAGTCATGCAGCTAACAAATGCCTGAGATCAGATTTGAACTCAGGTTTTCCTGACTCCAGACTCAGTGTTATAACCACTGCACCCACCTAGTTGCTCTATATTGACCAATATCTTTGTCAATAACATGCTTTTTCCTATAGGCAATGTGCCCACTTTTAAGCAGAAAAATTCTTGAGGTCTACACATGCTTTTGTATCTGAGTTTAGCATGACATGTACTATATAATCCAATTAGATAATAAAATGGGTTTAATTACTTAGTTGAGATCAAAGAACAGAAGGCTGCAACGTATCTAATTAAAATTAATAATATAAACGGGAAGCTTTATCTATTGTCTAATCTGTGGCACTTTGTCTTAATTTAAACTCAGCTTCCAATTTCACAAAAGAATTTATATTGTTGCTGCTAAACTGTTATGAAACTTGATAACCTCATGGCAAACATTCCCCCTGTTTAATTGTGGCCCCCGCTCTACTTAACACATACGGCTTTCATGCCACCTGAGTGAATTTGAAAGGTCCTTCCTTCCAGCTACTTGTTGATGCTGAGTTCTGTTAGCCTCCTATCTCCTCTGCAGCCTAATATTCTTAAGATGTTTTTGAATAGTGCCAATGATCTATGAAATGTATACAGCCACAGGCCATATTTATATTGAGTGAGACTAATGACTTAGTCAGTCATGGAGTATAATAGACTTTTTTAAACCTCAACTAGATTGTATTTACTGAATAAAACTTCCTTTCTTGCTTTGACTAAAGTAATCAGTCAATTCAGTGAAAAAAAATGATGAAAACATCCTTTTAAAATCACATAGACTAAAAAAAAGAGTCAGTGGTCTGAATTTTTACTTTTAAAAAAAGGTTTGTATAGTTAGATCAACCGAACCATCCATTCAGCTCCAGGCTACACTCGTGACTTTTCCTTTCTCTACCAGTGAAATTTCTTCAACCTAGATACTTACTCTACCCTGGACTCTCTTTCAGAATAGAAGGGCTATTCAGTATTTCTGCTTCTCGTACTGATTGGTCCCTCCCAGTGCCTCCATCTTAAGGAAGAAATTCAGGCCAACCATGTTTGCAAGTCTTTCTAGGTTGCATTCCTGACCCCCCATTATGACCCCAGGGCAGGTACCTTTATCCCCAACCCCTATTCCAGTTTCTTTTTGTGTATTGTCTTCCCCTTTTAGTCCTTAGGGGCAGAGACTGTCTATTTCTGCTTCTATTTACACTTCTAGCATGTTGCCTGCTCATAATAAGTACTTGATTAATGTTTCTTGACTTAACTTGTTGACTAATCTCCAATACTGGGAAAATAAAATGGATGTAGAGTGATTATGGTATACAGTCCATTAAGTTAAAGCCTTAAGTATGTAATACTTAAATACTGAACAGGAACTTCATGGGTAATGAGCTATTAGGCCCAGAGCTAACTAAGAAGCAGACACTGGTAATGATGTTTGGAGCATTTCATGACATTTGCACTGATCTTTCTATTTAGTAAAGCCAGATTTTGGGCAACATTTTCCCAATGAATTCACTTGGTTGTAAGCCATGAAGCACTTTGTTTACAGAAGAGTCACAATGGCAGATGACCCAATTAACAGTGGAAAGATTCATAGAAGGTATGAGTAAGTTGCAGCATAATGCTAGTAATGACTTATACATGAAAAGGGATTCAGTCAAAACTCAGGCTTTATCCATGAGAGTCAAAGTTCCAAATCTTGCCATTAAAATGTATAGCTCTAGAAAAGTATATGATATATTGGTGATATATAAAATGTATGGAGTAAGAGACAGATAATCTAATTGCTACACTGATGATCATGAAATATTAAAAGAACTATAGGATAGTTTCTCCCATATGACTTAGAGGATAAATAGAAAGATTTGTTCAAGAATCACAAAGAAAGAGAAGCATTCAAGGGACTGCTTTCTCCACTAGGCGATAGAATAACCAAATGGCTGAGATGGATCCAACGGATTACTGAAACAAAGTTTTTCTTCTGTTACATACATGACGCCTACACAAACACAAAAAAGACAAACATTCCCAAATTAAATTCATGTCAAATGCAGAAAAAACCTCTTATGACACTGGGAGGAGATTTAGTGGTAGAAGGATAAAGAGAAGAGTGTGATTTAAAAAAGAATTCATTTGCAGGGGTTTTATGAAATTTTAGAGAAGGTCATACATGAAATTTAGGAGAATTGAGGAGAAAATAAAGGAGACAAAGAATAAGGATTGGAGCGAAAAGATTTGAGAGAAATAAAAAGCCACAAGAAGAAAAGAAACTAGTTTGAAGATAGTACAAATGGAGAAGGATCCAAGAAGAAGGAAGAAAGAGAAGGACTCTAGAAAAATGGGAGTAGATGAAATACCTAAGACAAAGTAGGAGCATATGCTGGAACCAAAAGTATAGGGAACAGATGGAGAAAGACCCATGAAGAAGTGGGAGCAAGATAGAGCAAGACACAGTCTGAGGCATAAGAAAAGGGACAATGCTCAAACACAATGGCATATTTTTTATCTCCAGAACTCATGCCGAAACCTCAACCTCATGCACCAGATGCATTAGACCTCACCTCTAGGATAAAAGCTAGGTTAATAAACTTAATCACTAGATCTCTAGCTATTTTGTTTCAAGCCAAAGAGATTGCTATGATGGAGTTAGATGTTGATGCTTCTATTCTTATTGAACTATCACAAAATAATTTATATGTTTAGGTTTGCTCCCCAGTACCTAATACTCAAATGAGGCCATCTTTATTCGTCCTGTTCTATATCTTAACATTGGTCCCAGATGGCTCCAGAGGAGAAAGTGAGGCTTGTGACTCTGCACAGCCCTCTTTCATTTAAATCCAATTCATTGGAAGTCATGACATTACCTTCTTGATATTATGGTCTTCTATAAGAATGAAGGACAAACAATGATAACTAACACTCAAAGCTTGGTCACTGCCAGTGTTAGAGACATCGTTTGATCATATCCTATCAACTACCAGGGAATATAGAACCAGATGTAACTATATATAAGACTTTTTCTTTTTGTTAGTCTGTCTTCATAGTGAAGATCAAGAAGATTCTAGAGACCAGGAAAGGTAACTCAGATAGAACACTTATCAAAGGGATGGTTGATAGAAACATGACAAGGAAGCAACAATAACGAGTGCAAATCTTACTTCATTGAGAATTGACCACCCTAGAGTTACCATATATCAATTTTTGATAGGTTTTCTGGATGGGTATATAAGACAAAACAATACTTATAGTTTATGTAGATTTTTTAAAAAGCATTTGAAAAAAATTCCTCATGCTATTCTTTTGAGAAAGATGGACATATATGAGCTAGATATCAACATAATTATGTGAATTTGGAATTGATAGATTGGCTAAAACCATGACTAAGTCATTAATGGTTCAATGATAACTTGGAAGAAGACTTCTATTGGGGAAGCTCCTGGGAGCAAAGCTTGATTTGGTGCTAATTGATTATTATTTTCAAATGACTTGTATAAAAGCATAGATTAAATGTTTATCAAATTTCAGATGCCACATATGTAAGAGAGAAATCCATGTTGGATGGCAGAATCAGGCTAGATAACCACCTATCAGAAATGTTGTGGGCTTCTTTTTCAGATTTGGTTTTGACTAGTTGACTCCAAGATCTCTTCCAGCTCTGAGATTATATGATTCTGATTCTGAGGACACAGCATCACTTTTCAGCCAGCAATGGCATTTTAGTGGAGGATTATTATTATTCAATAAAAATAGTATGTTGTCAAGGAGGGGCTGTTTTTAAAATGATTTTTTGAAGCAGATTGTGATGGCTTTTAGTTATTTTTTTTAATTTTGAGGACAATGTATTTTATTGCAATCAGCACAGGATCAGAGAGTCATACTTTTCTCATATATATAGTATATAGTCTTTATATATACAGTATATTCAGTATAGTCTGAAAACTTTTTTTGGTCTAACCATTCTGTTTTCTTCTCAAGGATGTGTAAAATTAGTCAGATAACATTCCCATCTTATAGTGTCATTGTGTGATTTTGGTGCTTGGATCATCCTTCTATGTGACAATTAGACAACAGGAAACCTTTTAAACTTAAAATAATTGTTGCTTTTGTTTCACTACGTTTGAAAGTTTAAGTCCTTCACTAAATACAAAGGAGATGCATAGTATTTTATAGTAGAAAGAACACTGGATTTAGAGTCCGAAGAGCTGGCTTCTAGTTATGGTTCTGCCTATGAATAGCCATAAGTCCTTCAGCAAGTCACTTAAGCTCCACGAAGCTCAGTTTTCTCATTTGTAAAATGGGAAATATTTGAAGTAACTAACTTATAGTTCATAGTGAGCATCAAATTAAAAGGCATATGTAAAGTACCTTCTAAACTATAAATGATTATAAAAATGTTATCTTTTATTCTCATATGCAGTCTGAAATGTGCTAATAATTTTTACTGAACAAGTTATCCAAAGATAACCTTTTAAATGTATTTCTCATTTTCCAAATTGCTAGTCTCCCCCCAACACTTAATGAAAGATAAGGTAGGGAACAAACAAGGGAGAATGATAACAGACCTCAAAGGAAGATGCTAATGTGATATAATCAACAAAATGTTGGACCTGAAGTCAAGAAGACCTGTGATTCAGGGCAAATCAAATAATTTTTGTCTAAGTTTTCTCATCTGTAAAATTGGAGCAATAATGCTAAAATTGGAATAATAATTGCCTTCCCTGCTTGTTGTGAGGAGAAAATGAGATAATATTTTGAATTAGCCAAAATTGATGAGAGCAGATAGAATGTAAATTAGATGTCACTTTCATTTTAATTTTGACTCTTTAGGGTTTAAATGTTGCCTTAATTAACAATGCCTATAATATTCTTAGTCAACAGATGGTAATTTATAAAGCATGGTCAATGTATTAGAGAACACCCAATGAGAACTCTGAAATCTAGAATTAGTCATGTTTCTATGTAGTTGAGAGGCAATTTGTTATAGTGGATAGTGAGGTGACCTCAAAATCAGGAAAAGCCAGGCTAAATCCAACCTCTGACTTATACTAGCTTTATGACACTAAGAAAGTGACTTAATCTGAGTGAGTAATTTAAGACTGAGAAGGGCTTCCAGGCAACTCTAAAACTATAAATTGCAGCTCAGGTGCCAATCTACATTTCTAGAGATAGTTTATTCACAATGCATTCCCTAGATCAATAAAAATAGGTCTTGTCTAAAACAAACAAATATAATTTTGAAGTCACTATTTCCAAACTTTTTAGTCTAAAAAACAAACAAAAAGAAATGTTCTCCTTAATTTAAAAAAAAAAAGCATAAATGGCCTTTTTAGTCAAAACTTTATACTTAATGAATTAACCTGGAACTTTAAAAAATCAAATGAAATCAATCCATAAACATTTATTAAGTGTTTACTGTATTCCAGTTACTGTGCTAAGCTGGAGGCTACTTGGAGATGAGACAATGGAGGGCTAGGCTAGTTTAAGGGTATGTAGATATTTTGGGAGGATCAAGGGTGAGAAGTAGCTGGACAAAGGAGGGTTAAGCTAATAACAGAGATTTGGGCCTTCCTATAATGAAAGGCTTACAGCCTCAGGCAAATGCCTCATCAATTGGGAAGATTCAATCAGAGTTCAAAGGGGTTTCCAGAGCCTGTACCTCATCAACATCAGTTTTGCAATGGACATATTTAGAATGATAGCATGATTTTTTTTTTCTACTTTCATTCAGCAGTATATATGTAGGAGCAAAGGTGACAAATTGGATTGTTTTAAGCCTGAGGCATGGCTGAATATTATCAGTGATATGAAAAGGGGATTAGGGATTGAAGAGAGGATGACAGTATAGAGTTGAGACAAGATGAGGGGGGGGAAAGACAGAGGGACTAGTGTAGGAGAGATAGCCTGGGAAAAATTGAGGGGTTAAGGGATTGGTGATCATAGGCAGATGAAGAGTAGGGTTATGTAAGGGAAGACAAAGGGAGATGTGAAAAACTATTAGATTTTCGATAAGTAAGGGGAATTTCTGAACTTTGAACATGGAGTTTGTACATTTGTGTGATGGCAAGATCAAGAGTAAGACCATTTTTGTGTGTGGCTGGCATTGGTTGAGAGAGTAGCTCATGGAAGGTGAATAGGTTAAGGAACTTAGTGTTTAGGGTATTTGAGGGAGAATCAATATATTTGTTGAAATCCCTTAGTAGGAGGGCAGGAGCTGTGGAGAAGAAAATAAATTGTGAGCCAGTTATTGAACATCTTGAGAAAGGAAGGAGAGTCACCTGGGGGATCTGTATGAAGAGGTTACCCATAAAGAGGGTTAGGGTTGCACAAGACCCCAAAATACCAACATACTGGGTAATGCTGAAAGAAATTGACTCAAGTCTTCTCTCAGACAAAGAAAAGGGAAAGTTTATTGAAAGTTTGCCATATGGGGTAGACTCTTAAGGAGCCAGTCTATGCTAGGTCATTCTATGGTGCTCTTACACACATGAGGGAAGATAGGGTCTTATGTACAGAGGAATCTAGGGGTAGTCTAAAGGAGGAGTTTGGGGAGGATCTTCAGGAGGAGTCAATGAGGTCAGACTCCAGTAATGAGTTTGGGGAGGGTCTTCAGGAGGAGCTAATCAGGTCAATGCAAGGGTGGATTGATATTTTGATAGGCTGAAGGGAGGGAAGCAGATGGACAATGGATGGCCAGGCTAGTAACAGAGGTTTGGGCCCAGCCACATTGAAAAACTTATGGCCTCTGCAAATGCCTCATCAAGTGAGAAGATTTAATTAGACTTCAAGGGGTTTTCCAGAGCCTGTACTTCATCATGTGGACAACAGCTACCAGTATTTTGATTGGGTGGTGGATATGAGGAGTTTGAATTTCAAAGGAAAAGAGGTTATCCAGTGATGAAAGTAGGAGAACCTAGAATGAGCAATAGATATCAAGGAGTATTCTAACATATTTTCCTCAACCAATAAACTGAGAAGAATAAGTGAAAGTGTAGCTAGTACTGGAAATAATGACCAGGTAGGCTATGCCATCAGAGGGAAGTTTAAGTTTCTAGTTGGGATGTTTAAAAAGTTCAAGAGGCATGGTTTCTTGATAATTAGTAATTTTTGTTAATCATACTAGCATTTTAATAAAAGAGGTCAGTGGCTTTCTCAAATGCCAAAGGCTTTCATGGCAGTGGGTTCACATCTTAAATGCCCTTGGAAAAGTGGATGTTCCAGACGGTGCCAATCAACTCTAATTGGCTAATAATAACAAAAAAATGAATATTACAATAAGAAGTGAGCCCCCTCCCCTGAGAGACAGGGAGAGTGATATCCTATCACTTGGATAAAGAGACTATTTCTATAGCCAGACCAATCTCCAGCCTTGGTCAATGTAGACAATGGCTCTAATTCCACCCAAACTTGCTTGAGTGGAACAGAAAGGGCAGAAATCCACCTTTAGATAAGACTCCTTTTAAGTTTGGGTGGGGTCTGGCCATAATTAAGGAAAGTCAATTCAATCTCATTATTAATAATGTCCTTCAAGAGACTGTACTTTGATATGAGGACTATAGGAAAAAAGGGGAACTTTGGATCTCCTCAAATCATTGATTATTAATAATCATTTCTCTCACTGTAAGAGCTAGCAGATTGAAGAAATGGGAGAATAGATTTAAAATGAAGGGAAATTTGCTGTGTATGGAACATGTTCCACAGGGTATTATGAAAAAGTTGGGTGGAATTATAATGAAATATTGCAGTGATATGGTTAAAGGGGATGGAAATGAGGAATCCAGTGATAAAGGGTATGGAAAAGGGTTTGGATAGTGATCTACAAGAGCTCAGTCACTGGGATGTGAAGGGTATGACCAAGTGTGAGAATGTCCGTTATTGAGCGCAGGGTTTCCCTCCTCTGCTCTCAAAGGACAGTCACAGCAGGAGATGGGAAGTCTAAATTTGAAAGGAGGGTTGTTATTCTTCACTTTCGAGGTTCCCCATATTTTACTTGGGATGTTGGGCTGGCAGAGAGAGGTGAACCATATCTTTGGTGGTACGTTTGGAAGTGTTTGCTTCAGGGCAGATGGAAGACACCTGGCCTGGTCCTTAGCAGCCTTTTCTCTAGGTATACTCTGGAGCCAGGAGGAGAGGGAAGGCTCAGGGCACCAGTGAACCCTCTGCTAAGGTCAATGTCCTTACAGAGACTATATTTTCCTCTCGGATAAGCTCACAAAATTTGGAAAAGATCTTCTGTTTTCTTTCCCACCCACAAAATAAACTCACTATGAAATTCCTAATTCTCTTTTTCTCACCTCTAGATTTCTCTTGGTGATGACCTCATCAATAATCTGCCCATCTCTTGAACTTATTACAAGGGGGCACATAAAATTCATTTTTTTTTCTTTTGTTCTGTCTGTCCCAGTCCTCATCTACTTTTCCTGCTCCTCAATGGGCATACTCTACTGAACAGATTTCCATTATTCAGGTATTCTGAGGCTAAATTTTAAGTGAGGGAGGGCTGTGCAAAGTCTGCAGCCTCACTTTCTCCTCCAGAATCAACTGGGTCCAGTGACCAGATACACATCAGAATGACTAGAGATGGCCCTATATGTAGTAATTCACTTGCATGTCATGGCATCACCTCCCTGATGTCATGGACCTCTTTGAGAACAAAGGACAAACAACAAGAACAACATGGGTAAATAGAAAGCCACCTAACAGCTGCCAGTGGCTTTAGTTAGACTTGTATTCTACTTAGGTTACTAGTATAAATGACTCAGTTCCCATTTAGTATCAGCAAGGAAGAAATTTTAAATCTTAGACAGAAGAAGAATAGGGAGAAAAAAGGAAAAACATCAGGAAAAAAAAACAGGCTCTTGTTCCTCAAAGGAAAAAAAAAAAGGGCTTATTGTTTCTGTCTCATATCCTCTGACTGACTGATCAAGATTGTACTCAAAATGAATGTGTTACAATAATATAAGGTGAGTACCTGACTCAATGACAAATAGTTAAGAAGTTTCTCTCTGAATGCATCTCACTGATGTAACAGGAAAGCAAAAGAGAGAAAAAGAAATGGAGGTGGAAATGACAGTGTGGGGGAGAAACAGGGTGGGGGGTGTGTTGATAGGCAGGAGGGGATTGAAATTGTTATCCACTGTCAGCCCTTGTAGAGTCTTACTTTCCTCTTTGCTAGAACGGCTGTTTGCTGTTCACAGTGACAAAATTTGTGCTGATTTATCCATAAAAGAATAGTTGTGCGAAAAGAATTATCTTTCCAGGTATAAAACACCTATTCCTGAGGTTTCTGGTAAAAAGAATATTACAGGATATAAAAGCTCTAGAAGACAATATACATATCCAAGATGGAGATAGGACCTCATTGCAATGATGTTTCATTCTGAATCATAGTTACTGATATAGACATTTTTTCAAGTGAGATTGAATGCTCATGTGTTTTTGGGTGACATATTCTCTACCAGAGATATGTTAGTCACTTCATGGCTTTAATAATTACTTAGAAGTTGTAGTTGATACCCAAATCTATATATTTAGACCTTGTCTCTTTCCAACTTAAAATCAGGACCTTCAAATATGTAAATATGTATAGGCCATATTTTTTTTTTCTGGGTGTTGCATTAGCATCCAAAACTAAACATGATCTAAATGGAGCTTGTTACCTTTCTGCCAAACCCTGCTTCTTGCTTCTAAGTCTTGCTTCTAAGACCATTATTTTAGTCAACAATATCACCATTAATTAAGTCTCCCAGTTTATAACAGTATTATTTTGGTTCTCTCCTCATATTCATTTCTCAAAACCAATCTGTTACTATGACTTTTTGCCTTTACCATCACAAAATTGCTCCCTTACGTTGCCACAGCCTATTTCCATTACCACCACCTCCGTAAGAACATCTGTCTTTACCACCTATACTAATTATTCTGATAACATCATTCATATTTCTCTGAATCCTATTTGCCCCTTCTAACCCGACCTTTGCACAGTTGCTGCACTAATCCTTTTTATGAAGAGACCTGGCTTCATCACTACACTTCTCTAAATACTTCAAGGGCTTCAAAGGGTCCACTGAGGTAACTTCCCACTCCTTAGTCTGACATTCAAATCCCATCCCCTCACTTTTGACTCTACCTTAACTCTACAGTCTGATTCAATGCTATTCTTCACATCCTCTGTTTAGTTAGTCCGTTTTTCAGTCATGTCAGACTCTTCATGACTCCTTTTTGGAGTTTTTTTGGCAAAGATACAGGAGTGGTTTGCCATTTCCTTCTCCAGTTCATTTTACAGATGAGGAAGCTGAGAGAAATAGAGGTAAGTGACTTGTCCAGGGTTACAGAGCATGAATTTGAACTGAGGTCTTCTTGATTTCAGGCCTGGCATTCTACCCATTGTGCTACCTCACTGCCCATATGTCCTCCAAGGATCAGCCAAACAAAAACTTTAACCTCTTCTGTGCATATGCCCTAAGGTATTCCTGATTTATTTCCTTTTTCTCAAACATTTCCCTTTAAAAAAAAAGAAAAGACAATAGGTTGGGATCATACATATGAGAAGCACTGGACAAACAGAAAATGTAAAATAAACTCTGATATCATAATTGATTCTCTGAATTATGCATTATGTGGCTCAGGCAGCAGGTAGGTGGCTCAATCAATAGATTTCTGGGTCTCAAATCGAAGAAACCTGAATTCAAATCTGGCTTCAAACACTTACTAGCTGTATGACTCTGGGCAAGTCACTCAACCTCTATTTGCCTAAATCTACTAGAGAAAGAAATGACGAACCACTCCAGTATCTTTGCGAAGAAAACTCCATGGATAGTGTGGCCCACAGGGTCATGAAGAATCAGATATGACTAAACAATATTCCCTTAGTTGATATGAATTCAGGAAATATTATTCATTGAAAATTTACATCTTTCCAAGTACTACTCAGCACTCTGTACACAGTAGGTTCTTAATAAATATTTTAAATTGAATTAAAATGTTTCAAATACTTTCAACTGTTAACATACATATTTATGATATATAATAACATATAGTGATGGCTGACCAAGGGAGATGGGTGAGGAATGCAGATCTATACTTCCCTGCTAATTATAGTCTTAGCCAGTTGAGCCAAGAGAACTCAGAGGTAATATAACTTGCCCAGAGTCACACAGCCTGTATGTGTCAGAGGAGGGATTGAACCCAAGTTTTCTTGGTAATGGAGGTTTCAAAATAGTTGACGTAATATCATAAGCTTTAGAACTGAAAGGGAACTTAGACATCAGTCTAGGCCAAACCCTTTATTTTATAGGTAAGGAAATAGCCTCAGAGAAAAGAAAATGGTCATACAATAAATAAGAGAGGTAGAATTTGAATGGTCATCTTCTGACCCTAAATTCACTGCTTTTTCTACTCCATTACACAGGCAATGTTATATACAGCTTTATTTTTACCACCAAAGAATATTAACCTTTGGGATCAGAAGTTCACGGTGGTAGGATGCACACAATGAATATTGTGTACTAGGATTTAGAGTAGGCCATACCTCCTTGCTTTAAAGAAGGGTAAATTTCCTATGTGATGCGGGCTTGGAAGCAAAATGTACAATATCCCGTGTAGTAGGACAATTCCACTGCTCATTGCTAATTTTAAAGAAGAGTTTCATATGCTATTCACGAGCTACATAATAAAATAAAGGGTATATAAATGACAATTTAATGATTCAGCTTCAAAGGCAACCAGAGAAAAAGGGAAAACTGAAAGTCGTTAGACTCCTTAGATAATAATTACAGATTTTAGCAGGGCATTTGCAAGATCTAGGGAAAATGATAACAATATAAGAAAAGAAAGAATTGAGGAAAATGTAAAATATCAGTCAGCCACTACATTGTTTAAAATATTTTTAGTTAGATGTAATCTCTGGCAACAAAGAGAAGTTCTTGGTTTAAATGGATGGCTCAACCTCCCAGTAGTTTTCTGTAAAAACAAAAATCATTTTGACTGACATATAGGTCTTTATTAAAGAAACAAATGAATGGATGAAAGAAAGGCTTTACTTCTATAGAGACATTTAGGCTAACAATGTCACATATAAAACAGGTTTTATTTAATGTAATAGAAAACTGGAAAAAATGCCCACAATATCTCATATTTAAGCTAATTATCAGTCAAAATAACCCAACCCCTTTCTTCCACTGGTCCTCCATTTGGGTGAGGCGTTACCTTAGAGATGAAGGCCCCAGTAATAACAAAGAACTTTTGGTGACTTCATAAGTATGGTTTTCTCTAGGGATCTATAAAGTCACCTTCAGATATAAATTATTTGTTTGCACATACCACCCTCTTAGAGAAAGTCATTCCAAACAAATATTATCTTCAAACAGAGAAAAAGAAAGAGGAAACAAATCAGTATATCTCATCAATATGTTAAAAAAAAATCTGAAAATATATGCAAAGTACATTTGTGGGGCTTCCACTTCTGTAAAGGCATGGGGTGGGAGTGTCTTCTCATATCTTTTCCTTTGAGCCATGGTCTTGTTCTTATAATTTTGCAACCTTCACTTTTTGTGGTTGTTCTTTGCCATTATATTGTTGTAGCCATTGTATATATTTTTTCTCGGCTAAATTTATTTCATTCTGCATCAGTTGATATAGATCTTTTTGTATTTTTCTGTATTTATCACATGTATCATTGGTAATAGAACAAGTATATTCTATTTTATTCATAGACCACATTTTCTTTAGCCATTCGCCTGTCAATGGTCATTGATTTTGTCTTCTTTCCGCTCACTTTTCTTTTGATATCACACAAAAAAATGTTGCTAGCAATATTGTGGTCTTTGGTATATGGTATTTGGGGACTTTATTCTTATTCATGGCTTCCTTTGTGTGTAAGCCTGCTTGCTGTATCTCTAGTTCAAATAGTATGGTCATTTTATCTCTATTTACATAATTACAAATTGCTTCCCAAAGTGGTTGTACTTATTTGCAGCGCTACCAACAGTAGTATGTATGAAGTGTGCCTGTTTTTCCACACCTCCAACATTGACAGTTACCATCTTTTATAATATTTGCCAAGTTTCACAGCGTGAAGTAAAATTTAGGGTTGTGTTCCTTTATATTTCTCTTATTGTAAGTTATTTAAAACATCTTTTTATATGCTTGTTAATAGTTTGCTAGTCTTCTGAGAACTGCTTGAACATATCCTTTAATACTTGTGTATTGGGGAGGGGCTTTGGTCATATACATACATATGTATGTATAGTATATATATGCTCATTGTTTATATATCTAGTTTACCAAATAATTGTCAGAGAAATGTGATATATGGATTCCCTCCCCCCTTCACCACATCCTTTATCATCCTAGTTTCATTACTTTTGTTTGTGCAAAAGTTTTTTAGTTTCATGCAATTATAGTTACTCATTTTGTCTTTTGTAATTGCCCCTACCTATCCTTTGGTTGAGGATTTACCCCTTTGCCATAGCTGAGAGGTTTTAGATCTGCTTCTCTTCTAATTATTTTATGGTGACAAAATCTGGAATTAAACCCAGATCCATTAACTTTAGATCCAGTGCTTTCAACTATTAAAACTAGTAATTGATCCTATTGGCCAAGATTAGAAAGGTGAAGGAATAGAAAGCCAATGATGTCATTATACTACAAGAGGTCAAGGACTTGGTGGTTCTTTCGATTTATCAATGCATGTTTTCATCTCCACTGTTTAATAGCATGATCAAACTTCTGCTTCACTGACTTCACTAATGCCTTTGACTGTGTGGATCACAACAAAATGTGGCAAGTGTTCAAAGAGATGGGAGTACTAGATCATCTTACTTGTCTCCTAAGGGATCTGTATTCGGGCCAAGAAGCAATTCTTAGAACTGACCATGGAACAACTGATTAGTTTAAGATTTGAAAAGGAGTAAAATATATATTGTCACCTTGTTTATTTAACTTACATGCAGGGTATACCACAAGAAATACCAGGTTGGATGAATTAAAAGCTTGCCAGGAGAAATATCAACAGTCTCAGATATGCAGATGATACTACCTTATTTTTTATTTTATTTTCATTGACTTGTTTATTTACTTTTAGTTTACAAGATTCAGTTCCACAATCCCTTGAGTTTCAAATTTTCTCACCTCCCTCTCCACCCCGCCCCCCCATGGTGGTGTGTGATCATGTATAGGATCTGCAAATACTTTCACATTGTACAACAGTCTGGTTGTATAGAAGGGTTGTAACCAATGGAGTGAACAATAGGAAAAAAGAAAGAAAACTGAACATGAAAAAGAACGACAGCATGCATATTGCTTCAGTCTCCATTTAAACTCTGGTCTTTCTAGATCTTTCTCTGAATTTAGACATCTCCTTCCATCCTGACACTTGTACAGTTGTCTTATAACTGTGCGTTGCTGAGATGAGTCCAGTTTATCAAGGTTGGTTGTCACACATACAATGTATCTGTGATTGTGTACAAAATTTTCCTGGTTCTGCTCTTCTCGCTTAGCATCAATTTGTATAAGCCTCTCCAGGTACATACAAAGTCCATCTCCTTCCCATTTCTTATAGCACAATAGTATTCCATTACATTCATATACCACAACTTGTTTAGTCATTCCCCAACTGATGAGCATCCCCTGTATTTCCAGTTTTTTGCCACCACAAAGAGCTGCAATAAATATTTTTGTACATATGGGTCCTTTTCCCACTTCTATTATCTCTTTGGAATACAACCCCAGAAGTGGTATTACTGGGTCAAATGGTATGCAATTATTTATAGCCCTTTGGGCATAGTTCCAGATTGTTCTCCAGAATGGTTGTATCAGTTCACAGCTCCACAAACAATGCATTAGTGTTCCAATTTTTCCACATCCTCTCCAGCACTTGTCATTTTCCTGTTTTATCATCTTAGCCAATCTGACTGGTGAGATATGGTACCTCAAAGTTGTTTTGATTTGCATTTCTTGAATCAATAGTGATTTGGAACATTTTTCCATATGATTAAAGATATGTTTAATTTCTACCTCTGAAAATTGCCTGTTCATATCCTTTGACTATTTATCAATCGGGGAATGACTGGTATTCTTATAAATTTTACTTAATTCCCTGTATCTTTTATAAATGAAGCCTTTATCAGAGACGCTGGTTGTAAATATTCTTTCCCAATTTCCCACTTCACTCTTAACTTAGTTACATTGGCTTTGTTTGTACAGAAACTTTTCAATTTAATGTAATCAAGATTATCCATTTTGCGTTTTATAATGCTCTCCAACTCTTCTTTGGTCATAAAGTCTTCCCTACTCCATAAATCTGACAGGTAAACTATTCCTTGCTTCCCCAGATTATTTATAGTATCAGCGTTTATACCTAGATCATGCAGCCATTTAGACTTGACTTTGGTGTATGGCATTAAATGATGGTCTATGCCCAGTTTCTGCCATACTATATTCCAATTTCCCCAGCAGTTTTTGTCAAATAGTGAGTTCTTCTCCCGGAAACTGGAGTCTTTGGGCTTATCAAACAGTATATTACTATAATTATTGACTATTGAGTCTTTTGTATCTGATCTATTGCATTGATCCACTACTCTATTCCTTAGCCAGTACCAAGCAGTTTTGATGACTGCTGCTTTATAATACAGATTAAAATCTGGTACAGCCAGGACACCTTCCCTAGCAGTTCTTTTCATTAATTGCCTTAATATTCTGGACTTTTGTTCTTCCAAATGAATTTTGTTACTATGATTATTTCAGTAGATGCAGAAAAAGCTTTTGACAAAATACAACATCCATTTCTCTTAAAAACACTAGAAAGTATAGGAATAAATGGAGTTTTCCTTAGAATAATAGGTAGCATCTACTTAAAGCCATCAGCAAATATTATATGCAATGGAGATAAACTTGAAGCATTTCCAATAAGATCAGGAGTGAAACAAGGATGTCCATTATCACC
>CM053590.1:89718386-89738386 GCA_028646515.1 Pseudochirops corinnae
ATGACATTTTTGTGTGCCTATTATTGCATTTACCATGACCTGGTTTGTATTACAATTGTTTTTATCTCTCTGACCTCCCCTGAAAGACTAGGTCTTGTATATTCTACAATACTAATTTCTTTGACAGATCAACAACTTCATCACTGTAGCTACAGAATCTAGAAGTTTAGATGTCTATGCACCCATTTTTCATTTTGTGAATTGTTGTCCATGTTCTCCCGTAAATCCTTCATAGATATCCAAGTATTTATCATATTAGATGTCCTCTGTGTATTTTTAACATTTGTGAGTAGCAGTACAGTATTTGCATAGTTCCTCTGCTTTTCTTTGTTTCTGACAAATGACTGCCTCATCTCATTTTCTGAATGTACATATTTTGGTCACTTCTTGTATAGGAGACATTTGTAAAAAATTACTTATGACTAGCAAGAGACTTTTCTTTCCCCTTTGCATCAACTCACATTTCCATTCTTTTGATCACAGAATCAGAGAATTTCAGAGTTGTAAGGCATTTAAAAGGCCTTCTAAACCAATCCATAATTGAACTTGAAACGCCTATATAATGTGCTCCCTAAAGTTTGAGATAATGGTCTAGAGAGGTAGTTACAAAGCACCCCACCAATACCACCATTTAACCCCCTACAAAGAGCATATTTTATTATGTCATGTCTTACTTCTTACCATACAAGGGGTCCTCAGGTCATGTAGTATCCCATAAGGCATTATATTATGCAGAAAGAGGATGGAGACAGGTGCTCCAGTGATAATTCTGCCAATAATATGTGTGACTGGGGAGATCTCATGATATTTTATTTTCTTTCTTTATAAAAAAAAAAGGGTTTGAGCAGTTTGGGGCTTTGAGGGTATAACTGCATTAGTAGAGAATAAGACTAGAGATCTCTACCAGTGATCACCTAGTTTAATCCCCATTTAGTCATGAATTATCTTAACCTGTTGAACACATTTGCTGTTTTCCCTCCCCAGATATCCAGATCACTAGATAGATGGTGGGTAACAGACAAGATGATCATAAAAACTGATTTGTTTGTTGTGGGGCACTACAGTGTGACAAAGTTTAAGAACTGGATGTTTAAGAGCTATACCAGCTAATCATATCTTATTCCTCCTAAGATCAATAGAACAGATGGCAGATCTGTACTTTTTATATTTTGTGACTGCCTGGAGTCATGGTAACGTGCATTTCATGCCATAAATCCAGTTCTGACTCTCACTATTATCTTATCTTTTCTGAAGATTCATAGGGACTGAAGTCCATATAAAACTAAGCTCCTATAAGATTTATATGAGATTTTTGACCTATCTCACCACTAAGTCATGGAACATAGATGTGTAAGCCTATGAAAAATTAGCCTTTTATAATTGCAGCCATATAATATTTTCCATAAATGCTTCTAAAATTTCTGTGACCTAGAGGTAAAATATACTATTTTTCACTTAGTATATAGTAGAGTTCCTAATGAGAACTGAGACTAAGAATAAAGCTAGCAAACTGATTTTCTTGCTGTTCTGAAATATTTTACAGACCAAGGAATACTTCTAAAAAGCCAATAGAGTTTATTAAAAAAAACAACCACTACAATTAGTACTACAATTCAGGGAATTAATATAGTCACATAGAAAAAGTATACTCCATTTTTGATCATTCCTTTCTGATTTCATATTTTCTTTACAAACTCTGATATAAAGAGAGTAGTTATCAGAGTGGTCACTTGGTTTGTGCTATCGATACCAAGATTATTGAGTGATACTAACAATAATAAATACTTTCTAGTAGTTATTTATTTTACTTATTTTCTTTGAAGGAAGAAAATACACACCCCACACCATGAACAAGGATTCCATTTGCATTCAAAAACACTTTTCAGTTGAGCATTATTGCACCAACCAATTGAGAGTGCCATCTTCCCCTAAGACACCAAGAGTTGACAAGGCTAAAATTATCTTGTCAATAGGACAAAGAATATTCTTAATGTGTTATCAAAAGGATCAGAGATGTAGGAAGATAAGAAACAGGGAAAGTAAAGGCAGAACAAAAAAAAATAAATGTTTTTGGAAATGAATAACTAAATTTCCATTCTGTTCAGAGGCAGGATGATATAGTAATGTAAAAAATTAATGGCTGTTATAGTGGGCATAGGTTCAAATTTAGCCTCTGTATTTACATGGCATAGATCAAATAATTTAACCAATAATAATAGTGCCTACCTAATAGCATTGTTATAAGTAGTAAATGAGATTATATAGATAAGTAAATAGATACAGATTTGTATGTATATATACACAGATAATACATATATTATCAATATACATGTATACATACATATATATATACACATATACATACATACATACATATATGCACACATATATGCATATCTTACCTTGCAAACATCAGATATTATTATTATTATTACTATTATTATTATTATTATTATTATTATTATTATTATTGAGTACTCAGGTAGTATAGGATATTTTTTCTTCCTCATGCTTCTGTATCTACAATTCCTCTATAATGGCTAACTAAGATTGACACAGAAAAAGTAAAATATTGTGTACCATACTCATTTTAAATTTCAATTTATTATAATTAAAACTACAAAAACATTAGGAATGAGACAAACACATTTATGATTAGAGGGTTGCATTGTTCATCCAAATATGATCATATTGAATTGCTACTTTGGGTTTCCAACATACCTTGGAATAAAAAAACAACAATCATCAATTAGCTTTTGTAGCAGTTTTTCCAAAATATCTAAATATTATCTAGGACCTAGATTCTAGGTGATGTTAACACAACCATTTAAAAAGTGTGTGCATTTGTGTATATGTATGTGTTTGTATATACATATACATATAAGCGTGAGTGTATGTATATTTATGTATATGTCTTGGAATAGGGGGGAAAAAACATAACATTTATAGTAATTTTTCCAAAATATCAAAGTATTATCTAGATGATATTCATACAAACACTTAAAATGTATATGTATGTATGAGTGTATATGTTCACATATGCGTATTTATACACACATATGTGTGTGAGTGTATATGTTTATGTTGAAAAATTATGAGATTTTCATTTAATTTCCAGAAAAATGTAGACCCCTTTAAGGATGTAGAATTTTTAAAAAATTTTATCTTTGACTACTTAGCTCCTATCTCAATGCCTGGCACCTAGCAAGTAGTTAATAAATTACTCACTGAATTTAATATGAGGAATTAAATATGACTGTGACCTTTTCACTGAATAGATAATCCTTTAGATTGAATTCAATTAATTTGTACTTTGCTACCAGTCAACCATAGTTGTTTTATTGAGCAATCCCTCCACAATACGAAATGCAACTTTCGTACTTAGAACAGAGTTGTGCAGCCAAAACAATGAATTACCAGGTAGTTATATCTGTGAAGATAAATCCCTCTAAAGTTAGATTGGTCTTTAAAACAATAGATATTCAGTCTTTCGCCAGAATTGTACTCAGTCATGTCTTCATGCAAAACCAAACTAAGGTGGGGATATTGACACATTAATTTTAAACAGTATTAAAAGAAAAACACAATAATTTAACAAGGTAACAGCATTCAGTTAGGAAGAATAATTAGTTAAAATCAGAAGCTATTAAATTGATTTGGCTCTGCAAATATATGTGACAAGACAGCACAAGACACCATCCTAGGCACTGAGAGATATACAGTTGAAGCATAGTTTCTTCAAAAGGTTTAAACCTAATTTTCCTTTTGATGGCTGGGCCCCCAAACAATAAGTTTGTGAAATTTTTAAAAAGACTTTATGATTAAAAATTTTAAGATTTAATCTTTAATCCTAAGAAATAGGATAACCTTATGCAGAAGAAAAACATAATAGAGGAATCATTAGTGTAAACATGAATAATGCAATGGAAATAATAATTGATAATCATAATTTATCTACTTAGAAGTTAAGTATAAAGTACAATTAATGTAATTTTTTTTCTGGGGAAGGGAAGTGGATCCATTTCATTGCTATTAGGCACTGCTAGCAGGGAAATTCTCCTCACTGATGTGGATCAGCAACCTGTTTAAATTTTATAGTTTTGTCATGTATCTGTCAGAAGTAGAATAGAACCCATAGCTTCCTGAGTACATATCTGGCCCATTTTTTATGCAGTTTCCCATCTTTATTGATATATTAATGTATAACATTTAAATACATGTTATAGACTTCAACTATCAGTTCTCATAGGGTAATAGGATTCTTCCTCATTTCTTCCCACTCTAGCCTGTCCCTGATGAAATTGGCCAAGCTTTTCTTCCTAATGGCCTTGGCTAACCATGCCATTCCTCAAGTGAAGATGATGATGATGATGATGGGGAACCACTAAGATCAGTGGTTCCCCATCACCTCTAGTGTTAGATCAAGCAGTGCACTTTTCAGATGGTATCTTTTGGACACCTAGAGATGAGTTCATCTACCTCTACTTCATATAAGTGAAATGTTGTGTGATTTTCCAACTCTCAACACTTCTTACTGTATATGAATATTTATGCAGAGGAAGGGTGGGAGGCAGAAAGAAGTTATTAAATATACACATACACATAATATGTATACTTCCTACAATAAGCATATAATCATATAATTCTGAAAAGACCCTGCCATGGGCCTTTAACCTTTATACACACCTATGTTTGTGGTTTATTGTCACCAAATGCGTACTTGAAACATATGGCCACAGGAGTTCAGTCTCCTCACGCACTTTCACTCCACGATTCTCTGCTCACATGGTAAATACATATCTGGAATTTATAGCAAATTTTACCACAGGCTGTCCTTCCATACTCAAGCTTATTGTTTGGAGTAAGTTTCTGAACAAGATGATGCCATATTTACTAGCCCTCTGTCTACTTCTTGACATATGCAGATCAATTCTACAGAATTTCAATCACTTCAGTTCAAATAAATTTAATTTCAGAGTCATTTATTAAGTACCTCTGAAGTCCTACACACCATGCTAGATTCTGGGGATACAAAAAACAAATTCCATGGAGTTTGCACTCCTTTATGGTAAAAACAACTCATACATGAAGAAGTATTTATGATATGTTTATCCTTATCTATCTATTTGCATAGATATAGATATATAGAATAAATTTTTCCATTCCTCCTATCAAAATCCTGTCCTTCCTGACAGATGTGCTTCAACTACCACCTTCTTCTTGAAGCAAACCAGGACTCAATGATCTACCCACAAAATTTTGGTAGAACTTTTATGTATCACTTGTTTGAGGCATATACTTTTACATTCTATGGGAAATGAACTTTTACTTTTTGACAACATTCATTCAAAAAATATCCACTGAATACCTACTTCAAAAACAACCTGAATTTCTCCATTATGCATATTACATTCATTATTGTGTCACAGATAATGTACTTGTCTATTCTTAAGTCAGATTGTAAACCCCTTGAAAGTTACGTCTGGATGAGAGCTATCTTTGTATCCACACAATCAATATGGGACCTCAAGTATATAAGGTAGTAAATAAATGTTGACTAAATTAAAGGCAGAGTAGTAGATTGGAAAGTGTATTGTCTCTAGATTCAGATAAAATCATTTCAAATCCCTCCCCTGGAACCTACTAACTTTTTGGCCTTGAGCAATTCACTGAACTCCTCTGAGCCTCATCAGCTATAAAAATGAGTTACTACTGGGAACCATGTAGATTTATTTGAAATTACTTGTATTAGTTTGTGCAAAATGAACATTTAAAGTCAACTTTTAGAGTTAAGCAACAAAATGTGAAGCAAATTATCCTTAATGTTGAAATTGGATTTAACAGTTGGATAATGGTGGAAGATTATGCACCAACAATAGCAAGAGAATGAGCCCTATTAGCCAATTATGTTGAATTATGAATACTGGTTTTCAAACGAGTTCTGTTGTCCACTAGGGAATGAACTGTGACCTCATTAAAATAAAAAGTAGATATTGATAATAGTAGCAATTTTGAATTCAACTTGTAGCTGATTTGAACAAAATTACTATAGTTATTATGATGTTTAATCACAAATAAAAATCCTATAATAACAATATATATTCAAGAAGAGATAACTTTGTAGAGCAAAGAATTGTATTATATCACAGAGATTCTTATTTGGGGTGTGTATGTCTTAATAGACTATTTCATGATCATATAAGGCACTAGTCACAGAAAGGTAAAATGGAAGAAGCAAGGTTTTCTTTTTCTCTTTTTTAAATATAAATTTATTTTTTTGTTTTCAACATTCATCTGGATAAGATTTTGAGTTACAAATTTTCTCCCCATCTCTGCCCCAACCCCCACCCCAAGAAAGCAAGTACACTGTACAACCCTTCTCCCAATCTGTTCTCTTCTATATCTTCCCTCAATCCCCACACCCTTATTTTCTTGTAGTGCAAGATGGATCCCTAGATCCCACTGACTGCATATCTTATTTCCCAGTTTCATGTAAAAAACAATTTTTAACATTTGTTTTTGAAACTTTGATTTCCAGATTCTTTCCCTTCTCCCCTCCTCACCCACCCCAACTAGGAACACAAGCAGTTCAACACAGGTTATACATGTGTAGTTACACAAAACATTTCCCCATTAGGTATATTGTGAAAGATTGACTATACTTCCCTCCACCTTATCTTGTCCTGCATCCACTCCATTCTCTCCCTTGACCCTGTCCCCCTTCAAAAGTGCTCAACTCTAACCATCCTCACCCCAATCTTCTCTCCCCTCCATCATCACCTCTCCCATTCTCTTCCCCCCACTTTCCTTCAGGGTAAAATACCCAATTGAAGGCATATGTTATTCCCTCCATAAGTCTAATCCAGTGAGAGTAATGTTGACTCATTCCTTTTTCCTATTCTGCTCTTCCTGTCAATTGTAACAGTTTTCTCTTTCTTCTTTTATGTGAGATAATTTACCCTATTCTATCTCTCCTTTTCTCCTTCTCCCATTATATTCCTCTCTCACCTCTTAATTTTATTTTTTAGATATCATCCCTTCATATACAACTCATCCTGTGCCCTCTGTCTATGTACACAGGAACACACACACACATATATACAACATATACCCTCTTATACATGCATATATATGTATACATAGACATATGTGTACATATACATACATACATACATATACACACACATATACATATATATTCCCTTCCTCATACTGAGAAAAGTCTAATGAGTTACAATTATTGTTTTTCCATGTAGGAATGTAAATACTTCAACTTTAATAAGTTCCTTATGATTTCTTTTTCCTGTTTACCTTCTCATGCTTCTCTTGCTTCTTATATTTGAAAGTTAAATTTTCTGTTTATCTGTGGTCTTTTCATCAAGAATACATGAAAGTCCTCTACTTCATTGTATGTTCATATTTTGCCCTGAAGTATCATACTCATTTTTGCTGGGTAAGTGATTCTTAGTTTTAATCTTAGCTCCTTTGACCTCTGGAATATCATCTTCCAAGCACTTGATCCCTTAATGTAAAAGCTGCTAGATCTTGTGTTATCCTGCTTTTGTTTCCACAATACTCAAATTGTTTCTTCCTGATTGCTTGTAGTATTTTCTCCTTGACCTAGGAACACTGGAATTTGGCTATAATATTCCTAGGAGTTTTCTTTTTGGGATCTTTTTTTAAGAGGTCACTGGTGAGTTCTTTCAATGTCTATTTTGCCCTCTGCTTCTAAAATATCAGGGCAATTTTCCTTTGGAATTTCTTGAAGAATGATATCTAGGTTCTTTTTTTGATCATGGCATTCAGGTAGTCCAATAATTTTTAAATTATCTCCCCTGGATCTATTTTCCAGGTCAGCAGTGTTTCCAATGAGATATTTCATATTGCCTTCTATTTTTGCATTTGTTTGGATCTATTTAATAGTATCTTTATTTCTCATAAAGTCATTAGCTTCTATTTACTCCAATCTAATATTGAAGGAATTATTCTTTTCAGTGAATTTTTGAAATTTCTTTTCCATCTGGGCAATTAAGTTTTTTAAGGCATTCTTCCCCTCATTGGCTTTTTGGACCTCTTTTGCCATTTGAGTTAGTCTATTTTTTAAGTTGTTATTTTCTTCAGTCAGGGTGTTGACACATTTTTCATGATTTTCTTGCATCATTCTCATTTGTCTTCCTTATTTTTCTCCACTTCTCTTATTTGATTGTCAAAATCCTTCTTGAGCTCTTCCATGGCCTGAGACCAATTCATGTGTTTCTTGGAGGCTCTTGATGCAGGAGTTTTGACTTTGTTGTCTTCTTCTGGTTCTATGTTTTGATCCTCTTTGTCTCCCCAATATGATTTTATAGTCTGATTGCACTTCCTCTCTTTGCTCATCTTGCCAGCCAATTATTTGAATTTTGACCTCTTTGCCATGAGTGGAGAGTGCTGTGTTCCAAATTTCTGGGGTTTTGCACAGCTGTTGTCAGAGATTTTTCCAGGCACCTGACTCAGAACTGTGCGGAGGACTTTCTCTCCACAGCCTCAACAAGGTCTTCCACATCAATACTCCTCACCCCAGGACCACCACCTAAGACTGTGGCCCAGATCCTTACAGGGCAAAGCAAGATCCTGCCTCAGGGCCAGCAGAGAGATTGCTGCAAATGCCCTCTTGATAGCCACTTGGTCCCCCCACAATCTGTAGACATGGAGTTGCAAGCTGCAGCAGTTGGAGCCACAGTCACCTCCACTGCCCTGCGGGGACCATGTTCTTCTCTCACCCAGGATTAACAGAGTTCCTCACTGACCTTTCATTTTCTCTTTGGTGTTTATGTGTTGAGAAGTCTGGAAACTGCCACAGCTGCCAATGATTTAATTTCCTGAAGTCTGCTCTGGTAGGTCTGTGCTGCTAGTCTGGGTCCTTGTGGCTCATGTGGGACTGTGCTCAGCTGCCAGCCTGATTCCAAGCCCCATGTGATAGACCCTCCCTATTGGCCTGCCAGGCTGCCTTCAGTGGGAGATTTGCTTCTCTCTGTCACTTTGTGGGTTCTGTAGCTCTAAAAGTTGTTTAGAGTCATATTTTACAGGCATTGGAGGTGGTTGGAATGGAAGGTCAACTAAGTTCCTGCTTTTACACTGTCATCTTGGCTCAAGCAAGGCATTTTCAAAGAAAAGAACCTGAATTGCATTATTGGCTCAGTTGCATAAATCCTGCCTGCCTGACCATGGGGGAGTGATTCCAATTCTGTGGTCCTCAGTTTCCTTATGTATGAAATTAAGTGGTTGGTTAAGATAACCTCTAAGTTTTTTTCTGAATTCTAAATCAATGATATTATATGAGTTCCAATTACTTTTCTAGCTGTAACAATACAGAATTCTATGACAAGGATATATTTTTCCAATTTCTGTATTGTGCTAGGTCCTGATTAGTGCAAATAATGAAACCCATTAAGTAGTCACATTATTTAAATTCAGATTCCCTCTTTTCATTTACATGGGATGAATCACCATATTTACATAATTATTATTTCATATGGTATGAATTAGAATACATGCAATTACTTCACAGATTCATTATTCGCACTAATAGGGATGATAAAAGGGAATTTAAAACACATGGGAAAAGTTTGAAGAATATAATACAGACTCATAGTGGATTATATTTTAAAATAATTTCTGTGTCCTTTCCCATTTTCTATTAAGAAATAGTTTCAATTTCTCTTTTATTCTTAGATTTATTTTTTTTAAATATAATTCAGCAATAATTGAAACTTCTTGGTTTCCTAAGTAGCACATTTCTTTGCATTTGCCACAATTGAGATAATTAGCAGGTGACAATTTTGTTTAAACTTTATTGATTACCTTATATCAGGAAGTGGTTTATTCCAAAGAAAAAGATGTCTTGGTTCTCCCTAGGAATCAGTTAGCTGTTGTCTTCTTGTTTTACAAAGCAATGCTACAGAACACAATCGTGAGTCAATTCATCAAGGATGCAGGCCTTTGTTGTTGTTGATGGTGGTCGTGGGAGTGGTAGTGGTGGAGTGGTCCCCTCCACTCACACATATCAATAAACGGTTTCATAGATTGAGGCCAGAGAGGAAAATCACTTGCTAGATGAATCATCAGTCAGAAGCTCCTCCAAGTTGAATTACGATGTTACACAGATGACAGATGTAGAGTCCTTCAGTTGTATTACATTAAAAATTTTCCATCTTGGTAGGACCTGCCAAGACTTGTGCTATTCAATTTGAAGTTAAGAAATACATGTAGTTCTTTTCTTTTCTTTTTTTTTAAAATTTATTCCACTGTAGCTTGAAACTGGTAGATACTTACTAAATCTTTGATGAATTGAATTGAATTTACACGTTAAATTTGAACTCTGAGTGTTTTGGTTAGTTCTATTCCTATCTTACCCACTGATTCATATACAAATGAGCCAGTACATTCCATTATGTGTTATTGATGTGCAGCACATAGATTATGGGGAAAAGTCATTTTGAAGGTAGTTTACCAAAATAACTTTATATTTGAAATACAGTCCAGAAGAAACAGCATAACAAATATAGAAATATAGAGCAGAAAAATATAACATTTCTTTCAGTAATGAAGGCCCCTAGCCCATGAAAAAAAAAATTCTGCTATTTAATTAAAAAAATAAAAACAGTTTTAAAAACCATTCATCTTTGCTGATATATTCTCTCATATTCAAAAGAAGTCTTTGGGGTCTGTGGACTGAGATACTTTGAAGAGGAAATAAAGACCCTGAAATATTTCCAGCTAAGCTATGACTCCTTGCTTATTTATGGGTTTTATGGGTTTCCTCTCCCTAATCATTATTAAATCCAGAAAGTTTTATTTATTGTAAAAGTAAATTTATTGTAAATAAAGTTGTAAAAAAGTAAATTTATTGTAAAAGTAATTTATTGTAAAAGTAAAATTATATTAAGCTATGTTTAAATTTAAGGGAAAAAAAGAAACACAACAATACCTTCTTTGCCCAATTTCCTCTGGGAATTAGGTCTTCTATAAGTGTTAATTTTCTAGTCTCTCACCTCTTTAAGGACTGAAATTTTTATAATTTTAACTGGAAATCTTTCTAAAATAAATCTTACATTCCTCTGCCTTCCTAAATCTTTATATACTGAACACAATTTAACTTTTTCCTTGATGCCTAAGAGTTTAGACTTTGAACATTTTTTTTTTAAATTCAGAACAGCAGATATCTGGTATTGGAAGGAATCACTGAGGCCTGTCCTTTCATAGAGTGATGATCAAAAAGGCTACAGAGTTGTGAAGAGCTAGTTCCTAAATAGTTAAATAGCACCAGAATTGTTGTATTTTTCTGGACAGTTTTTCTTCTCATTGGATTAAATTTCATTTCAGTGAAACAAACATTTACTCTGTACCAATTAATATATGAAAAACATTGCTTTCAGGGAGTGGAGCCAAGATGGTGAAGTAAAAGCTGTGGCATACCTGAGCTCTCTCACAAATTCTTTCAGATACCTCCAAAAAAGTAATTCTGAATAAATCTGAGAGTAGCAGAATCCACTAAGAGACAGTGTGTGGCAGATTTCCAGCCCAGAAGAATTTGGTTGGTCAATGGGAAGGCCCTGTTGTACTGGACTGGGAGAGAACAGAATGTGTGGGTCTATACCCAACCATAGTCGAGCAGGAGCAGAAGCAGGCTCTGGAGGGCTGAATCATAAGTGGCAGTGGTGATTCCCAAACCTCTCAGTGTAGGATAGGGTCTGTCAGAGCTGTCTTATTCTGTGAGACAGAAGTGCAGAGCCTGCAGCAGCAACAACAGCTACTCCTAGGCTATCAGCCCACAGACTAAATGTTTGAAAGTCACCTACTTAAATGTCCAGGAGCCAAGATGGCAGAGTAAACTATAAGTGCTCTCATCCCTCCAGAGGACCTTGAAAAACCCAGAGAATATTGCCCCAGGAAAAATCCTGAAATAGGGGAGCCAGAAGCAATATGGGTAAAGCAGGATTTTAGCTTGCGAGGCTAGGGAGATCAACGGGTAGGGACCCTCTTGCTGTTGGTAAAGGGGACCAGTACAGGATGGGAAGCATCCCAGCAAGCCCCACCTCAGTGGACCAGCAGGGGATTCTGAGCCCCAAGGGGTGGAGTTGGCAAGTGCCAACACCAGGACCTCAGGCATGTCTTTGCACATTCAGGAGAATTGATAGACAGCAGTACAGACAATGGCTGAGAGTATCTGTGCCATAGTGCAGCCCCAGGGGAAGAGATTTCCAGTGTCCAGACTGCCCCTCCTCCACACCTCACACTTTGAGCTTCAGTGTAAACCTCGTGAAACTCAGAAAGACATCAGCCAGCCATAATCCTTGGCACACAGTAGCCAGCTCCATCTCAGCACCAGGTGAGCTGCAGCATTATATAGCTTCTAGCTGGCAGAACAAGAGGCCACAGCACACAAAGAAAGACCCCCTAGCACAAAAAGCTTGGTACAAAGTCCCCTGTGTTCCAGAAACAAAAATCCATTATAAAAGCCTGGGGGTGGTGGTGGGGAGTGATGGTAGAAGGGAATCATAATGAAGAGGGAAATTAGAAAATCAAAGACCATAGAATCCTACTATGGAGACAGAGATAAGGAAAATGTGTACTCAGAAGATGACAGCATTGACACTATACCCGCATCTGAAGCCTCAAAAAAGAATATGAATTGGTTTCAAATACAAAAAGCATTCTTGGAAGACCTAAAGGAGGATTTTAAAAGCCAACTTAGAAAGTTAAAAGACAAATTGACCAATTGTTTTAAAAACGCAATCAACAAAATGGAAAAAAAAATTAACCAAGGAGAACAAGTCTTTAAAAAGTAAAATTGGTAAAATGGATAAGGAGGTACAGATCCTTACTGGAGAAAATAACTCCTTGAAAAGTGAGAATGACCAAGTGGAAAAGGAGGTACAGAAGCTAACTGAAGAAAACAAATTGTTAAAACATAAAATTGGGCAAGTAGAAGCTAATGACTCTATGACGGTTCAAGAATCAGTCAAATAAAACCTAAAGAATGAAAAAAAAAATAGAAGAAAATGTCAAATATCTCACTGGAAAAACCAGTGACCAGGAGATCCAAGTGAGATTATCTAAGAATTATTGGTCTACCAGAAAGTCACGGTGAAAAAAAGAGACTGGACAGTGTCTTCCAAGGAACCATTAAGGAAAACTCCCTCGAAGTGTGAGAACAAGATGGTAAAATAGTTATCAAAAGAATCCATTGAACACCTTCTGAAAGAGAAACCAGACAGAAACTTTTATAGACAAATTCCAGAATTATCAGTTCAAGGAGAAAATACTTCAAGCAGTCAGAAAGAAACAAATCAAATCATGGAACTATAGTCAGAACCAGACAAAGCCTTGGAGCTTCTATGTTAAGAGATCAGAGGGATTGAAATATGATATTCTGTAAGGCAAAGGAGCTTGGACTACAACCAAGTATCAATAACCAAGAAAAACTGAGCATAATGTTTCAGGCAAGGAGATGGACATTCAATGAAATAAGGGATTTCTAGACTTTCCTGATGAATGACCTTCCAGAGCTCAATGGAAGATTTGATCTTCAAATACAAGACTCAAGAGAGGCATAAAAAGGTAAACGGGGAAAAAAAAAAGACAGGAAAAAAACCTTATTATTTAATAAGAGCAAAGTGTCTATATCCCTATATGGGAGGACGATACTTGTTAATCTTGAGAATGGTGTATTTATTACAACATTTAAAAGGGATATACATAGACAGAGGGTGTGGGAATAAATTAATTGATGTGATGACAAAAAAACAAATTAAGGGGTGCAAAAGGATTGTAATGGGAGACAAGGAAAGGTGGAGGCAGGAAAGGGTAAATTACATCATGTGAAGAGGCATAAAAATTTATTAAAGTAGAGGGAAAAGGGAAGAAGAAGAATATTGTTTGAGATTACTCTCATTGGATTTGAGGGAATAACATATTCTGTTAACTATAGAAATCTAACTTGCCCTACGGGCAGTAGGAGAGGAAAGGGGAAAGAAAAGGGGGATGGTGATTAGAAGGGAGCAAAGAAATAAGGGAAAAGGGTAAGAAAATGGAGTGGGGCAGATAGGGAGAGAAAATTGAGGGAGGCCGTGGTCAAAATCAAAACTCTTTTGAGGAGGTGAAAAGAGAAATAAAAATATAAATGGGGAGGGGGTAATAGGATGAAGAGAAAGACATAGATATTAATTATAACTGTGAACGTGAATGGGACAAACTCTCTCATAAAACAGAGGTAGATGGTAGAATGGATTAAAGTCCTACAATGGATTATAGTCCTACAATATGTTGTTTACAAGAAACACGTCTGAAACAGGGGGATACACACAGGGTAAAGGTAAAAGGCTGGCGTACAATATATAATACTTCAGATATGGCTAAAAAAACCAGGAGTGGTCATCCTAATCTTGGACACAGCAAAAGCAAAAATAGATCTTATTAAAAGAGATAAGGAGGGAAACTATATCCTGCTAAAAGGCACCACAGACAATGAAGTAATATCATTACTAAAGATATATACACCAAGTGGTATAGCATCCAACTTCTTAGAGGAGAACTTAAGGGAGTTAGTGGAAGAGATAGAAAGCAAAAAATTTACTAGTGGGGACCTCAACCTCCCCCTCTCTGAACTTGATAGATCTAAACTGAAAATAAACAAAAAACAAGTTAAGGAAGTGAATAAAAATTTTGAGAAGGTAGCTATGATAGATCTCCGGAGAAAATTGAATGGGGATAAAAAGGAATACACCTTCTTCTCAGCAGTACATTGCAAATACACAAAAATTGACCATGTACTAGGGTATAAAAACCTTGCAATTCAGTGCAGAAAGGCAGAAATATTAATTGCATCCTTTTCAGATCATGATGCAAGAAAAATTATATGTAATAAAGTAATATGGAAAGATGGACTAAAAATTCAAACTAAATAATCTAATCCTAAAGAATGAATGGGTCAAACAACAAATCATAGAAATAGTCAATAGCTTCATTCAAGAAAATGACAATAATGAGACAACATACCAAAACTTATGGGATGCAGTGAAAGCTGTTTTTAGGGGAAGTTTTATATCTCTGAATGCTTACATGAATAAAATAGCTAAAAAGGAAATCAATGAATTGGGCATGTAAATGAAAAAAAAAACTAGAAGAAAAGACAAATTTAAAATTCCCAATTGAATACCAAATTAGAAATAGTGAAAACCAAAGGATACATTAATAAAACTGAAATTAAGAAAATTATTGAACTAAAAAATAAAACTAAGAGCTGGTTTTTTTTAGAAAAAAAACAATAAAATAGATAAACTTTTAGTTAATTTGATTTTAAAAAGAAGGAAGAAAATCAAATTACCAATATCAAAAAAAGAAAAAAGGTGAATTCATCACCAATAAGTATACTCTAAGGAGTGTTTACAGTAGTTATTCTTTTATCTGAAAGCTGAGGAATTTGATATAAAGTTATTTGGTTTTTCAATTGAGGTTTTCTTTTAGCTGGCATCCTGTAGATTTTTTTTCAGATTTACTCGCTTCTTTATTAGATCTGGTTAAGTTTGCTTTTTTGAATTGTTGACATATAGTAGCCAGATTCTGAGTTTGTTCACACTTTTCACTGATTCTGTTTTGTCTTAAATTATCTCTTTTCAATCTGTTTTCCAAGTCAAGTGTTATCAAAACTAAATACCTTACAAAATATTCTTATTTTCTTGTCCTTCAACTATGTTCTATTGCTTCATGTTATTTCATAGTCAGTGAGTTTTCTTTCTTCCATTTTATTTTTGAAGTATTGAAATAATTGGGATTTTTTTCTTCTTTTCTAAATATTCTCTTCTCTTTTCATTTCCCCCACCCAAGAGCTTCCATTATTTAATCTCCTGCTTTATTTATTCATGCTTCTCTAGGCTTCCTTACAGCCTAATCTTTCTTTCCTTGTAGGCTTTATTTGTACTTATCATGGACTAACTCATCTTCTAAGTATACCTCTTAGGTAATATTTTCTTCAGCCATTGAAGATAATTTCCACATATGATTTTGTGTGGTGTGTGAGTGTGTGCATGTGTGTGTGTGTGTGCATGTGTATGTGTATTTCTGGGTAATGCTAATAGTGCAGATAAAAGTTTACTCATTCCATTTAAGCATAAAGGGAGGTTGTGGAGGCAGTAGTCTCTCTTCCAGAGCATTACAAACACATTGAGAAAAATAATATATTATTCTCAAGCCACCCCTACATTGATAATGAGCAGGTATTTTAAGCAGAGAATGATAAAAACCTAAAATGAAATAAACAGTCCCCTGATTTAGTAATAGAAACTTGGAAGCCAAGATGATAATGTACTTGTGTGCAACCCCACCCCCACCCCCGCCCATACACACACACACACACACACACACACACACACACACACACACACACATACACACACACACACAATCTCCATGTAAACAATGATTGGGTACCAATTAAAGCTTTTTATCTAACTTTTACAAACCAGAGCAATTGATTCAATTCTGTTATATGCCAAAATGTAATTGAAACTCTGCCCTTTACTGCTGACGTGACATTCTGATTCTATTGTAATACATTGCATAATTATGTACGATGGCTATTCAGGTATCAGAAAATTGGTCACTGAATTTTCTAGTTTCCATTCTGAGAAGTCAGCATTATCTATGCTACTACTGTGGTGATGCAAGAAGACAAGTTAACAGGGTTCAGCCTGTTGGACAGATTTGTTCCTGGTACCTTTCCATGAGTGAGCTGATAACTCTTTCCTGAAATGATAGGGAAAAAAACAAAAACAAAAACAAAAACAAACTGAGAGCTCATTTGGAATCTAGGCCATTGAAACCTAAGAGGAGAGTTGAAAATCTTTGACTTCTACCTCAAAGTTGAATATCAGTAGACATAAACTTTGTAGCACTGGTCTGCTATACTTGTGTGGCTTATTCTTAGTGATGGGTGGAGAGAGAAAGTATATGAAAGAGATCTATGAAAACTGATAGTGGTCAAGAAACAGCTAAATGACCCTTAGGGAACATACTACTTCTGAGAGATTTGGAGCTATCAAAAATTAATTTCCTGAACTACAACTGACCCACCATGAGGAACACAAATACATTTCATATTAATCAAAGCATGAAATGACCATGAAAGCACTTCGTAATTATTTTGTATCCTTGGGCCAAGAGAGCTTGTGTAGTATGTAACAGATTATGCTGGACTATACTTGCATCAAACAGTCACACACACACACACACACATATAATGAGATTTGTTATTTATCTAAAAAATAATAAATAGAATAAACCTCTTTGAATGCATCAGAGATTCATTCCTCAAATCTGCTCCACCATTTTGCAACTTGCATTTCTTCATTTTGTCCAGAAGGATCTTATAAGATAGTTTATCAAATGCCTTGACGAAATCTAGGTATGTAATTTCAATGGCACATTTCTTCTATACCCATATAATGATCCCTGCAAAAAAAGGAAATGAGAGGAGTATACCATGATCTGATCTTGACGAATCCATGCTAGTTCATAATAATTACCACTTCCCTTTATAAATAGTCAAAACCCATCATTCAATTTTTTAGTTCTTATAAGAAGAAATGTATTTTTTTTTTTCCTGGAAGGACCTTAAAATGCATTTCGAGAGATTTTTAATTCCTAGGCAGAAATTTGAAGTTCTGAAAGAAGAGATGGTATTACTGCCATTGCTGCCATTTGGAGGTAGAGAAAATCTGTTATGGAAAGAGAATAGTTGGTTAAGAAAGGTACTTGAAATTGGATTGTGATTTCAAGACCAAGACTTAAGCTTTAGGAAAGATTGGCTTTTAAGTGACGTAGAATGTACCTAATGCAACACAGAAAATACAATTTCTGAACCATAGTAATCCTTAATAGCAATGATTTTTAGATTCCTTATTCAAGGCATATTTCTCCACATATAGATTATGAGGAACGGGTAATAGCAGTTAGGTTTCACAAGTAGCCTCTCTGTCACTCACTAGTTATGTACTGGTGAAGATAAAATACATCACAAATACTTACACAAGGCCAATACCTGGCACTTCTTCAGAAAGTCATCCATCACTAGGACTCATATCATTTTCTGTAGCTGATTTAGGATACTCTCCTTCTTGGTGGTAGTTATGGACCTTCCTTACCATTTTGTAGAATTCGGAAAGTTGTTTTGTGCTTCTTAGCAACCAGTTCTAACTGTTTTGCAAAGAATCTAAAAATTGTTATGTTCTCTAATTGTTCAGTAGTCATTTTTCTCCCCTTTCTTTAGGTCACATTCTTCTAGCTTCCAGCCTTCACCCCTAGGTTAAATTTCCCCTCTACTTGAAGTTTTTCTTTCTTTTCCTCTGGAAGGCTTTATTAGATTATTTCAAGGAACACACTGTTATTCTGATAAGCTAGATCAGAAAGGTGTCCCCCTAATCTTTTCGTCTTTGAGCCTGGAGACCAGTCTATGCTTTGTGGATGAATAAGTGTTAATTGGCACTGAAAGAAACATTGTGTAGCCTTCATAGTTCACTGGGACATTTCTCTGGTGTCCTTTACACTTGCTAAAACTGAAAATCTTGGTTCTCTGTAACTGTTATGCTACTTATTACAGTAAATTACTTGCTCACTGTGCAGTATGTCATGAATTCCCAAACCTAGAGCTTTTGAAGGAGGACTTTTTTTCTTGTTTTTATTTAAAAACAACAACAACAAGAGGTATTTTCACTTTTTTTTTTTTATTATGGTGCTGACCAATACACAATGAATGAATTCCTATTTAGACCTTGAGTCAGATTATCCTAATTCAGCTAAAATGCCCTAGAAAGTCTTTGGTAGAAAATCTTGTAACCTGGCACTGTCTGCCTCCTGTGTGTGTGTGTGTGTGTGTGTGTGTGTGTGTGTGTGTATGTTGTGTGTGTGTGTGTGTGTAGCCACCCCGTTTTTGCTTCTATACTTCCAGAGTTTTCATTACCTCATTGTCACCTGAGGAAATCCATTCTATTTTTAGATAACTTTAGTTATTATTAACTTAATAATGGTTTAGATTTATAGAGAACCTTCAATTTTTCTGATCTGAAAAATTGATTATTTAATTGAATATTTCTAAATTTTTAAGGTCATTTGTGTACATATTATTATATCCATTTTATATCTGAGGAAGCTGGGTCTGGGGTATGGTGGGAAGAATTCTAGAGATGGGATGCAAAACTCAGTTCGATAACTTATTACCTGTGTGACTTTAGGTAAATCACTTTACCTTTAAGGATTAGTCTCCTTATCTCCAAAATGAGAGAGTTGTAATAGAAAATCAACTTTAAATTTTAGGTTCCTATGACTTGCCTAAGGTCATGTAGCTAGTAAATGTAGGAACCAAGATCAGAAATTCAAATTTACAAACCTTATTTCATACATCACCCTGTCTCTGGAAAGCTCTTTTTAAAGTTAAACTAAAATAATCACCTTTATGACAACATTTCAATTTAAATATATTAATGAATTAATTCCTATTCGCTTCCTACCACGTTTCTGCCTGTAGTATGCTTTCAGGAAATAAGATCAATATTTTTCCCTTGAAATAATCCAGTAGGGGTATCAATCTTGATTTATTCTAAGATCTAGGCTTTTACATAGATTTCATGTAGTTTCAATGAGTATAATTTTATTCTGAAGTTAGAAGACCTATATTTAAGTCCTTCCTCTGATGTTTATACCTGCATGAGCTTGAACAATTTACTTAATTTTCCTAGATCTCAGTATTCTCATCTGTGAAACGAGTCCTTTTCACCTCCAGAGCTATGATCAAAATATGATTTATTAAGTTCCTTCTATATTCAGGAGCTGTGTTAGGGAATGGAATTACAAAGCCAAAATGATCTAGTCCTCATCTCGAGAAACAGATATTCTGCTTTGCTAGATAACAAAAGTAAAATGGAAACTATTCTGTTTACTCTTAAAAACATATTTGCAAGAAAATCCCA
>CM053590.1:89740333-89765845 GCA_028646515.1 Pseudochirops corinnae
AAATTATAATCGATTTACCAAATGTCATGTTGTAGACTAAAATTTTTACTCCAATTGTAAAGACCATGAGGAACATTAAGAGTACAAATTAAAATCCTGAATTCATATAACTAAATAAGAATTGAGCAATTGTTTTCCATAGATATCACCATTAAAAAGCTTAGATATGTCTACTTGGATTTAAAAATACAACCAAATTTTAGAGCCAAGATAACTGGGGAACTCCAAGTAATGTATAGGAATTGAATGAACAACAACTGTTAAAAATGAATTGTCATGGGGAGAAGAGAAAACCACAAAATTTAGAGAAGAGTTTACTGTACAACATCTACTGACATGAGAAGTTATCAAAAAGGTATGCTATATGGTGCATGCCTAAAATAGAGGTGAAGTACAGTCAGGAAAAACAATGCAGCTGTAATGTTTTAAATGCCTGTATACTCTGATTTTTTTTTTTTTTGGCTCAAACTAAAAAAAAAAAAAGAAGAAGAAAAGAAAAATCTAGGAGTAACAGCCCTGGGAGAAATTGTTGCTGTCTGTGAAATGATTTTTTGGGGGAGGGAAAAAAATAGATTTGGAAGAACATTCCAAAATCATGCAAATGAGCATTGTCATAAATAGTAAAAGGTGGGTATAATATGGTAGAAATTTCATTGACTCTGGAGTCAGCTAGCATTGGTTCAAATCCTGCCTCTGTAACTTCTTGCCTGTATGGTCTGGGAACAAGTTAATTATCATTTCTGGGCCTCATTTTCTTAGTTGCAAAATGAAGTGTCTGGATTAGTTGGCTTCTAAGGTACCTTCCATCTATACATCTCTGATCCTGAAAGTCAATAAAATGCATAATTATATGCCAGAATGGAGAGTAAATATCCTTCTCTTTAGAATATATGTGATGAGCAAAGATTAAGTTTGTGATAACTTCCTTACACCTGGGCTCAGAAAACGTTTGTAGACGCCAAAGATGTCTACATCATTCAGTCTTTATTATAGACACTGGAGGTTTCTATTCTATGGACAAATGGAGTAGAATTAGAGATTTAAAGTCACAAATGACTTTGGTGAGCACCTATTTTACAGATAAAATTGACACAGAAAGAGATTAAATGAATTGCTTATATCACAAAGGAGGGCAAAAGCCAAAATTCAAAACGTGGTCCCACGAGTCTAAATCCAATCCTCCTTCCTTAGTACCATACTCTTTCTTGTTGTTGTTCAGTCATTTCAGTTATGTTTCACCCTTTGTGACCCTATTTGGTGTTTTCTTGGCAAAGATACTAGAGTGGTTTGCCATCTCCTTCTCCTGCTCATTTTACAGATGAGGAACTGAGGCAAACATGGTTAAGTGACTTGCCCAGGGTCATACACCTAGTAAGTATCTGAGACCAGATTTGAACTCAGCTTTTCCTGATTCCAGTCTTACAACTCTCTCCACTGTACCACCAAGTTGCTCTTTACACTTTCTTTAGTAACTTGTTATCTAACAAGTTCAACATGAAGTGAGAACTGACACAGAATCTCTCTACCTGCCTTACCACATGGTCTGTCCTCCTCTCTATTGGATATGGAGCAGAGTATTTTGAGCTAGAAGATATCTTTTGCAATTAGCTAGATTACCTTCTTTTACAGAGAAGGAAACTGAGTGTCAAGGAGATGAATTGAGCCCAGAAACTTTATTTAAGTAGTAAGTGGAAGAGCTGGTACCTGAACCAAAGTCAAAAACCCATCAATGTTGCATAGTGGAGGTAGAGTACTGAGAATGGAAATCAGGAAGACGTGAGTTTAAATCTGATCTCAGTAGACAAAATGATCAATTTAGTGTAAGCTGAGATCAGTCCAAAAAAAAGGAAAATATATGTATGTCAACAGGGATAGCATAAGTAAGCTTGTTAGAAAAACAACAGCCAAAGAATTTTTTTAAAAAAATATCCAATGCACATTACCTAAAATATTTGAAAAGGAAACCCCAACTTCTTTTACTCATCATTGTATTCTGGAGCATTGAAAATATATATTTTCTCCTACAGTAGGTTCAAAATGTTATAGAAATTCCTCATTTAGGATTCCTTTTTCCCCCCTGTTCATTATGTCCAATTTTAAACATTTCCCCATTGTTCTCTGGACATATGGAAAGTTCAGGCATTTTAGGAGACAAATCAAAAGTCAGATATAGAACTCTATTATTCATATTTACCTGGGATGGATCTTGTCTCATCTCAGAGAAGTGGTTTACTGCCAGTTATAGGCTTTTAAAGCTGGTTAAACCTTTAAGCACCACAGCCCAAATCAATTAAGCTTGACTGGGTAAGTCCAATAACATATGGCTACAGTATTAGGCCTCTTCATCATATCTTTTTATTGAACGCAGAGGAAGGTCCTGGCCACTGTTGATTCAGTGATACAGGTGGTAGCACTGACACCAAATAACCCATACTGGATAACCACTTACAGACTTGATTTTTTTTTCCTTTTATTCTAGGGTGGAAAGAGTGGAGCGGTGGGGAAGCAGGGGTAAAGAGAAGGAAAAGAAGTGTCAGTGATGGTACAAATTGATCATTGGTGTAGTGGCACCAGAATAAGAGGCAGTCCAGTGCCCATCCCTACTGGGCTTAGGGGTTCTAGTAAGTCCTAGAAGAGAGCTGCCACAGAAACAGAATCCTGAAGCCAATTGGGGTAGCTACTGTACTGCAATGTACTACATTGAAGTGTAGACCCCCAGATGGGGCACTACAAGGACTATGTAGAGAGAAAGTATTTCCCAGGGACCTTCCCAGATGTCAATGCTCTTGGGCAAAGGCCTGTCCAACCCATCTTAGTTGTGGTTCTGCTATTTGCTATAATGGTTGACCTCTCAGCTATGCCCCAGATGGCATAAGGATATGTCACAGGACTGTATTCTGGTCATTTATTCTTACCGATAAGCATCCCTACAGAAATATTCCTGCCTCTCTTTTTCTCCCTGATGTTCTTCAAATTTCTTTTTTCATACAGATCCTCAATTTTGTGGTTTCCTCAGCACAAACCCTGACATTCGCTTTGCAGCAAGCATTATGGAATGGAATAACTCGTTCTGTACAGCCCTAGATGGCAGAAACAGAAGCAATGAGCAGATGTTTCAAAGAAAAAAAATTAAGCTCAATGTCAGGGAAGTCTTTCTAATGATTACAGATATTCTGAAGTGGAATGAGCTGCCTTGAAAAGTGATGGGTTTCCTCCTTCAGTGGAGGTCTTCTATCAGTCTGGATGACTGATTATCTAGTGTATTATTAGGGATTCCATTATGCTCTATGGCCACTGAAGTCCCTTACAAATTTTGATTATGTAATTTTATAATTTAGTTCCTTAAGAAATGAAGATTATAAGTCTTTTTTTCTAGAATAGATTAAAGAACAGCAGCTGAGGGAGAGATGTACTTGCAGTAGACTTTTCTTTGTTTTGATTTAAAGGAAAAAAAAAGGCAGTTGAAACTAAGGAGTATGTGTACCACAGATAGAATTTGGCAGTAAAAGGGTGGGCTATTTCTGACAGTATATCATTTGCTTTCTGTTTCCAACATGCTCAGCAGTGGCCTGAAAATTCTCTCTTTGCCATTTTTTTTCCTTTGTCATGCTCCATGGGAAAATGATGTTGGCTATGTTCAAAAGATTCCCTGGGAAAACTATGATTCTGTCATTGACTTGATGTCTCCACTTGAATAAGTGGAGGTTGAGAAAGATAAGGGAAGTCAGATGTCAGATTTCTGCTATTGAAAAGGGCTAAGAAGTCAAGTTTAAAGGGGAAAAATCACTAGAGGTAAAATATATGTCTGAGTTGATGTGTAAAGTTCAGCAAAGGAGTCAAACTTATTCATACAATGAGACACTTACTCCTACCTCTTTCTAGACATTCTACTCCTTTTACAATCTTCCTAAAAATGTTAAAACCCAACACATTGAAGTCTAATAATTCTGAAACAGAACATGATAACTATAATTTAGATTTACTGGTTCTATGCCAGTCCTGAAAAATAAGAGACTAGAAACTTTTATTTCATTAGAATTCAACTGACCTAACATTCATTACATACCTACTAAATAAAGACCACTCTCCTAGGATCTAGGGAGAATTTTTAAAAAGTAAAAAGTTTTTAGCAAGACAGAATCGCTTTCCTCATGGAGCTTTTAGTCTAGTAGGGAAATTTAGTGATAGAGAAACAACCACAATACAAGATAATATATGAAATATCCATTAGAAAGGAATAACCAATACATTACTAATAGATTAGGAGGTGGAAGGTCATTACTTATTTTAAACAGCAAAGAAGTTTTCATGGAGGAGGGGCATTGGCTAGGATTTAAAAGAAAGGTAACAATTCAATAAGTGAAAGGAGATTATTCATGCTTATGCATAGGGAATATTCTAGCAGAGGTATTATGGTAGAAAAACAGACTATATTCAAGGTTAGAAGGGATAATCAAGTTTGACTGGAACATATAGAACAAAGAGAGGAAGAGTATAGACTATGGTAGAGAAGGTAGCATGCTGCTGAATGTTAGAGGACCTCAAATACCAGGGAAAGGAATTTACATTTTACTTGACAGGCCTTAGGGAGCCCTGAATTATTGACAGGCAAGAGAAATAACTCAAGCTTTGAAAGAGAAACAGCAGCATTAAGAAAGCTGTATTAGAAGTGACAGAGAGTGTATATGTGTAGAGGTAGAAAGATCTATAGAAGGCCTTGGGGGAGAGGGGGGGTTAAATTGGATCTGTAGTGGGGGGGGTCGTGATGGCAAAAAGAGAAAGGAGACTGAGAAATATTAACAATTTTTTAATAGATGTCATTGGGGCTCTCATTGGAATCAATGAAAATAATGGAGTAAACAGGCAGAATCAAGAATCTGAAGACTGTAAGGAACCTCAGAAACCCTCTAGGTCAACCCATACCTTTAAAAAAATTTCCCACTATACCATATCCCTCAACAGATTTTTCATTCATACTTTGCTTGAATAACCGTAATAAGAAGATTAATCTCCCTTGCAATAATCTCCTTCCTGAGACAGTCCATTCCATTTTTGGATATCTCTATTTAGTGTGTTTATGTTTAATGTTAGATATAGATTTTATATATATGTGTGTGTGTGTGTATGTATACAGGCAAATATGTATAAATACACATACACACACAGAAAATATATGCATACATGTATGCATACATACATACATTTATGGTCAAATAGAAAGATTCTAATCACTCTATCAAATGGTAGCTTTTCAAATATTTGAAGACCATTACTATGTAACCATATTCTCGGAGTCTTTTTTTTTTTTTTCTAAGCTAAACATTTCAGTTTCTTTCATCTTGTCCTTATATGGCTTGCTCTTGTATTTCTTTACCGTTCTGCTTTCCTCCATTTAGATACTTTCTAGTTTTTCAGTGTCCCTGAAACTGAGCACAGAATTGCAGATAAGTGAACTTATCTCCTGAACCCAGGAGATGTTTGGGAACACAGCATAGAGAAACTTTGATATCAAAGCCAGAACATTTTGAACAGAAATGGTAATAGGCCTTAATTCTTTTTTCAATCATTTCCTTCAACTTATGATGTTTCTTGACTAATCTATCATCTGTCATTTTCCAAAAACATCTCTAGGAAACTTAATTTACAAAAATAATCCCTGGTATGGGTTAAGAGAGGTTCAAATCAAGTCTTATCTTCTAGAATAGAAGTTATCAGTTGAGTGTATGTTAATCCCTGATTAGTCAGAATATTAAGGAGAAAACTTATACTAATTATCCATAGGATTACACAATTTTATTCCTATGTGGAGAAATAAGAGTGTATTGGGTCAATAGAGGGTAGTCAACCAAGAAAAGGAGGAAGATGTTAAATAGTCCACGTAATAATCCAGCTGCTTTTAAATTTTTATGGGTGTCATGGACACCTTGAGCAGTCTGGTGAAGGCTATAAGGTCACTTTTTAGAATGATGAATTTTAAATGCATAAAATAAAATATATACAATTATAAAAGAAATCAATTATGTTGAACTAAAGAATTTTTTTTTTTGCCATTCATGCTCATGAACCCCCTGAAATTTATCCCTTTAGGTTGCAAGGTCCCCAAAATAAAAACACTTTATCTATTATGATTCTTTTTTTTTTTAAATAGAATCCCAAAGATACATAGTCATTATTTACGTTGATAGCACTAGTCATTTTCAAAACCAAGACTAAAGCTCAGTCATTGGATTTCCTACAGTGCGCTTTTCTCTATACTCTATATATGGTGTTACTGGGCAAAAATTCCTTTGTTTGTGTGTGTGTTTTTGGAGTGGGGAGGGAAGGGCAATTAGGATTAGGCATCTTACCCAAGGTCACATGACTAGTAAGTGTTAAGTGTCTGAGGCTGCATTTGAACTCAGGTCCTCCTGACTCCAAGGCCAGTGCTCTATTCACTGTGCCACCTAGCTGTCTCCAAATTTACTTTTAATAGAAGGGCAATTAAAACCCACATCTTGGTTATTGTGGGTCTATTGATAAATGGATACAAATAAATGATGAGTTAATTATTAAGAAAACAAAACTAGATTGTTGTACTTGGGATTTGTTTTATTTTGCCATTATATTTCATTTCCCTGCACATTTCAAACAAACATTAGTACCATTTTTATAGATGTATTTGCATTTTCTCATTCCACATATGGCCTATATTCAATCCCTATTGAATGCCATAAGATAACTGCATTAATTCTGCAATTTTGTTGCTGGCTACACAATTATTAATATTTCCAGATACCACTATTTGTTTTGGGATTTTTCTATGTGCTTGTATCTTCAAACCATCTTGTCTCCTGGAAGGTTTATTCAGGTGTGCATCTGGTTGTTTGATTTGCTTTATTAGCTTCCTCCTGTACACCCCATGTCTCAAAGCTCAGTGCACTGTGCATAGTAGGATTTTGTTGATTGATTGAAACAGAGACTATTCAATAGAAGCTATTATTGTTTATTTAGAAAAGACTTCAGCAAAGGGAGAACAGTATTATCTTTGTAAATAAGATTTTGCTTGGTTAAAGAAAGCTAAGTGGTACATGGCAAATAGGGTATTTGTAAATAAAGGCTCAAAGCTTTACAGTATAACAGTAAGATAAAATTGAAAAGAGAAAATGAGAATAGGAACCTCCAAATAGCATAAATCATCACCCAGACTTTTACATAAGATTGTTTGTGTTTGTGGAGAAGGAAATGGGAAACTACTCCAGTGTGTTTGCCAAGAAAACCACAAATAGGGCCATGAAGACTCAGACATGACTGAAAAATGATTCCACAACAACATTTTTGTCTAATGTTTTCTTCTTAAAATAATAAGATTCTGACTTGGAAGTTACCTTAGAAGTCATCTAGTACAGCTACATAATTTATTCATTCATAAAATTATTAAAGTGTCCCTCCGTATTTTATAAACACACATAAACACACACACTATTACATACATTGTTGTTAAGTCATTTCAGTCATGCCTGACTCTTTGTGATCCCATTTGGTGTTTTCTTAACAAAGATACTGGATTGGTTTGCCATTTCCTCTCTAATTTGTTTTACATATGAAGAAACTGAGGCAAACAGTGTTAAGTGACTTGTCCAAGGTCACACAATTAGTATCTGAGGAACACACACACTCATACACACACGTGCACACTAGGTGTCTTAATGGATAAACTTTCAGTCCTGGAATCAGCAGAACCAAGGTCCAAAATCAGCCTCAGATACTTACTAGCTGTGTGATCCTGGGGAAATAATTTGACCTCTCTTTGCCTCAGTTTCCTCATCCATAAAATGGACATACGAATACCACCCACCACAGAGTTGTTAGGAGGATGAAATTAAATAATTGTAAAGGTCTTAGCACAGTGCTAGCTCATAATAATTGATATATAAATGTTAGCTATTATTATATGTATCAGTCTCTATGCTAGATGCTCAGGATTTATGAGCAAATTATTTTTTAAAAAAATAAACATATATAGAGATATTTAAAATAAAATGGATAAAAAAAATAATTTTGAAAATCAGGATAGGTTATTTGTAAGAGGTGTAATCTGGCCTGAGATTTGAGAGGAGCCAGGTGTTACACGAGGCAGAGATGAGGAGGAACAAGTATATTTCAAGCAAGAGTGATGGTCTTTGCAAAGTCATGGAGAAGGAAAGTGAAATATGACATTTGGAGGAGAAAGTCAAAAAGTTTGTTTAGACCAGAGAGTGTTTTGAGCAAAGCCTAGAAAGGTAGGCTGAAACCAGATTTTGAAAGACTTTGGAAACCAAACAAGATTTGTATTTAATTCTAAAGACGAGAGAAAATAGCTTGAGCCCCTTGGGAGTGAGACCAATATTGTTAGACATGTGCTGTAGAAATACAAATTTAGTACTGTGTGCAGGATTGAAGGGGAGAGGAGAATTGGATGCAGGGATACTCACTGTGGCAACAGTTCAGGTGAGAGGTGATGAATGCCTGAAATAAAATGGTGTTGGTCTGAGTGTATAGCTGAGAAAGGAGAAGTTCAAAGAAATTAAGTGGATAATTTATCTAGGATCACAAATTAAATAAAATGTGGAGCCAGAATTTTTTTAAAATACACTCTTATTTATTTTGTTAAATATTTCCAAATCACTTGTAAAAAAAAATTGTCCCATTTATTTTTTTAAAATATTGAGTTATAAATTTTTTGTCCTCCCCATCCTACACCCTTGAGAAGTCAAGCTCAATATCAATTATTCATGTGAAGTAAGCAGACCATATTTCCATATTAGACATGATGCAAAAGAAAACTCATAAAAAAGACAGTAAAAATAAAGAAGATGAAAAAAGTATTCTTCAGTCTGCACTTAGAGTCCATCAGTTCTCTCTCTGGAGCTAGATAGCACTCTTTTAATGCGGCTCCTTTGGAATTTTCTTTGATCAGAATTAGTGTATCTAAATCTTTCACGTTTTTTTCCATCATTATAATATTGTTGTTATTGTGAAAAAAATACTGTCCTTGTTCTGCTCACTTCCCTTTGCATCCATTAATGTAAAACTTTCCAGCTTTTTCTGAAACCACCCTGGTCATCATTTTGATAGCAAAATACTATTCCACCACGATCATATACAATAATTTGTTCATTCATTCCCCAATTGACGAACATTTCCTTAATTTCCAATTCATTTCCATTACAAAAAGAGGTGCTACAAATATTTTTGTACACGCAAGTCCTTTTCCTTTTTCTTTGATCTCTTTGGGATAAAGACATAATGGTAATATGATGGGGTCAAAGACTATACAAAGTTTTATAGACCTTTGGCTATAATTGTTCTCCAGAATGGTTGTACCAATTCACAACTTTAACAATAGGGCATTGATATCCCCTTTTTTTTTTCCTTGCCCTCTAACATTTATCATTCTCTTTTTCCGTGATGTTAGCCAATCTGGCAGTATCCCAAATTTGTTTTAGTTTGTATTTCTCTAACCAATAGTGATTTAGAGAATTTTTTATGTGATTATTGATAACTTTGATTTCTTCTTCTGAAAAGAAGTTGACCATTTATCAATTGGGTCAAAGTTTACATATTTATAAATTTCCCTTCAGTTCCTTATGTATGTCAGAATTGAGATACTTTTCAGAAAAAAATGTGTTGTACATTTCCCAGTTTTCTGTTTTTTTTCTAATTTCGGATGCATTAGGTTTGAACAAATATTTTTAATATTATGAAATCTAAATTATCAATTTAACTTCTCATGTCCCTTTCTATATTTTGTGTGGTCATAAATTCTTCCTTTACCCAAAGATCTGATGGGAATATTATTCCATACTCCACTTACGATATTACCCTTTATGTCTAAATTATTTATCCATTTTTGCCTTATCTTACTATATAGTGTGAGATATTGATCTATGTTTGGTTTATGTCAAACTTTTTCAGTTTTCTCAGATATTTTTGTCAAATTTTTATTTCGTGGATCTTTGGGTTTATGAAACCCTAAGATATAATGTTCATTTACTACTGTATATTCTGTACCCAATCTGTTGTCTGATCCATCACTCTGTTTCTTAGTACCAGACTGTTTTGATTATTAACACTTTGCAATATAGTATGGAGTCTGACACTTCAAGACCACCTTCTGTCACTTTTTAAAATTGATTACCTTGATATTCTTGACTTTTTGTTCTTCCAGAGGAACCTCATTATTATTATTATTATTGTTATTTTTGCTTTTTGGAGGGCAATTGGGGTTAAGTGACTTACCCAAGGTCACAAAGCTAGTTTTTGTATTAAGTATCTGAGGTTGGATTTGAACTCAGGTCCTCCTGACTCCAGGGCTGGTGCTCTATTCACTGTGCCACCTAGCAACCCAAACCTCATTATTTTCAATAATTTTTTAAATTATTGCTTGCTAGTATGATTGCATTAATTAACTTCAGTAGAATTGTGATTTTTACTATATTAGCTTGGCCTAACCATGAGCAATTAGTATTAATTAGTATTTCTCCAATTATTTAGATCTATCTTTATTTGTGTGCAAAGTATTTTTTAAGTGTATTCATATAATCTCTGGGTTTGTGTTGACTGGTAGATCCCCAAACATTTTATGTTGTCTGAAGTTATTTTAAATTGAATTTCTCATTCTATCTCTTGCTGCTAGGTTTTCTTCCTAATATAGAGAAATGCTGAAGATTTATGTAATATCCTATGACTTTGCTAAAGTTGTTAATTATTTCAACTAGTGTTAGAGTTGATTCTCTAGGATCTTTATATCATTGTATTATCTGCAAAGAGTGATAATTTTGTTTCTTCATTGTATATTTTTCTTTCTTCAAATTATTTTCTGCCATAGATAGCAGTTCTAATACAATATTGAATTATATTGGTGATTATGGACAACTTAGTTTCAACCTTGTTTTTACTGGGAAGGCTTCTAGCTTATCACCATTACAGATAATGTTGCTTTTGGTTTTATATAGATACTATATGTAATTTTTAAAAAAGCTTCATTGAGTTGTATGCTTTCTGGTGTTTATTTTTTAATAGGAATTACTGTAATTTTGTCATAAAAATTTTTCTATATCTATTGATATAATCATATAATTTTTGTTGTTTTTGTTATTAAGGTTAATTATGCTTATACTTTTTCTTATGTTGAACCATCTCCATGTTCCTGGTATGAATCCCACTTGGTCATATTGTATGATCTTTGTGACATATTGTTCTAATATCCTTGTCAGTATTTTCATTAATTTTTTCCATCAAAATTCATTCTTTTGATTTTGTTTTATTGTTTCTTGAAGTCTCACTGAGTCATTAACTTCTGCTTATTTGTGTTCTTCTTGAGATTTTTTTACCTCTTTTTTCCTTTTGGTCAGTTCTAATGTCCTACTTTCCCCTACTTAATAGTATTTTTTTCCAATCACATGTAAATATAATTTTCAACATTCACTTTTATAAGATTTTGAGTTCCAATTTTCTTCTCCTTCCATCACTGGATTCTTCTTAATTGGAAAAAAAAAATAAAACTCTTTTAAAGAAGAATAAATAAATAAATACATTTTCCCTTTCTCCATAGATCTGACAGGTAAACTATTCCTGATTGTCATAATTTGCTTATGGAATAACCTTTTATGTCTAAATCGTGTACCTATTTTTTACCTTATCTTGGTATATGGTGTAAAGTGTTGGTCTGTGCCTAGTTTTAGTCAGTTCTACTTTTTAAGGACTTATTTTCTGAATTTCTATACTTCTATTTCCATTTGGTCAATGCTATTTTTAGGGTATTATGTTTCTTTAGTACTTTTCCCCCTCTTTTATCAGTCATTTCACTGTTTTTTTTCACAATTTCTTTCCCTCACTCCCATTTTTAAACAACTTTTCCCTTTGCTATTCTCATTTGATTTTGAAAAAAATAAAGCTTTTCCAGGTTTTCTTGTTTGGTTTGTTTCCAATTCACATTTTTCTTTGAGTCTTTGCTTGTAATTAATTTGATATAATTGTGTTCTGCGTTTGTATCTTGGTGTTTTCTGTCACCATAGCAGTTTTTTATGCTAACTTTCTTTTTGTTGTTGTTGTTGTTTTCCCATTTTTCAACCTATTTCTTGACTTTTAACTCTATGTCAAAGTTAGAGTTTATTTCCAGCATGGAGGTTGGGGAGAGGCCCCTTGTAAATTTCAGGCTTTTTTCACTACTGTTTTCAGAGACAGTTATGGGATTTGGAAATTTTTGGTGCTTCCAAGGGGACTTCCAAAGGATTCAAGATGATGTGATCCAAGGAGAAGTATGCTCACTGCTGTTCTGGTCTATGTTCTCCTCGGGGCCCCTGAACCTTTGGAAACATAAGAAATACTTTCTGTTAGGGTCCTGATCCCTTGTAATTAAAAAAGAACTGCTCCTCAGAGCCCCTGCTTCCTTAAGATTGCAGGAAATACTGTTCCTCAGGGCCCCGGTGAGCACATAACCAATAGCACACCTGTCCATTCTTGATATATGACCCAGAATGAACATAGTCAATGACTTACCAAACAGCATCCAGTCCTGTGTTCAGTATTAGCACAGGGGCTTCCTGTAATTTCATTCTACCAGTTGCCAGATTCCTTTACAATCCCTGTCCTTGAGAACTTCTAAAGCTTTTGCTGTTTCTGTCACCATCATTAAGTCTACCACTAACTTCACATCTGTATAGGTTCTAAGCTAGCATTCCCAATTCTATGTCACAGATTCTTCTGACCTCCTAAGTAGTCTTAACAAGAAGAATGTCTCACCCCAAACTGTCGTTGGCCCTGGACGCCAGAATTTGATTTGAGATGTTATTTTAAAGTTGCTTGGAGGGGAACATTGGAAGAATTCAGCCGAATGCTTCCTCTGCCCCACCATTGTTTTTTTCTTCCCCAAGAAGTCCCCACAGCCAGAATGAAACATGTTCTCAATTTATTACTTTTTCTATCATATGATATTGGTTTAGTCATGTTATGTAGTTTTTCTCTGGTCTATTTTCTCACCCTCATCTGCAATCACAAATTGAGGAATCAGGGAATCTATGTTTCTGGTAACTGTCATTGTGCCGGAGACGTAATTAGCTCAGAGGAAAAGCATTTGAAGAAATGAAAGTATTGTGTTTCTTGTATAAACAATGTTTATGCTGAGAAAGTTGCTCTTCTAGAATTCCTAGATGTGTCCTATTTAGTGGAGATGAAATTGACCCTTGGCCATGGTCTTCATTATTTCTAGTTTCAAGGTGAAGTTACATCTTGTCCTGGGCTACTACCATGAATTTTCAGAAAACTACGGCCAACAAAAACAAGACAATATCAAAATAATTTTAAAAACAAAAGAACATTTAAAAGAAGCAACTGCAGGAGAGAATCAAGATGGTAGAGTGAAGAGAGACTGACTTGAGCACTCTCAAATTCCCCTCCAAACAATTTTTAAATAATACCTCAAAACAAATTGTAGAGAGGCAAAACCTACAAAAACACAAGGTAAAATAAATTTCCCAGTCCAAGGCAACTTAGGAAATCAACATAAACAGTCTATCTCATGGAGGAGGGGGAGTGGAGCACAGTCTAATTTAGGAAATGTCCAGCAAGTCATGGTCCAGCAAGTTAGCTCATGTCTTGGGGGCAACAACCTGTGATCACCACATGATCTTTCTATGGTGTTTGCTCTGCCTGGCATGAAGTATATCATTGAACAGAAGTGCTTGATTTGTCCTCAGGTAAGTAAATAGGATGGCCTCTATAGAGTCATGATCCATAGTTTAAGAAGTGCTGAAGGGGGCATGAGTGGAAAAAGCCTTAGAGAGGGGAGGAAGATTAAAGTATGTTGAACTTCTTCCCAGGTGAATGCAAACTGATCCCGAGTGATCAGGGATCACCAAGGATACTGAATGACAGAGGGATGGAGGGAATATTGGTGAGATCAATAACTCCATTCCACTCATCTGGGACCCGAGTTATCTTGTCTAACATGCTGACAAAAATCAGAAAAAAGCTGTAGCAATTGACAAAATTACTTTAGGAAGTTCTTGACAATTTATTGTAATACCAGTTAACATCTGCCATCTTCACTGGCCGCATACAGCTATTCAAAGAGGAATATTTTATAACAGAGTACTGCAGATTCCTCATCTCCATTTCTTCACTATACTCTGGGACCTGATGTTTACTACTAGCTAATCTGTTGAGTTTCTCCTGCACTGTCATCATGTTTCTCTTGAGATAAGCTCCTCACCAGGAAACGCATCATCATAGAGATTGCTTCAGTTTGTGACACATCAGTATCACAGGTGAATATCAGTGTCACATGTGAACACCACATGTGAACATCAGTATTCTCAGTTTTTCCGCCCCTGGAGGGTAGAAAAAAAGATGTCCTCCCTATGTAGTGGTCTCAGAATTCTCATCCAACTCTTCATTTCTCACCAGTTGCTCTTAAGTATAGTATCATTAGGCCTTCTGCTCTGGGTACCCTCTAGCGCTCCCTGTCCTTTCCACTTCCTTAGGTGATCCCTATCCATGAAACCTTGACTTTGGTACCCAGTTACAAGTGTTCTCTTGATCCTAAAATTTCCTTAATCAAACGCTTTGTTTAAAGCTATCCTTTGTTTCCAACAAATACTTATTATCTATACCTCATGTATCCCTATCAGGAAATAATCTTCTTGAGGAGGAAGAATTGCATATTTTTCATCTTTCTGTTATCAACATTTATCATAAAGTCCTGCCTTGGACCACCATTTAATGTTTATTTATTGAATTGATTTGACTGGTAATATTCCCTTGAGTCCTGCTTTAAATTGTTTTTCTGTTAGACTGGGAGCTCCTTGAGAACAGGGACTGTTTTCATTTTTTCCCCTTTCTTTGTAAGCCAGCATTTAGCACAAGGCTTAGCACATAGTATGCCCTTAATTGGTGTTTGTAGACTTATTGACTTGGTCTTCTCAGACCTTCTGTCAACACAGAAAGACCATATCCCATATCCTAGGCAGTTATACTGAAATTATCCTTAGGTCATGGAAAATGATGGCAGTGGATTTGTATCTAGTCATCCTCTTGTATCTTTTATCAGCATCAGATAATAGATATACTTGTGTTGTATTTACAATGTGACCCTCAATAGTTGTGAGCTAGTTAATAGGTAGAGAGATTGGAACTGTGATTTAGTCAGAATGGCAATCTGTTAGTTGAGGAAACACTGTGAGGTATAGTAACTTTCCCAGGGTCACACAATATTTGTCAGATACAGGTTTTGAATTCAGGTCTTCCTGGCATTGAAGCAAGCTCTCTATCCACTTAAATATTGTTGTTCTTTTTGTTCTTCATTCTCAAAGAGGACCATGGCATTGGGAAGGTGATGTCATGACTTCCAAGTGAATTGGATTTAACTGAAGCAGGACTGTGTAAAGTCATGAGCTTCATTCTCTTCCAGAGTCATCTGGGTCCAATGGCAGGAAATCAATCAGGATGAGTGGAGATGCCCTATACTTAACTATATGCCCATGATATTTGTGAGTATGTGTGTGTGTGTGTGTGTGTGTGTGTGTGTGTGTGCAGAGAAAGATGTGTATATACATACATACATATATGTATAGATGTAGATAATTTAGATAAAATTTAAATATATATGCATTTACAAATAGATATATCCAAACGGTTTCCTCCATTTTAATTAAACTATCACAGCCAAGATACCTTTTTTCCTTTTGCTTTTCTTTGATGATAGTGACTCCAAATATTTTAACTATAAATTTATATTACTGAATCTGTCAAGTAATATTATTTAAATAGAGATTTATTAACCTGAAGTGCTAGATGATAAATCTGTGGAGAATTATCCCTTGCATTCCTTGCCTCCCCACAGCCATTTATTAATTTTTGAGAAATTGGGAATTTTTATTTCCAAATAGTTTACTATGTAGTACTCCTCTATCAGTCATTAAAAAAATCCATCAAGGAATGACATCTGGGGCAAGATGAATACACCAAATTGTGAGGAAAAGCAGGGATATGACATCCTTTCTCTTGTGTTGGCCAACTGTATATGCATTTCCACAAATATTAAGTTCCTACTGCAAAAGCATCATGCCTAGGGAAGAAAGAAAGTTTAATAAAAAGATACAATTTCTGTCTTCAAGGAGTTTTCGTTGCTCTTCCTTGAATACATTTTTAAACATGCCATCTCCTGAGAAAGGACCTTATTTGTCTTGGTGAAAATTGCATAAATGACTTCCAAAGGTCAATATCCCACTTTAATATCTTTGTTTTAAAGAATATTTTAATTAATGGCTATAATTATCTACATTATTATTATTACTTAATTGTCAGTGTCTGGGACTGCTAACACTTAGTCACATGTTTTTAGGAAGGAGACATTATTTTTAACATACTCTTTGAAATGTAAACTTAAGTTAATTTCACACTTCTTTATTGAGAAGGGTGGCTTCATGGGCAGCAGACCTCCCATTGAGAACATCTTGCAAAACAAGTATATTAGTTCACCAAGGAGTGTACGATTTAGGCATGAGACAAGAGAAAGTAATAGGGAAAGGTAAAGGGGATTAATCATAGGTATTTATGTAGTTTAATGCATCACCTATATTTTTGTAGTATTTATATAGCACTAACATTAAATGGAATTAGAAAGTTGTGCAGTTTCTTTGGGAATAGGAAACTGATATCTTAGAGGGAGAAGCCAGTATACATATAGAGTTAAATAACTGGGTATAGTTTAAAGGGTCCCACTGTCTCTAATACTGTTGTACTCCAGAGAATAGGAAATTCATCAGTGGATATTGTCAAGGATACAACTGTTGCTGACCTGAGATGCCATAAAATATAGTGGAAAGATAAATGCTTCTGGAGGCATAAGTCCTGGGGTCAATTCATCCCTTTGAAACTCTCTATTGTACCTGTAGGAAATAAGATATTTCATTTAACCAATCTGGGTCTGTTCCATCATTTATTAAATAGGAGGAAGGAACTCATTTAATAAACAAGATTTTTTTCCAGTTATAGCTATGTGAGCTTTCTGACACAGAATTATGACCACCTAACCCTTTCATATGTTCTATGACTAGACCTCCAGAATAGTTGAGGTTCGTATAATAGACTTTCCTAAGGAAGATAGGGAAACATGAACTATAGCATAGTGGAAAGAGGACTGGATTTGGGAGTTAGAGGTCCTTGGTTCAAATACCAGCCCTGCTGTTTGCAACTGGTATAACTGTGGGAAAGTCAAATATCTTGGTCTCAGTTTCATCATCTGGAAAATGAAGGCTACTTCTGATACACTGTTATGATCATACTGAAATGGTTACATATGTGATCTCTTATTTGATCCCAACAACAACTCTGTGTGTCAGGTGTTGTTATTATTAACCCAATTTGGTGATAAGAAAATTCAAGGTAAAAAGATAAATGACTTCACCAGGGTTACTTGCAAAGTTTATCAGCTCAGGTAGCTAGTGTGGTGGACATGCTAGAGCTCTTTCTTTTCTCATAGAGAGACATAGGCTGCATCTTCTCCTCAGGGGGATTCAGTATCCTAAGGGATTTAGGGAATTTGTCTTTAACTAGATTTCGCTAGCTTACTCTCAGGTGATAAACAAAATTTTGTTGGCTTGTTGTCAGCAACTTCATTGTCTTCTGCAGAGGCTGGGTATTTCATCCTCCCTTTTAACTCTTAGAGGTTCTTCTCTGCTCAGGACCCACATTTAGAGAGTGGATCCACTAATCAAGTAACTCTATAGTAAAACTTTAAAAAAGAAAGAAAATAAAGTTTCCTAGGGGCACAGCCAAGATAGCAGCATAAAAGCAACAAGGTTCCACAGCTCCCACATAGCCACCTCAAAAACCCATAAAATATGACTCTAAACAAATTTTAGAGCTCCAAAACTCACAAAAATACACCTCCTGCTGAAGGCAGCTCAGCAGGAAGGGCTCATTGCAGCATGCTGGCAGCTGAAACCAGCCCAGCCTGAAACTGCGGCTTGGCTCCATGGCAGCCAGGACAAGTCACAACTGGAGCCTTCAGGAGAGTGGATCAGTGGCAGCTGTGGAAGTTTCCAGAATTATCAAGCCATAAGAAAACAAGGACAAAGTGAAAGGTCAGTGGACCTCAGCTAAATTTGGGAGAGAAAAGCAGTCTGGCCAAACTGCCTCCAGGGCAAGGAAGTGGCAGAAATGTCAGCCCTGCTGCCTCCTCCACATGGCTGCTTCAGAGCTCCCAGCCTGCAGACTGCAGGGAGGCCAAGTGATTGTTCAGAAGGTAAGTGCTCTTGCATTGAGCAGCCTGGATCCAGATTGTGATCTTGGATGTTGCTCCTGGGGTGTGTTTTCAGTGAGCCAAAGCTGGTGGGGGCTGCAAAAATATGGCAGCCTCCCAATAGCTCCAGGAGCTACAAGAACCCCAGCAATTTGGGACAGCACTTTCCCCTCTGGAAGCAGAGTTCCACAGAGCTAAAACATCAAGTATTTGACTACCAACAACACAAGCAGAAAAAGGAAGCAAAGTAAGAACAGCAATCAAATTCTAGATTCCTTCTTGGGTGACAAAAATGATCGAAGCATGAAACAAGAGGAAGACAACACAATCAGAACTCCGACACCAAAAGCTTCCAAGACACATAAAGACTTCCTACAGGCGCAGAGCAACTTAAGAAGGATTTTGAAAACCAAATAAGAGAAGTGGAGGAAAAATTGGGAAGAGAAATGAGAATGATGCAAGAAAATAATGAAGAAAGAGTCAACAACCTGAATGAAGAAAATAACTCCTTAAAAAATAGATTAACTCAAATGGCAAAAGAGGCCCAAAAAAGCCAAGGAGAAGAATGGCTTAAAAAGCCAAATTTGCCAGATGGAAAAACAATCTCGAAAGCTTTCTAAAGAAAATAATTCCTTCAGAATTAGAGTGGAGCAAATGGAAGCAAACAACTTTATGAGAAATCAAAATACTTATAAACAGATCTAAACAAATGAAAAAATGGAAGGAAATGTGAAATATTTCCTTGAAAAAAACCACTGACCTGGAAAATAGATCCAGGAGAGACAACATAAAAATTATTGGACAACCTGAAAGCCATGTTCAAAAAAAGAAGCTAGAAAGCATCTTTCAAGAAATTCTCAAGGAAATTGCCCCAATACTGTAGAACCAGTGGGCAAAATAGAACTTGAAAGAATACACCAATCACCTCTTGAAAAAGACCCCCAAAAGAATACTCCTAGGAATGTTATAGCCAGGTTCTGGAGTTCCCAGATCAAGGAGAAAATATTACAAGCTGCCAAGAAGAAACAATTTGAATACTGTGGAAACACAATCGATAACCCAGGATCTAGCACTTCTACATTAAGAGATCAAAGAGCCTGTAATATGATATTCCAGAGATCAAGGGAGCTAGGATTAAAACCAAGAATCACCTACCCCGCAACATTGAGTATAATGGTCCAGGGGAAAATATGGTCATTCGGTGAGGTGGAGGACTTTCAAACATTCTTACTGAAAAAAGCAAAACTGAAAAGAAAATGTGACACTCAAATACAAGAAGCATGAGAAGGTAAACATGGAAAAGAAATCATAAGGAACTTATCAAAGTTGAACTATTTACATGCCAACATGGAAAAACAAAAATTGTAACTTTTGAAATTTTTCTCAGTATAAGGATAGGTGAAGAGAATACAAATGTATATATACATATACATATGTCTATATAGGAGGGTTTATATATGAGTATGAACACATGTCTGAGTATATGTATATATGAGTCCATAGAGGGCATAGAATCAATTGAATAGGAATGGACAATACTCTAAAAAGGGAAATTCTGAGGTGGGAGAGGATTAGAATGAGAGGAGACAGGGAGAGACAGAGTGGGTTAATCATCTCACATAGAAGAGACAAGGGATAATTGTTACAATGGAGGGGAAGAACAGGAAGGCAAAAGAGAAAGGGTCAAACTTACTCTCATTGAATTTGACTTAGGGAAGGAATGACATAAACTTTAAACTGGGTATCTTGCCACACAGGAGAATAGAAGGGATGAGGATGAGAGATGGGATGACAGAGGGAAGGGCAGAGTGGGGGGGAGGGTTGATGGGAGTACACACTTCTGTAAAGGGATAAGGACAGGGACTGGGAGAGAGTAGAGAATAGAACAAGTGGGGGTGGGATAGGAAGGAGGACATATTAATCAGTCTCTAAAAATATGCCCACTGTGGAGAGCTTCTGCATAATTACACATGTACAGCCTGTATTTAATTGCTTGTCCTTCCAGTGGGGGTGGGTGATGAGGGAGGAAGAGAAAGAATCTAGAATTTAAAGTTCTGTAATGAAATGTTAAAAATATATATGTATATATTATTATTATTACTATTAACTACATTCAACTGGGAATTAAGATATACAGGCGCTATGGTAGGGAGATCCATCCTGCCCTACCGGAAAGAGAGGTGAGGGGGACGACATAGGAGAGAGTAGATGGGGGGAGAGGTTATATAGCAGGATGGCAGTTTTGAGGTGGTGGGTAGGGGAAAGATGTGGAGGAAATTTGTAACTCAAAATCTCGTGGAAATAAATGATGTAAACAAGAAAATTAATTAATTAATTTATTAAAAAGAAAGAAAGAAAATAAAGTTTCCTGTTTCAGGAGAGCTGAATCCCTACCACAGTGTCAGGAGCTCCCCTTCTTATAGTCCAGGACAGTTTCCTCTAAGTCCTTATTCCAAAGGACACCTGACATTTCCTCCAGTGACTCCCCAATATGGTAAAAGCAATCCAAATAAAACCCCAAATTCACTTAAATGAAAAAAATAGGCTTAGTTAGAGAAAAGAGAAGAAGGCCAGATGATATCTGAAAGTGGAAAAGTATCTCCCAAGCAAACTGAGAACTACAGGTTGATTACTCGGGGGTTCACAGACACAGAGGCAAAACTTACTCTCTGTAAGCATAATGATCTCACAATAAGACAAGTTGTCTCTAAATGCAGAAAGAGAATAGGAACATTGTTTAACTAGTCATCAACATGCTAGTAATGCAAACTTTATATTTCTCATATTATATCTAATATAAGTAAGGATTCAGTTAGAAAGAAAGTACCAATATCAGTATCCAACAAATTAACATGTGCAAAAGTGTACAAAATTACCTCACATGGAACTGGCTAGTGAAGAAACACATAGTGGAAACATGATTTTATCATTACCATTATCACTATCATTATTTTGTCAGTGGCACTAAGATCTCACAAAGCAAGGCAGCCAGAAAAGAAAGTTTCAAATAAGGAATAAAACCTGAAGTTCCTGCAAATGCAAAGTCCCTAATTTCATGACAATGTCCCACATGTAATAAGTATGATTTAGGCCACTTTTCAACTATCAGATAGGCTGCACTTGCCCCTCAGGATTCTAGCAGGACCTTGAATGGTTTGGGGAGTATTTTTTTCTCTACTTCTATTGGTATGGTATCTCAACCCCTGTGTTCTTTCCCCTCCTCATTACATGCAAGTGAATAGCATCCCAGTTCCCTTTAGTATTTTAATATCAAGAAGTTTTTACAAAGGGATACTAACTTTAAAGATATAGGAGAAAAAAATGGAATGAATCCCTTTGAAACCTTGGGAACACCCTCTTAGTTCAGTTCCTACATGACACTATTTCCACCAACTTCACAATCAGATGTAACACATCACTGTCAACTTAATCCCTCTTACACCTGGACTGGAGTCTCAAAGGTTATGTCCTTGATCCTCAGAAAACCAATGCTACACTTTCTAGAAAACTGAGATTCTGAAAAATAAAGATGCCACAGGGCTCCCTAATATTTTGAAAATCACAATGTCAGACTCTCAGAGCCAAAAGGGCAGAGTATAAACAGGAAAGTCTGTGAGCTCCCCCCACAACCACTTCTAATATCTGTAAAATATCACTCTAAACAAATTTTAGAGCTACAAAATGCACAAACTTACAGCAAGAAACAAATCTCTCACTTGAGGAAGCTTAGCAGGAGAGCAGGAAGGGTCTGTTGCACCAAACTAGGAGCCAACCACAGTCCTGTGTGAGCCGTGCAAAGTCCAGGGTGGTCCCCACCAGAGCCCCAGAGCAGCCAGAGCAGACTTCAGGAGACTGTATCACCAGCAGCTGTGGGAGCTTCCAGACTTCTCAATCCATAAACACCAAAAAGAATGGATGTATATATTTGTTTGTTTACGTGTACATACATATATATATGTTTATATAGGAGGATATATGTGTGTATGAACATGTGAGTGTATGTATATATGTGCACATGTATACATACATAGAAAGAGGGCACAAGGTCAGTCAAATAGGAAGGAATGATATCTAAAAACTAAAATTACGAAGTGAGAGAGGAATATAATGAGAGAAGGAGATAGGGAGAGATAGAATAGGGTAAATTTTCTAATATAAAAGAGGCAAGAGAAAACTTACAATGGAAAGGAAGAACAGGAAGGTGAAAGAGAATGGGTCAACTTTATTCTCATTGAATTTGGGTTAGGGAGGGAATAACATATACACTCAATTAGGTATCTTACCATCCAAGAAAGTAGGGGGGAAGGGAATAAGAGGGGGATTGATAGAAAGGAGGGCAGATGGGGGAGAGGGTAGTTAGAAGCAAACACTTTTGAAAAGAGACAGGGACAGAAAATAGAATAAGTTGTGGGCAGGATAGGATGGAGGGACATATAGTTAGTCTTTCACAATATATATACTATGCAAATGTTTTGCCTAACTCCACATATACAACCTATATTTAATTGCTCACTTTCCCAGTGGGGTTTGGTGAGGAGGAAAGAAGGGAAAATAATCTGGAACTCAAAGTTTTAAAAACAAATGTTAAAAAAAAAAAAAAAAAGAAAATGGAGGTTTTAGCAGAGTCAAGATGGTGGTGTTGAAGTAGAACTCTGGGAGGTCCCCCCATAACCACCTCAAATACCTATAAAATATTAATCTAAATATATTTTAGAGCTCCAGCACCCACAAAATTATGATGGAGAAACAAGTCTATTGCTGAAGGCAGCCAAGCAGGACAGTAAGGGCTCATTTCAAAATCCTGAAACCAGCCTGGCCTGAAACCGCAACTGTAGTCCCAGGGTGGCCAGGACAAGTTGCAGCTGGAGTATTTGGGAGACTGGATCACCAGCAGCTGTTGCAGTTTCCAGAATTATCAATCCATAAGAGCCAAGGACAAATTGAAAGGTCAATGGAACTCAGCTAAATTTGGGGGAAAGGAGTGGGTCTGGTCATATACCCCCAGGGCAAGAAAGCAACAGAAGATGTGTCCCTGCCGCCACCTCCACATGGCTGCTTCAGAGTCCCTGGCATGCAGATCGCAGGGGGGCCAAGTGACCATTTAGTGGGCTAAGTGCTTTAGCCTTAACCTACCTGGATCAGGATCATGGTCTTGGGTGGTGGTCCTGAGGTTTGTGACTGGTGAGCCAAAACTGGTGGGGGCTGCAGAGACATCAGCCTCCTAATAGGTCTGGCAGCTGTGAAAACCCCAGCAATTTGGGACAAAGTTCTCCCTTCTGAAAGCAGAGTTCTACTGCGCCCAAAAGTCAAGTAATTGATTGGCAACATGAGCAGGCAAAGGAAGAAAAGCAAGCACAGCAATCCAACTTAAGGTTCCCTTTTTGGGGACAAAAAAGATCAAAGCATGGAGTAGGAAGAGGACAGAACAGTCAGAAGTCCCACACCAAAGCTTCCAAGAAGAATGTAAATTGGTTACAAGCCATAGAGGAGCTTAAGAAGGATTTTGAAAACCAAATAAGAGAAGTGGAGGAAAAATTGGGAAGAGAAATGAGAATGATGCAAGAAAATGATGAAAAGAGAGTCGACAACCTGACTGAAGAAAATAACACCTGCAAAAATAGATTAATTCAAATAGCAAAAGAGGCCCAAAAAGCCAAGGAGGAGAAGAATGCCTTAAAAAGCCAAATATGCCAGATAGAAAAATAATCTCAAGTGCTTTCTGAAGAGAATAATTCCTTCAGAATTAGAATGGAGCAAATGGAAGCAAATGACTTTGTGAGAAACCAAGATACTATTCAACAGATCCAAAGAAATGAAAACATAGAAGGCAATGTGAAATATCTCCTTGAACAAACCACTGACCTGGAAAATAGATCCAGGAGAGACAACATAAAAATTATTGGACTACCTGAAAACCTTGATAAAAAAAAAGAACCTAGAAAGCATCTTTCAAGAAATTCTCAAGGAAAATTGCCCAGATATTTTAGAACCAGAGAGAAAAACACAACTTGAAGGAATTCACCAATCACCTCTTGAAAAAGATCCCCAAAAGAATACTCCTAGGAATGTTATACTCAGGTTCCGGAGTTCCCAGATCAAGGAGAAAATATTACAAGCTACCAAGATGAAACAATGTCAATACTATGGAAACACAATCAGGATAACCCAGGATCTAGCAGCTTCTACATTAAGGGATTGAAGGGCCTGGAATATGATATTCTGGAGATCAAGGGAGCTAGGATTAAAACCCAGAATCACCTACCCAGCAAAATTGAGTATAATGTTCCAGGGAAAATATGGTCATTCAATGAAGTGGAGAACTTCCAAGCATTTGTGATGAAAAAGCCAGAACTGAATAGAAAATTTGACATTTAAATACAAGAAGCATGAGAAGGTAAACATAGAAAAGAATTCATGAGGAACTTATCAAAGTTGAACTATGTACATGCCAACATGGAAAAATGATAATTTTAACGTATGAAATTTTCTCAATATGAGGATAGTTGAAGGGAATATAAATGTGTGTGTGTGTGTGTGTGTGTGTGTGTGTGTGTGTGTATATATATACACACATATATGTATACATGTATGTATGTATATGTATACATACACATATGTATATATTGGAGGGTATATATGCATAGGAATACATATGTGAATATGTGTATATATGTGTACATAGACGGAGGGCACAAGATCAATTGAATAGGATTGGATAATATTTTAAAAGATTAAATTGAGAGGTGGTAGAAGAATAGAATGAGAGGAGACAGGGTGAGACAGAATGGGGTTAATCCTCTCATATAGAAGAGGCAAGAGATAAAGGGTACAATGGAGGGGAAGAATAGGAAGGCAAAAAGGAATGAGTCAACCTTACTCTCATTGAATTTGGCTTAGGGAAGTGTAACAACAAGCACCCTAGCATACATAGGGCGGCTACTAGCACAGGTTCTTAGATCTGCTTTTCTAAAGGAAAGCAACTCAAAATGGGTTAACAAGCTTACTTTAATCAAACATATCATTTACCTAGTTCAGGGGGAAAAAGTCAGCCCCCTGAACTTCAGAGAATACAAACAGAAGTTACAAACAAACAGAAAAACAGATCAGCAGACAGACGGCTTCCAGCGTCTGATCATTACATCAGTTACCTAGTCAGTTACCAGAGAGGGAAGCACCAACATCTGGGTTTTTCAAAGCCGGGGGGCTCAACGGCTGCCCAGAGTCTCGTCTGGCCAAATCACACAACTCTT
>CM053590.1:89774570-89790472 GCA_028646515.1 Pseudochirops corinnae
GAGAATAATATTTTTGGAGCTTTCATTTTGGTATCTCTTTCAAAATGTTATTGATGGTTTCTTTCTATTTCTATTTTGTTTTCTTGATCTAAAATATCACAGCAGTCTTCCATCATAATTTCCTGAAATATGATGTCTATCCTCTGTCTTTGATAAGAATTTCAGGGGATCCTTAGGTAGTAAAATAATTTTTAAATTATATCTCCTCAATCTTTTCCCCAGCTATTCTATCTGTTGTTTTTCTGAAAAAAAAAATAGCTCACATTTTCTTCTTTTTTTTCATTCTTTTGACTTTTAAAAAGTGTTTCTTGTTGTCTCATGGACTCATGATCTTCAACTTGCTTGATTCTAATTTTTAAGGAATGATTTTCTTCGGTGAGATTTTGTACTTCTTTTTCCACTTGACCAATTCCACTTTTTTAAGGAATTATTTTCTTCGGTGAATTTTTGTACCTCCTTTTCATTTATCATTTTCTGCTTTTTAAGGAGTATTTTTTCTTTTGTGAGTTTTTGTGCCTTTTTTCTTACTATAAGGCGTCTTTTTTTTTTAAGGGCATATGTTCTTCAGTATTTTTGTGCCCCTTCCATGAAACTGTTCATTCTCTTTTCATGATTTTCTGGTATCATTCTCATTTTCCTCAATTTTTCCTTGACCATTCATCTCTTTCTTTAATTCTTCTGGGAATTCTTGTTATATTTTTGTCCAATTAGCATTGCTTTTTGAGGCTTTGCATAATTATCTTCTGAGTTTGTTTCTTGATTTTCTCTGTCAACAGAGTAGCTCTTTATGGTTAGGTTTTTTTGTTGTTGTTATTCATTTTCTCATTTTTCCAATCTATTTCTTGACTTTGAACTTTAACATAAAGTTTGGTTTACTCGAGGATGGGGAGGTACTTTCTGAAGCTTCTGGCTTTTTCATGTTGTTCTTTCAGAGACAATTCTGGGGCTCTGAAAAATTTTAGTGCTTCCAAGATGGTCTGATTTGTGGTGAGGCATGGTCACTTCTCTCTTGATCTGCACTCTGGTCTTTACAAAGGAATTGCCTTTGATAATCTGTAGGCCTAAGTATTAGCACCCCTCTTTACCATGAATTTGTGATCATGGCTTGTGTTCCCTTATGACTGACCCTAAAAACTTCTTTCCATCTGAAACTATGCTCCAGAGCTGTTTAAGAACAATAGAGTTATCAATCATCACCAGCTATACACAATCCGGCAATGGATCTCACTTAATCTCTTTCTGGGGATTTGTCTGAACCCCTTACCTTCTCTGGACTGAAAGCTCCTGATGCTACTGCTGTTGCTGCAGCTGCTATTGCTACTATCACATGTATATGCTTTAGACAAGAGTCCAATCTGGTGTTATAGACCTCTACTGAGGGCCTCTTAAGTTTCCCTAGACTAGAAAAATATCTAACCCTGATTGTTTGTTGGCTCTGCCCAACATATATTCTGTAAATATTTCCTATTGTTTACAAACTAATAGATATGGTGGCACATTGGGCATTGACTCCAAAGTTATGCCAGTTTAGGCCATTACAATTTCTGTAAAGAGCTTCATATTGAGAAAGTACAAATTCAATACTTTGCTGGTCATATTTTCCCTTGACATATCTATTAAAATAAATAACAAAAAGGAAGTAGTATTTCTCCACCAAAAATTTTACACATTCCTAAAAATATATTCACTACTTGAGCATCATTTTACCCTATTTTCTAACGCAGGGAGAATTATCTTCTTTTCTGCCAATATCTCCTAGAAATAATGGCTAAGGATTTTTGGAGGCTCTCATCTTTCCAGTGATAAATTGTCACTCTGATGGTCTGTTTAGTCAGCTCCCTATCCCAATAAAGTCAGACAAACTGAAGGATTATAAGGCAGATGCCAAAAATTAATTATCATTGTAAAATGTGGTCAATTTGCTCACTAATTTACTACCATGGCATTTTGGCAAAAGAACTGACTAGGAAGATCTGTTTTCATTATGCATGTACATAATTTGAACTTGGTTCCTCTCCATTAACTTACTTAAAAAGCACTAGGTTAGGCCTTTTCCACCCTGAAGGCCAACATCTGATTCAAAATTAATTACCCTAAAAATTATTCAAAATAGTATACAGCAAGCTACTGTTGTGGACAAAGTTTAATCTTAGACATTGCCTTTCTTATGTACTCATAAATTCTATTTGGCAAAGGAGGAGTTATATATTTCTCTATTCCTTGGGACTGCACAGTTTGATATAGTGGAAAATATATTGGATTGATCTCAGAAGACCTGACTATGCTACTCACTACCTATATAAGTTTAAGTAAGCCAGTGATCAGGCAAAAAAATTTCTCTAGTCTTCAGTTTCTTTAGGTATAACCTGATTGCTTTTGTTAAGTTCTCTTGTAGTCCTCCAAGCTTTAAATCTTGAGTCAGAAATATTTTGTACTGGGGTGGAGCCAAGATAGTGGTGCAAAAGGAGGAAAAGTCTGTGGCTCCCCCCCATAACTCCTTCAAATACCTATAAAATATGACTCTAAACCAGCGGTTCTCAATCTGTGCGTTATGTTCAATTGGAAACAATGAAAATACATCCTGCATATGAGATAGATTCATAACAGTAGCAAAATTAGAGTTATGAAGTAGCAACAAAAATAATTTTATGGTTGGGGGTCACCACAACATGAGGAACTGTATTAAAGGGTCTCAGCATTAGGAAGGTTGAGAACCACTGCAAGTCTAAACAAATTTTAAAGCTACAAAGTCCACAAAGTGACAGAGAGAAACAAATCTCCAGCTGAAGGCAGCCTGGAAGGCAGACAGGAAGGGTTTATTGCTGGATGCTGGGAGAAAGAGTGAGCCCATCATTTTAGCCCCAGGGTGGCCTCAAACCAGCAGCCCCATGAGACTTTGGAAGTGTGGATCACCAGCAGGAGTGACAGTTTTCAGAATTATCAACCCATAAGTGCCAAAGAAAAAATAAGAGGTCAGTGGAGAATTCTGTTGGAACTGGGGGGGAGGATGGAGGAGTGAATCTGGCCCCTGCCCCTGGAGCCAGAAGTGGTGGAGATGGGGCGGCCCTGCAGCCACCTCCACATGGCTGCTTCAGAGCTTATGGCCTGCAGATAATAGGAGGGCAAAGCAACCATTCAGAGGGTAATTGCTTTTGCTTTAACCTGCCTGGATCTAGATCATGGTCTTGGGCAGTGGTCCTGAATTATGTGACCAATGAGCCAGGGTTTGTGAGGACTGCAGAGACAGCACCCTCCTAATAGTTCTGGCAGCTGTGAAAACCCCAGAAATATTGGACAAAGCACTCCCCTCTGGAAGCAGAGTTCTACTGTGGCAAAGAACTCAAATGTCAAGTAATTGAGTGGCAACATGAGCAAGTAAAGGAAGCAAAGCAAGCACAGCAATTCAACTTTAGATTCCTTTTTTGGGGACAATAAGGATCAAAGCATGGAAGACAAAGAAGGCAGAACTCTTTACCAAAAGCTTTCAAGAAAAATATGAACTTATTACAGGCCATGGAGGAGCTCAAGAAGGGTTTTGAAAATCAAATAAGAGAAGTGGAGGAAAAATTGGGAAGAGAAATGAGAATGATACAAGAAAATCATGAAAAGAGAGACAACAACCTAACTGAAGAAAGTAATAACTTAAAAAATAGACTAACTTAAATGGAAAAAAGAGGTCCAAAAAGCCAATGAGGAGAAGAATGCCTTAAAAAGCTGAATTTACCAGATGGAAAAAGAATTTCAAAAGCTCACTGAAGAGAATAATTCCTTCAAAATTAGATAGCAGCAAATGGAAGCTAATGACTTTATGAGAAATCAAGATACTATTAAAGAGATCCAGACAAATGGAAAAATAGAAGGCAATGTGAAATATCTCTTTGGAAAAACCACTGACCTGGAAAATAGATCCAGGAGAGAAAATTTAAAAATTATTGAACTACTTGAAGCCATTATCAAAAAAAGAACCTAGAAATCATGCTTCAAGAAATTCTCAAGGAAAATTCTCCTGACATTTTAGAACCAGAGGGCAAAATAGAAGTGGAAAGAATTCATTGATCACCTCTTGAAAAAGATTGCAAAAAGAAAACTCCTAGGAATATTATAGCCAGGTTCCAGAGTTCCCAGATCAAGGAGAAAAATATTACAAGCAGCCAAGAAGAAACAATTTGAATATTGTGGAAACACAATCAGGATAACACAGGATCTAGCAGCTTATACAGTAAGGGATTGAAGGGCTTAGAATATGATATTCCAGAGGTCAAAGGAGCTAGGATTAAAACCAAGAATCACCTACTCAGCAAAATTGAATATAATGCTTCTGGTGAAAATATGGTCATTCAATGAAATAGAGGACTTTCAATCATTCTTGAAGAAAATACCTGAGTTGAATAGAAAATTTGACACTGTAATACAGGAAGCAAGAAAAGCATGAGAAGATAAACAGGGGGAAGAAATCATAAATAACTCATAAAAGTTGAACTCTTTACATGCCTATAAATGGAAAACTAATAATTGTAACTTATGAAACTTTTCTCAGTATGAAGATGGGTGAAGGCAATATAAATGTGTCTGTGCATGTGTGTGTATGAGTGTATGTATATATGTATACATATATATCTATATATCTATATAGGATGGTTTATGTGTGTATGAATACATATGTGAGTGTATGCATATATATGTACAATTATGCATAGACAGAAGACATAAGGTCAATTGAATATGAAAGGATGATATTTGAAAGGTAAAATTGAGAGGTGAGAGAGGAATATGAGAGGAGATGTTGAGAGACAGAAAAGGGTAAATTATCTCATATGGAAGAAGCAAGGGATAACTGTTACAATGGAGAGGAAGAACAGAAAGGCAAAAGGGAATGGATAACCCTTATTCTCATTGAATTTGCCTTACGGAGCATATGACATACACAGCAAATTGTGGGTGGAGTTATGAACTGATTCAACCATTCTGGAAAGCCACTTGGAATTATTCCAAAAGGGCCATAAAAATATGTATACACTTTGACCCAGCAATACCACTTCTAGGTCTATATGTCAAAGAGATTGTAAAAATGGGAAAAGGATCCACATGTACAAAAATATTTACAGCAGGTAATTTTGTGTTGGCCAAGACTTGAAAATTGAGGGGATGCCCGTCAATTAGGGAATGACTGAATAAGCTGTGGTATATGAATGTAATGGAATACCATTGTATAATAAGAAATAATAAGCAGGCAGACTTCAGGAAAACCTGGAAACACTTAAATGAACTGATGCTGAGTGAAGTGAGCAGAATCAGAAGAACCTTATGCACAGTAATAGTAACATTGTGAGGTGATTAACTTTGATAGACTTAGCTTTTCTCAGAAATACAAGGATCTAAGACAACTCTAAAAGACTCATGATGGAAAATGCTATCCACATCCAGAGAAAGAACTATGAAATCTGAATGTAGATAGAAGATAGAAGTGTACTATTTGTTCTCTCTCTCTCTTATTTGTTTTTTTTTCTTCCACATGGTTCCCCCCATTCATTCTAATTCTTCTATAAAACATGTCTAATGCACAAATATGTTTAATATGAATGTATATGGATAGTCTATATCAGATTACATACCATCTTGGGGAGGAAGGAAAGAAGGGTGAGTGACAAAATTTAAAACTCAAAATCTTATGGAAGTGAATGTGGAAATCAAAAGATAAATTAATTAATTTAACAAAAAATTAAGCCCATCAAAAGATTGTCAACATGTTAGATAAATCTGTGAAGTATTAAAAAAAAGTAGTCGATTCATACTGGATGAGAAGACATGGGAAAATTTCTTTTTGTTTAAATTAAATTTAATGTTTACTTTTAGTTTACATCATTCATTTCCACAAGAATTTAAGTTACAAATTTTCTCCCCATCTTTCCCCTATCCACCACCCCAAAACAGCAATGTCACTGTATACCCTCTCCCCTAATTTGCTCTCTTTTATATTCTCACCCATTCCCCCCCTCAACTTTCCAGTAGGGCAAGGTGGATCTTCTTACTGCAGTGCCTGAATATCTTATTTCCAAGTTGCATTTTTAAAATAATAATAATAATAATAATAATAATAATAATAATAATAATATATTTTTTAAACATTTGATTTTAAAACTTTGAATTCCAGATTCTTTCCTTTCCTCCCTTGTCACCCACTCTTACTGGGAAGACAAATAATTCAATATAGGTTTTACATGTGTAGCTATGCAAAACATTCCCATAGTGGACATATTGTGAAAGACTGACTATATTTCCCTCCATCCTATCCCACACCCAGCTGGTTCTATTCTCTACTTTGACCCTGTCCCTTTTCAAAAGTGTGTGTTTCTAACTACCCTCCCCCCAACCTGCCCTCCCCTCCATCATCCCTCTTCTCATCCCCTTCCTGATGTACTCTTGTGTAGTGTGAGATACCCTATTCAGTGTGTATTCAGTGCCATTCCCTCGCTAATGCAAATTCAATGAGAGTAAGGTTGACCCATTCCCTTTTGCCTTCCTGTTCTTCCCCTCCAACAGTTATCCCTTGCCTCTTCTATATGAGATAATTTACCCCATTCTGTCTCTCCCCATCTCCTCTCATTATATTGCTCTCTCATCTCTCAATTTCATCTTTTAAGTATCATCCCTTCCCTTTCAATTGATTCTGTGCCCTTTGTCTATGTATACCTGTACACATACATACGCACACTCATATATGTAGTCATTCACCCATATACCCTCTATTGACATATATGTATATATACATATATGTATATATACATGCAAACATATACATGCATGCATACATACATACATATTCCCTTCACCTGTCCTCATACTGAGAAAAAAGTTTGATAAGTTATAATTATTGTTTTTCCATGTAGCAATGTAAATAGTTCAACTTTAAAAAGTTCCTTATGGTTTCTTTTCCCTGTTTACCTTCTCATGTTCTCTTGCTTCTTGTATCTAAATGTCAAATTTTCTATTCAACTTTGTTTTTTTCATCAAGAAAGTTTGGAAGTCCTCTATTTCATTGAATGACCATATTTTCCCCCAAAACATTATACTCAGTTTTGCTGGGTAGCTAATTCTTGCTTTTAAACCCAGCTCCTTTGATGTCCAGACTGTCATATGCCAAGCCCTGTGATCCCTCAATGTAGAAACTGCCAGATTTTGTGTTATCCTGATTGTGTTTCCAAAATATTTGAATTGTTTCTTCTTGGCTGATTGTAATATTTTCTCCTTGATCTGGGAACTCTGGAACCTGGCTATTATATTCCTACGAGTTTACTTTTTGGGATCTTTTTCAAGAGGTGATTGGTGAATTCTTTCCACCGCTACTTTGCCCTCTGGCTCTAAAACAACAGGGCAATTTTTCTTGAGAATTTCTTGAAGGATGATTTCTAGGTTCCTTTTTTGATTATGGCTTTCTGGTAGCCCAACCATTTTAAATTCTCTCTCCTTGATCTATTTTCCAGGTCAGTGGTTTTTTCAAGGAGATATTTCACATTGACTTCTATTTTTTTCATTTTTTTGGATCTGTTAAATAGTATCTTGATTTCTCATAAAGTCATTAACTTCCATTTGCTGCTATCTAATTTTGAAGGAATTATTCTCTTCAGTGAGCTTTTGAAATTCTTTTTTCCATCTGGCAAATTTGGCTTTTTAAGGCATTCTTCTCCTCATTGGCTTTTTGAGCCTCTTTTGTCATTTCAATTAGTCTGCTTTTTAAGGTGTTATTTTCTTCAGTCAGGTTGTTGACTCTTTCTTCATGATTTTCTTGCATCATTCTCATTTCTCTTCTCAATTTTTCTTTCACTCCTCTTATTTGGTTTTCAAAATCCTTCTTAAGCTCTTCTATGGCTTGTAACAAGTTCATATTTTTCTTGGAAGCTTTTGGTGCAGGAGTTCTGACTTGATTGTCTTCCTACCATTCCATGCTTTGATCCTTTTTATCCCCAATAAAGGAATCTAAAGTTGGACTGCTGTGTTTGTTTTGCTTCCTTTGCTTGCTCATGTTGCCACTCAATTACTTGACATTTGAGCTTTGTGCCACAGTAGAGCTCTGCTTCCAGAGAGGAGAGTTTTGTCCAAAACTGGTGGGGTTTTTGCAGCTGCTGAAGCTATTAGTTGGGCGCCCTCTCTGAAGTTTCCACAGGCTCTGGCACCTGGTCACAACTCAGGAACTCCACTGAAGACAGAAATCCAGATCCAAGCAGGTTGAAGCAAGAGCAATTACCCCTCAGAGTGGTTGCTTGGTCTCCCTACAATCTGCAGCCCATGAACTCTGAAGCAGCCACATAGAGGTGGCTGCATGGCCACCATGCCTGAGCTGCTTCTCCCTTCTGGTGGCAGAGGTCAGACCACACTTTTGGTCCCCCTTTTCCCAAAGTCCACACTGACCTTTTACTTTGCCTCTGGCATTTATGGGTTGATAATTCTGGAAAGAGCCACAGCTGCTGGTGATCCACTCTCCTGAAGTCCCCCCAGCTGCAGCTGCTTGGGGCCACCATGGGGATAAAGCCATGGGCTCACTTGGCTCCCAATGTGCTGGGATGGACCCTCTCTGCTGGCATGCCAGGCTGTCTTCAGCAGGAGATTAGTTTCTCTCTCACTTTGTGGGTTCTGTAGCTGTAAAATTTGTTTAGAGTCATATTTTATAGGTATCTGAGGTGGTTATGGGAGGAGTTCATGGAGTTTTCCTGATTCTACATGACCATCTTGGCTCCACTCCCTGACATGGGAAGATTTCAATCAGTATCAATAAAGGGTTCATATATCTATATAAATATAATAAATGAAAATAAAACAGAAAATTGGCTAGACTTTTTTTTCATAAAACCAGCTCCTACTTTTATTTCTAGCTCAACAATTTTCTTATTTCACATACTAGTATCACCTTTGATTTTTCAAGATTTCCAATTTTATGTTTAATTGTGGGTTTTTTTATTTGTTCCTTTTCAAGTTTTTTTTTTTTTGCATGCCAGATTTGTTGACCTGCTCTTTATTTTATTTATGTGAGAATTTAGAGATATGTTTTTCCCTAAGTACAGTTTTGGTTACATTCCTTTTAGGTATTGTCTCACTGTTATCATTCTCTTTAATTAAATTATTGATTGTTTCCATGATTCATTCTTTGACCCACTCTTTTCTCAGATTTATTTAGTTTCCAATGAATTTTTAATCTATGCTTCCTTGACCTTTTTAAAAAAGTAACTATTGCATCATGGTCTGAAAAGGATGTATTTAATATTTTTGCTTATCTGCATTTGGTAGTGAGGTTTGTATGCCTTAATACATGATTTTTGTGTTTGTGAAGGTGCCATGTACAGTTGAGAAAAAGATATACTCCATTTTTTGTCATTCAATTTTCTCCACATGTCTTTCATATATATTTTTTTTTCTAACATCCTATTCATCTTCTTAAAGTTTTCCTTGTTTGGTTGTTTTTTTTTTTCATTTTGATATATCTAGTTCTGAGAGAGAAAAGTTGAGGTCCTCTACTAGGATAGTTTTATTGTATATTTCCTCCTGTAACTCATTTAAGTTATCCTTTAAGAATTTGGATGCAATACTGTTTGGTGCATATATATTTAGTATTGATATCATTTCATCGTCCATGGTACCTTTTATCCAAATTTAGTTTCCCTGCTTATCTCTTTTAATTAGATCTTTTTTTTCCAGCTTTTATTTTGTGATCATGATTGCTACTCCTATCTAAAGCATAATAGATTTTGCTACAGTGCCCTATTTTTACTCCATATCTCTCCATTTCAAGTGTGTTTCTTAGAAGCAACATATTGCCATATAATCATTTTCAATCCATTCTCCTATCCACTTCTCTTTTATGGGTGAGCTCATTTCATTCATTTTCATAATCTCATTACTGACTATGTAGTTCCCCACTCTTCTGTTTTTCCTCTGTTCATCCTTTTCTTCCTCTCTCTCATTCTATTCTCTTTCTCCTCAAAAGTCTGTTTGGCTTCAGACCACTACCTCCCTAAATAAGTCCTCCTATCTGTTCCTCTCTTCTCTTATGCACTTCCTCTGCTACTTTGCTGTTGAGTTCGACAAGATCTATACCCAACTGAATATGTATGTTATTCTGTGTTTTGGCTGTTTCCAATCAGAGTATTCTGACTAGAATTTTGGCCAGTTATGGCCAATTCCATTTCAAGTATTGGCTGCCTTATCACCATTTTTTCTTTCCACTATAAAAGTTCTTTACATTTCTCTTTTAGGTGAGATAATTTTCCCCATTCATCTACTCTGTCACACATTCTCATAATGCATTTCTTTCTTACTGCTTCATTTTATTTTTTTAATCATCCCAACATAGTGATCTCATGCATGCCCCCTCTTTGTATCTACAGTCGGAATTACAAGGATTGTTTTCCCATAAACGAAGGTTCATAGTTTGACCTTACTGAATCCCTTATGATTTCTCTTCCATGTTTACCTTTTTAATGTTTCTCTTGATTTTTGCATTTAAAAGTCAGATTTTCTGTTTAGCTCTGGTCTCTTCATCAAGAATGCTAGAAAATTCTCTATTCTTTTAAACGTCTGTTTTCCCCCTGAAAGATTATGTTTAGTTTTGCTGAGTAGGTGATTCTTGGGTGTTATTTTAGCTCCTCTGGCTTCTGAAATATCATACTACAAGCCTTTCAAATCTTTAACTGTGATGCTATAATATTTGAATTGTTTCTTTCTAGCTGTATAGATGATATTCTCCTTGATCTGGGAGCACTGGAATTTCGCTATAATATTCCTGGGAATTATCATTTTTTTTTTATCTCTTTTAAGAGGTGATCTGTGGAGTATTTCAATTTCTATTTTATCTACTGGTTGTAGGATATCAGAGTGATTTTCCTTGATTTTTAAAAAAAGTATTATCTTCAGGTTTTTTTTTTAATTACTGCTTTCAGATAAACCAATCATTGTTAAATTTTTCCACTCAGTCTGTTTCCCATGTCAACTATTCTTCCAATGAGATATTTTACATTTTCTTCTTCTTTCAATCTTTTGATTTTTTAAATTTTTCTTGAAGACTCTTGGAGTCATTAGCTTCTACTTAACCACTTCTATTTTTAATGAATTATTTTCTCCAGTGAACTTTTCCATGTCTTTTTCCTTTTGGCTAATTCTACTTCATAAAAATTCTTTTCTTCAATGATTTTTTAAAATATTTTTTTACATTTGGCCAATTCTGTTTTTTAAAGAGTTTTCTTCAATTTTTTTTTGTAACTCTTTAATCATTTGGCCAATGCTGTTTTAAAAGTATTATTTTCTTCATTACTTATTGTGCCTCTTTTACCAAGCTATTAACTTTTTTTCACAATTCTCCTGGATCACTCCCATTTCTTTTCCCATTTTTCCCACTGCTTCTCTTATTTGATTTTTAAAATTCTTTTTTTGATTCTCCCAGGAATTCTTTTTGGATTTTTGTACAAGTCACATTTTTTTCCCTTAAGGATTTTAATGTAGCTTCTTTGATTCCATTGTCTTCTTCTTGGTTTGTGTCTTGGTCTTCCCTGTCTCCATCGTAACTTTCCATTTTCAGGTTCTTTTTTGTTATTGTTGTTTGCTCATTTTTCCAGTGTATTTATTCACTTTAAACTTAATGTTAAAGTTTAGCTGTGCTCCTGGGATGGAATCTTAAGCTTCAAGTATGTGTGGGGGGGGGAGGGGGTGGATTTTGCTGTTGTCATAGCTACTTATGGAGGTCTGGAAGTTTTCAATTTTCCAACATGGTAAGATATAAGTTTCCTCACTGTTCTTCTGGCTTGTGCTCTGGTCACTGAACCTCCACAAACAGTCATCTATACCTCAGATCTACAAACAAGGCCCCTACTCTACTGCGGCAATGAATACTCTTCTTCCTTCTTTAAATGCAACTCTGGTCAGTGATAGTACATATCTCTGCCTGTGAGCTGAGCAATGGACTCTCTTCTCCCATGAGTGATGGCAAGTACTCCACTATACCATGGAAACATAAATAGGTCTCCTGCTCCCCCTGGGAAGAAAGTACCAGTTGGCTAGTATTTCTTTTCATCCTGGAACTGTGACCTAATACTACATATGGGCAATGCCAGGCTTTTCTGAATCCAGTGTCAGCAAAGGGTCCTGTAATGTCCTTCTGAGCACTTTTCAGACCCCTCTATCATTTCTGTGCTGAGAGCTCCTGAAGCTGCTACTCTATTGATGCAGCTTCCCCCAAGGCATGGCCTGATCTGCCTGGACTGTATTCCCAAAGTTAGTCAGCACCTGGGTGAGAAAAATCTTTCCTACTAAACTCCTTATTTGTCTGGTACTAGAAAATTGTTTCACCCTAACCTTTTGTTGGCTCTGTAACCTTAGATTTAAATTTAGGGCAATATTTTTAAAGTTCCATGGAGGAGAATTTGGGAGAGTGCAATTGAGTTAGTTACACTGCCATCTTGGTTCCACCCTTATAATAATCATTTCTTAAGCACCTACTGTGTGTCAGGCACTGTGTTCAACATTAGGAATTAAAAACCAAAAGACAAAGATAGCCCCTTCTTTAAAAGAAGCTCAATATAAATGCAACATTCAAATAGCTATGTATAAAGATATATAGGGATAATTGGAATAATCAAGAATATGAAGGCACTAGCAGTACTGGGGATTTGGAAAAGTTTGTTGTAAAAGGTAACATTTTGACCTGGTATTGAAGAAAGCCAGGAAACCAGGGGGAGGTTATTAGAAGGGGAGATTACAGATCTGGTAATAGCCAGTGAAATACCTTGAGCTGGGAGATGGAGTGTCTTATGCAAAGGAAAGCAGTGAGGCCAGTGTCACTGGGTTATAAAGTATGTAGGGTTGAGTAATGTGTAACAAGACTGAAAAAGTAAGAAGGTAAAGTTATGGAGGGCTTCCATAGCCAAACAGAGGATTTTAATTTTGATCCAGAAACTGAAGGAGAGTCACTGGAGTTTATTAATTAGGTAAAATGGCATGGTCAGATCTGTCTTTTGGAAAAATCACCTTTATAAACTAGTGGAGGATAGAAAGTAATGGTGAGAAATTTGAGACAGAAAGATGGCCATAGTTCAGCACAAGGTGATGAAGGCTGGTATCAGGGTTGTGATAATATCAGAGGAGAGAAGAAAAGAGTTGTCATGAAGGAAAAATCAGAAGGACTTGACAACAGATTGTATATGGAATTGAGAGGTAGTGAGAAGTTAAGGTTGCCACCTAGTTTGCAAACCTGATGGACTGGGAAGATGGTGATATTCTCTAAAGACATAAGAAAGTCAATTATTGGGCAGACTTTGGGAGAAAAGATGATGGATACAGTTTGGGGCAGTTTGAGTTTAATATTTCTATTAGTTATCCAGTTTTGAGATGTCCAATAGGCAATTGGAAAATGAAAGTTTGGAAGTCAGCAGAGAGGTTATGGCAAGATAAGTAGATCTAAGAATTATTAATATTGAAATGTTAGTTGAATCACTGATTGCTGATGGGATCACTAGTTGAAGGAGTATATACAGAGAAGACATTTTAGGACCCTTGTACTAGGCTGAGAAGGAGTAGGAGTAAGAATATAGATGAAGTTCCAGTAATCAAGAATGAGTAGGTGAAGTCTGGAGAGTAGGAGAAGGTAAATTAGGAGAAAATATAGCACTATACCAAGGAAAAGAGGTTACTTGACAGTATCAATGACTATTGAGAAGTCAGAAATAATCAAAATGAAAAAAAAAGACTTTTAGATATAGTATTTAAGATATTAATGGGAATTTTGGAAAAAGACATGTTAGTTAAATGATGAGGTCAAATGCCAAACCGTAGAGAATTAAGAAGAAAGGAAAGGAAGTAGATACATAGATTGTAGAAAGCCTTCTCAAGGAGTTTATCTGTAAAATGGAAGAGAAATTTGGCACATTAGCTAGCAAAAAATGAAGGTTTGAAAAGAGTGAGGTAGACCTGGACATGTTTGTAGGCAGTACGAAAGCAGTCAGGATTTAGGGAGAGATTGAAGATAAGGGAGAAATTGGGAATAATAAATGGTGTAATATGCTAGAGAAGAAATGATGTAATGGGATTACTTGTCCACGCAAGAAAAATGACCACTTCTTCATGTGAGACAGGGGCAAGGAAGTGATAGTGGCAGATAGTATCTGGGTAATGTGAGATGAGGAGTAGAGAAGAGGGAACTCTAGGAAAACATTCCCATATGGTGGGGTGAGGAGGAATCCTGACTTTTAAATGAGGGAATACATGGAAAATCTATAGGTATCAAACATGCTGATTAAACTTTTTTTTATGAGCTTATAAGAGAGCATGCATAAAAGCCTCAGAAAGTAGGCAATAGTTAATTGACTGCAATTTGCACAATTTGATAAAATATCCACATCAAGGAGATGTAATATATTTTACAAGTGAGAGGGAAAATTATATGTTGTATGTATAATATATTTACATGTATATTATCATGCCATATACAGAAAGTTGTGATTATTTCCTATTAATCCCTGGATTAACAACACAAACTTTTGTAATCTCTCTATCTTTTATATTTTGGTATTCTTTTCTCTATGTGGACCAAAAAATACAAGATGCATAAGCAAAAATTAAATGAAGGGGCGAGCCAAGATGCCAGCATACAAAGAGGAAAATTTTGTGACCTCCACCCAAAACCACCTCAAATACCTATAAAATATGACTCTAAACAAATTTAAAGCTACAGAACCGACAAAGTAACAGAGAGAAAAAAATCTCCCCCTGAAGGCAGCCTGGCAGGCCAACAGGGAGTGTCCATCTCAGCATGCTGGGAGCCCAGTCCCACTAGAGCTGCAGTTTTAGCCTCAGGGTGGCCCTAAACAGCAACTGCCTGAGCAGGCTTCACAAGAGTGAATAACCAGCATCTATGGCAGTTTCCAGATTTATCAGTGCATAAACACCAAAGAGCAAGTAAAAGGTCAGTGTGGAACTCTATTGGAACTAGGAGGGGACACAAGACTACAGTCTGGCCACTGTCCCTGGAGTGAAAAGTGGTGGTGGTGTGGCAGCTCTGCAGCCACCATGTGGCTTCTTCCAGAACTCCTGGCCTGCAGATTGTAGGAGGACCAAACAACCATTCAGAGGGTAATTGCTCTTCCTTTGACCTACTTGGATCTGGATTTCTGTCTTGTGTGTGGCCAATGAGCCAGAGCTACTGGGGGATATAGCACCAAACTAAGAGCCCCAGTAGCTGCAAAACCCCCAGCAATTTGGGAAAAAGCTCTCCTCTCTGGAGAAATCAAACACAGAAATCAAATCTTATATTTCCTTTTTGGGGACAAAAAGGATCAAAACGTGGAATGTGAGGAGGACAATAAAATCAGAACTCCTGCAACAAACGCTTCTGAGAAAAATATAAACTGCTCACAGACCATGGAGGAGCTCAAGAAGGATTTTGAAAATTAAGTAAGAGAAGTGGAGGAAAAATTAGGAAGAAAAATGAGAATGATGTAAGAAAATCACAAAAAGCGAGTCAACAACCTGACTAAAGAAAATAACACCTTAAAAAATAGAATAACGCAAATGGGAAAAGAGGCCCAAAAAGCCAATGAGGAGAAGAGTACTTTAAAAAGCCAAATTTGCCAGCTGGAAAAGTAATTTCAAAAGTTCACTAAAGAGAATAATTCCTTCAGAATTGGATTGGAGCGAACGGAAGCTAATGACTTTAAGAGAAATCAAGACACTATTAAACAGATCCAAACAAATGGAAAAATAGAAGGCAATGTGAAATATTTCATTGCGGAAAAAAGTGACCTATGAAATAGATCAAGGAGACATAATTTAAAAATTATTGGACTACGTGAAAGACATGATCAAAAAAAGGATTCTAGAAATTATCTTTCAAGAAATTTTCTTTTTTTTTAAATTTTATTATAGTT
>CM053590.1:89790972-89838963 GCA_028646515.1 Pseudochirops corinnae
CTCTAGCTTTAAGGCATTCTTCATGTTTATTGGAGGCCCCTGGTGGGGGCGCTCTGGCTTCACTCTCCTCTTCCTTCCTCTCCCATGATCTTTCTTTTCCCCAAAGAAGGAATCTAGCGTTTGGGAACTGTTCTAACTTTGCTTCTTATGCTTATTCTTACTCATGGTTGTTCAGTCTGTGATTTTTTTAAAAATCTCTGTGGGGCTCTGCTTGCAGAAGGAAAAGCTCTGTCCCAAATCGTTGGGGTCCTCCCAGCTGCCGTAGCTCTCAGGAAGAGGCTGGGAACTCTTCCTATTTACTTCCGGCTGACTGGATAGTGAAGACTCCAGAACCTAGGCCCAAGACAGCGATCCGGATCCAGGCCGCTCAACATGAGAGCTCTTGGCCTGACAACAATCGCTCAGTCCCCCTGCTGTCTGCAGGCGACGGGCGGGAAGCTACAACGCGGAGGCGGGTGCAAAACCTCTGCCTTTCACTTTTCTGCTCTGGAGGCCTTTTGGCGGGACTGCTTATCTCCCCATTTCACAATCCCCACTCGTCCAGCCGCCCCCAGGGCACAGCCGGGGCTTCAGGCCAGGCTGGTTTAGGTTCGCAGTGCTGATATGGTTCCTCGTAGCCGAGCTGACTTTAGTGGGAAGTATCTTTGTGTGAGTTTTGGAGTTCTAAGATTGGTTTAGAGTCCTATTTTATGGGTATTTTGGGGTGGCTATGTGAGAGCTGCAATATGTTGCTGCTGCTACGCTGTCATCTTGGCTCTGCCCCCCCAGTGTTTTTTTTTTGCTTTTTGGAGGGCAATTGGGGTTAAGTGACTTGCCCAAAGTCACATGGCTAGTTTGTGTGTGTGTGTGTGTGTGTGTGTGTGTGTGTCAAATGTCTGAGGTTGGATTTGAACTCAGGTCCTCCTGACTCCAGGGCCAGTTCTCTATTCACTGTGCCACCTAGCCACCCCAAGAAATTTTCAAGGAAAATTGCCCTAATATTTTAGAACAAGAAGGTAAAATAGAAATGGAAAAAATTCACCAGTCAACTCTTCCCAAAAAGAAAACTCCTAGGAATATTACAGCCAAATTCCAGAGTTCCCAGGACAAGAAGAAAATATTACAAGCAGCTAATAAGAAACAATTTGAATATTGTGGAAACACAATCAGGATAACACAAGATCTAGGAGCTTCTACATTAAGGGATCAAAGGGCTTGGAATATGGTATTCTGGAGATTAAAGGAGCTAAGATTAAAACCAAAGATCACGTACCCAGCAAAACTGAGTATAATGTTTCAAGGGAAAATGTGGTCATTCAATGAAAGAGAGAACTATCAAGGATTCTTGATGAAAAAAATAGAATTTAATAGAAAATTTGACTTTCAAATACAAGAAGCTAGAGAAGCATGAGAAGGTAAACAAGGAAAAGAAATAATAAGGAACTTACTAAAGTTGAAATATTTATATAATTGTAACTTATGAAACTTTTCTCAATATGAGGATAGTTGAAGGGAATATCAATATATAAATGTATATATTTGTATACATATATATGTTTATATAGGAGGGTATATGTGTGTATAAATACATATGTGAGTTTGTGTACATATCTAAACATGTATACATAGAGGGCACAGGATTAGTTGAATAGGAAGGGATGATATCTAAAAAATAAAATTAAGATGTGAGAGAGGAATATAATGAGAAGAGATAGAGACAGAATAGGGCAAATTATTTCATACAAAAGAGGCAAGAAACAACTGTTACAATGGAGAAGAAGAACAGGAAGGCAAAGGGGAATGGATCAACCTTACTCCCATCAAAATTGGCTTAAGGAGAGAATGATACATACACTAAATTGGGTATCTTACCTTACAGGAATGTAGGGAGGAAGGGGATAAGAGGGGTATGATAGAAGGAAGGGCAGATTGGGGGTAGGGTAGTTAGAAGCACACACTTTTGAAAAGGGACAGTGTCCAAGGAGAAAGTCAAACAAGTGGGGGGGGCAGGATAGAATAGAAGGAAATATGGTCAGTCTTTCACAATATTATTTTACATGCAACTTTTAAATAAGATATACAGGCACTGGGGTATGGACAGCCATCTTGCTCTACTAGAAAGTTGGAGAGGACATGGGGAGGATAGAGGAGAGGACAGATTAGGGGAGGGGGTATTCAGTGGGATTGCTATTTTGGGCTGGTGGGTAGGGGAAAGATGGGGACAAAAATTGTAACTAAAAATCTTGTGGAAATGAATGGTGTGAACTAAAACTAACCCCCCCAAAATAAATAAATTTTTAAAAATAAATGAAAAATTTTGTCTATTGTGTATAAATTTAATAATTTGAAGCTACTGATTTTTAACCACATTGAGAAGCATCTTGATTTTGTTGTTGTTTTTAAATCATGTGTATAGACAATTTCTGCTTCTGCTTTATTTAGCTTGATTTAAAAATATTTTTAAAATAATCTTGACTCTTGTCTTCCACATTCATCCTCCTGAAATGTGCACAAGTTGTCAGTCCTGAAAGATATGAACCAAATACCTTAACAAGGTAAATTCTGCCTGATCTGAGAATATGCTTTTCCCCTTTGGGGGATACATGTATACACACACATACATCAAATAATAAAATTTGACTGAACTTTACTTCAAAGATTTCTATCAATTTAAGTGAAGCCAGATGTAGGGTTTTGTTCTTATTAACATACAAGAAAAGCTTAGACTAAAGAGAAAAAAAAATGAGTCTTCCATTCTCCTATTCCCATTTAATTTACCAATGTCCTTTCAGTACACTTATCAAACCTAATACAAACTGCCAACTATGGTTTGGTTAGATGTATCAGATTTCTTACATATACCTGAGGAAAATATTGTAATAAATGACAATAGTTTAATCACTGGTAAAGCATGAGAACCATCACCTATTAGAGGAGTATATCAAATCTGGATGGGAGTTGAATATTAAAAACTGCCAGTTTCTTTCAACTATTAATTTAAGTATTCCAAAGTCTTCTGCAGATTTGCATCTTGATTCTTATTTTGTTTTGTTTTATTTTCTCTATTAGTAGAAACTTTTATATTTGTAGGTGAATGGAACCAATTAATCATGAAATTGAATAGAGACAAATATAAAGTCACACTTGGGTTTTGAATTTAATGTTTAACCTAAATTAATATGCATTACATTGGAAAAGCATAGTTAGATTATGTTAGTTCATCTAAGAAAATAACTGAGGGTTTTAGTGAACTATTAACTTAATATTTGTCAACAATGTGCTAAGTGCTCATCAAAAAATACTAGCTGAAAAATTTTAATTTGCTGTTGTGGTGTATCAAAAGGCAAAGCTTCTAGGAATAAAGATGTTATAAACCACAAGTATTACTCTATTCTGTGCTGTTCAGACCATACTAGAGTATTCCACTCAGTACTAAGTAGCATATTTAAGTAAGATATTTGAAAACCTACAGAAGATCTGGAAGAGGTAAACAGACTGTGGAAAGGAGTTAAACTTATGCTATATAAAGATGAATGGAAGGAAGTGAAACTATTTAGGTTAGAGAAGAAGAGATTCAGTCAAGAAATGATAGCTGACTCCAAGAATTTGAAAAGCTATCCTGTAGAAGAAAGAACAGATTTATTCTATTTGGCCCTAGAAGCTATTAATGAAGAGGAATGCCTGGATACTTCAAGGAGGCTGAACTATGTTTGATGTCCAAAAAGAAAGTTTGTAAAAAGTAGAACTAATAAAAAGTGAAATGGGCTGATTTGGAAATGAGTACTTTTCAAATCATTGGAGAACTGCAGGAAAAGTTTGCCTAGCCATTTATCAGTAGAGAAAATTCATTTTTGAGGTAAGAATTGGATTTAATAGGCACTGAGTTCCATTCCAACTCTGAAATTCTATGGTCCCATGATCCTTTCATTGTGCAGAGATTTGGGATAGATGATAATAGAGTTGGGTAGATATAGAATGGGTTAAATGATTAGACCCAAAGAATAGCTATTAATGTGTAAATACTAATTCAAAGGAGTAATTCAGTACAGTGTGTCTGAGAAGCCCCTGTTCATGGCCTTATGCTTATCAACATTTTTATCAGTGATATGAATGAAACTATAGATGGTAGCTTTATCAAATATGAAAATGGAATGAAGCTTGGTGGAATAGCTAATACACTGGATGACATAGATCTAAAAAAGCAGTTCTCAACCTGTGGGTTGCGTCCCCTTTGGGGGTCAAACAACCCTTTCACAGGGGTCACCAAAGACCATAGGAAAACATATATTTCTGATGGTCTTAGGAACTGAGACTCTGCTCCTCTAGCTGTCTCCAGTCAGGTCTGCCCACATGCAGATATGCCCATATATGAGTATTAAAGTGTCCCATCATTAGTAAGGTTGAGAAGCACTGATCTAAAAGGTGTTATCAGGTTAGAATTATGGGTGAAATCAAATAAAAGAATTTAACATAAATCTTAATATGGAATAAATATAACATTATGTATTTGGATCACAAAAAATCAATTTCACAAATACAGAATGGAAGAGACATTGGGGGGAAGGAAGGGGAGAGAGAGAGAGAGAGAGAGAGAGAGAGAGAGAGAGAGAGAGAGAGAGAGAATATGAAATATGAGTCAAAGAATCATCGGAAAACCAAATATAAGCAAATAAGATCATCGCTGCCCTCAAAAAAACTTACATTTTGTTTTAAAAATAACATAAGTGAATATTACAAATTAAATGTGTGTGTTGAAGGTTACATGTGATAAAATGGACTGGAAATGGTAGGCAAATTAGGTAAAGGTCAGGCAAAATAAGAATGGAAGCTTAACTCTCAGAGCCTGGGATGATTTCAAGGTTGGAGTCCAATACACTGTTTAGAAGGATCATGACTACAGAATAATTCTTGTGAAAGAAATCTGATTCATATATACAGTGAACTGTAATCTCAATATAACACAACAAAGTAAAATGGCAGTCAAAGAAATTGATGGTATTTGGGGCTACATTAAGACAGAGATGAGTGAGGTAATAGTTCTGCCCTCCTTTGCTATTGTCATAACATATATGAAATAACTTTTGCAATGATTTTGAGACAAATTGAGGTATATCCAGAAGATAAACTTGATAACAGGTAAATTGCTTAACAAACCTTAAGCCCCTTTATTATATTGGTTATCATAATTGTTGTTGTTGTTACTGTCCAGTAAAAGGTGATCATGATGATGAAAGGATCAAGAAAAAAAAATAGTTTCTTTTTTTAAATTTTTATTTGCTTTTAGTTTTGAACATTCATTTCCACAAGACTTTGAGTTACACATTTCTCCCCCTGTTTCCCGTAAACACCACCTCAAGATAGTGAGCCTGCTGAATACTCCTTTCCCCAATCTGTTCTCTCTTATATTCTCCCCCATCTTCCTCCCAACTCTCAAGCAGGGCAAGATGGATTTCTACATCCCAGTGAATGTATATCTTATTTCCCAGTTGCATGTAAAAAACATTTTTTAACATTTGTTTTTAAAATTTTGATTTCTACATTCTTTCCCTTCTTCCCTCCTCACCCTCCCCCACTAGGAAGACAAGCAATTCTACAAAGGTTCTACATGTGTAGTTACACAAAACATTTTCATAGGAGTTATATTGTGAAAGACTAACTATATTTCTCTTCATCCTATTCTGCCCACCACTTATTCTATTTTCTCCTTTGATCCTGTCCCTTTTCAAAAGTGTTTGCTTCTAACAACCCTCTCCCCCAATCTGTCCTCCCATCTATCACCTCCCCATCTTACCCTCTTCCTCCCCTTCTTTCCTGTAGGGTAAGATACCCAATTGAGTGTGTATGTTATTCCCTCCTTAAGCCAAATTCAATGAATGTAAGGTTGACCCATTCCCTTTCACCTTCCTGCTCTTCCCCTCCAGTGTACTAGTTTTCTCTTGCCTCTTTTATATGAGATAATTTGCCCTATTCTATTTCTCCCTTTCCCCTTCTCACCCCTTAATTTTACTTTTTCAGATATCATCCCTTCCTATTCAACTGATATTGTGCCCTCTGTCTGTATACATATACACACATATATACACACACTCACACACATACACACAAACATACATACATACATATATATATACACACTCACTCACATATATATATTTATATACCCTCCTATATACACGTGTGCATACATACACACACATACTCCAACTATCCTCATACTGAGAAAAGTCTCATGAGTTACAATTATCACTTTTCCAAGTAGGAATGTAAATAATTTCCTTATGATTTCTTTTTCCTGTTTATCTTCCCATACTTCTCTTGCTTCTTGTATTGGAAAGTCAAATTTTGTGTTCAGATCTGTTTTGTTTTTTTTTCATCAAGAATGCTTGAAAGTCCTCTATTTCATTGAATGACCATATTTTCTCCTGAAGCATTATACTCAGTTTTGCTGGGTAGATGATTCTTGGTTTTAATCCTAGCTCCTTTGACCTCTGCAATATCATATTCCAAGCCCTTCGATCCCTTAATATAGAAGCTGCTAGGTCTTATGTTATCCTGATTGTGTTTCTGCAATACTCAAATTGTTTCTTCCTGACTGCTTACAGTATTTTCTCCTTGGCCTAGGGATTCTGGAATTTGGCTGTAATATTCCTAGGAGTTTTGTTTTTGGATCTTTTTCAAGAGGTGATCAGTGAATACTTTCAATTTCTATTTTGTCCTCTGGTTCTATAATATCAGGACACTTTTCCTTGTGAATTCCTTGAAGGATGATTTCTAGGCTCTTTTTTTGATCATGGCTTTCAGGTAGTCCAGTCATTTTTAAATTATCTCTCCTGGATCTATTTTCCAGGTCAATGGTTTTTCCAATGAGATATTTCACATTGCCTTCTATTTTTTCATTTGTTAGGATTCGTTTTGTAGCATCTTGATTTCTCATAAAGTCATTAGCTTCCATTTTCTCCAATCTAATTTTTAAGGAATTATTTTCTTCAGTGACTTTTTGAAATTCCTTTTCCATCTGACCAGTTCTGCATTTTAAAGTATTCTTCTCCTCATTGGCTTTTTGGTCTTCTTTTTCCATTTGAGTTAGTCTATTTTTAAGGTGTTATTTTCTTCAGTCACACTGTTGACTCGTTTTTCCTGATTTTCTTACATCATTCTCATTTCTCTTCCCAATTTTTCCTCCGCTTGTCCCACTTGATTTTCAAAATCCTTGACCTCCTCCATGGCCTGGGACCAATTCATATTTTTCTTGGAAGCTTTTCATTCAAGAGCTTTGAATTTGTTGTCTTCTTCTGGTTCCATGTTTTGATCCTCTTTTTCCCCCAAAAAGGATTCTATGGTCTGATTGCACTTCCTCTTTTGCTCATCTTGCCAGCCAATTACTTGCATTTTGAACTCTTTGCCACTGTAGAACTCTGCTTCTGGAGTGGAGAGAGCTGTGTCCCAAATTGCTGGGGTTTTTGGAGTTGTTGACAGAGCTGTTGTCAGAGCAATGAGGAGGGTGTCTTCTCTATAGCCATCACAAGCTCTGGCACACCAGTGTTCCTCACCCCCGGACTACCACACAAATTGCGACCCAGATCCAAGCAGATCAAAGCAAGAGTGATTACCTTCTGAATGCTTTCTTGGTCATTGTATGATCCCCAGGCTGGGAGCTCAGGAGGCAGCCACATGGGAACAGTTGCAGCCACTGCACCTATGTCACCCCTGCCACCCCAGGGGCAGGGGCCAGACCATGTTCTTCTCTCACCCAGTTCCAAGAGAGTTCCCTACTGAACTTTTACTTTCTCTTTGGCATTTATGGGTTGAGAAGTCTGGAAACCTCCAAACTGCTGGTGATTCACTCTCCTGAAGTTTACTCTGGCTGGTGTAGGCAGCAAGTCTGGGCTGGCATGGCTCACACATGACTAAGCCTGGCTCCCAGCCTGGTGTGAAAGACCCTTCCTGTCAACCTGCTGTTAACAACAATGCAGTATTCACACTGCCTACTGTGACTATAAGTGTGCTGATATAGTTATTAATCACAAAATGTTTAACAGGATCCCTATATGGGGAACATAGCTAGAACATTTATTCAAATACCAAAAAAAAACTGAGTCCCCATACCAGAAAATCAGAGCCATCCCAGTAGCCATGGAGTTGGCACACATAGTGTAGTAAACACCCACATTCTCAAGCCTTCAAACCAAAACAGTTTATCTCAGATAAAGATGCTCCTCTCCTCACTCATGGTAACTGCTCAAACTCCATGCAGCTTGTTCCCAGCAGGTCTGGCCCCCCACTTCCCATCCCCAGCAGTCCTCAGCAGGAGTCCTTAGTGAAAGTTCTGGCTGGCTCAAAAAAGAAGTTCATGCATGCCACCACTGCCACTGCTTCTAGTCACCATGCTAGCTCCAGCCTGGCTCCTACTTGGCTCTGGCTATTTCCTGCACCACCTCTTCCTGCTACATCAGCAAGTTTGATGGGCATGGAAGATCTTCAAATCCCATTACCATTACATCTGCCAGGCTGCCTTCAGCAGGAGATTTGTTTCTCTCTGTCACCTTGTGGGTTCCATAGCTCTAAAATTTGTTTAGACTCACTTCTTTTTACAGGTATTGGAGGTGGTTGGAGAGGGAGCTCAGACAAGTTCCTGCTTTTACTCCACCATCTTGGCTCTGAGGAAATAGTTTCTTGAAGAAGGGAGATAGTAGTGTTTTGGTTTTTTTTTTTTCAATTCTGGAAATGTTAAGATAGTTATATATAATGTACTTTTAATTATTTGAAGGACTATTGCATGGAAGAGAGAATATGTTTGCCCTGATTAGTCTCCAAGGAAAGGACTAGGAGTCATAAGTGAGAATTTTAGAAAGTTGCATTCAGGGATAATGTAAGGAAAATTAGTTTCTAAAAGTTAGATCTAACCCCAAATAGAAAATATAGCCTTGGTGGTAGTAAGTTTCATGTTACAAGACATCTTTAAGAAGAGCCTGTATGTTTAGGAAGTTATAGAACAGATTTTGGTCATGAATATATTGAACTAGCTAACTTCTGAAGTTTCTTCCAACTTTTACATTATTTCTCTTCTAAACTTCCAAAGTTTTTCTTTTCTTTTTAGTGTAAAAAAGTGAGTCATCATTAATATAATTTTTTTTAAATATTTTAAAATTGTCACCCACTGAAAAGTCATATCTAATGTTTTAAAATAATTTAATTTTGCAAATCGTGTTACATTATTATCTCATAATCCTCACTACAATACTTTAGATATAAGTTACAAAGACGTAAATATTACTATGTCCATTTCACAAAGAGGAAACAGACACAAATTTAAGTGAATTATTCAAGATCATAAAATTATTAATTGGATCCAACTGACTCTTGAATTTAGACATTCTGATCCTAGTCCATTGGAATTTTCATTACACCGATCTCCTCAACTCATGTAAATTCTTACCTCTAAGAACTCTTTTTAAATGAAGTAATTTCACTGATTTGTTAGATATTATATAAATACAAAGTAGACAGTGACATGACTTAAGAGTTTTAATCTATACAAATGCTAATTGATGTAACCTAATGTAACAAAAGACCCACAAGTATTGCATAGTGCTTGAACAATTCATGAAAGAATTTTATGTAATTTGGTAATCAAATTTTAGATAAAACAGTCATAACCTAGTCTACATCTCTGAGAGATTTTATTTCTACTTTTAACAACCTTCTTTCCTATGGGTGCTGAAACTTTGTGAATGCTTCCTTATTTTTCCCAGTAGACTAATGTTAAATAAATTAATGAAAAATGCATGTACTATAAAATATTTTTAAAACCATGATCAGTGTAATTAATAATTAGAAAGGAAAAATAGTTCTATAAGTGCACTAAACTAAGCTGTGTCAAATACTGCTTGAGAAAAAGTAATTCTGATTGGTCTCATTAGAATAAAAATATAAATTGGCTGGAAAGCATCATAAAAGTGAAATGAGATGAAGGAATAATTATCTCTTAGTTGATGTATGTTACCTTTTTACAACATAAAAATTGTAAGTTATAGCTAGTAACCATTTTTGAGGCAATTCACTTTTCCAGAGGAGATGGAAGTTGAGGATAGGATTAGAGATGGTGAGGTGGTTTTCAATGGAATGAAATAAAAATAAAGCACTAATCTCATATTAATTTGAGCTAGCAAAGCTTTTTTTTAAAAAATTGTTCTATTACCTGGTTAGTCTGCCATTCATAAAGTTTATTTCTTTAGCATCATGATTTTCTTTGTACTGAATTGATTATATATATTTGGAATTGTCTCTTGAAATAAGATTTTCTGTTTTGGATGTTTTATTTTCATTACAAATTCCAAACTTATTTTCTTTTATCATTCCCTTCTTTCCTTCTTTGTTTCCTTTCTTCCTTCCTTCCACCCTTCCCTCATAAAAAAAGACAAAAACATTGTGAACATTCCCATTTCAAATGCGAAACAACTTTCTCTATGTGATTCATCTGAAAAATGTTAGTGATTCCATGCAGTATTCAACCATGAAATTCTGTGGTGATTCACATGATTGTAGATTCATGAAGTTGGGTGAAAGTCACAAGGAGAATTCAGGGGAGAGTCAGCTCATCACCATTCACATAGAGACCAATTACACAGAATGAGGATGGTTTGACAGAAACAAGAATGAGTTTATAGGCTACTGAGAGTGAATGGAAAACTAGATCAATACAATCCCTGTGTAAATGAGGAGAGAGAGAGAAAGAGAGAGAGGAAGAGAGACAGAGAGAGAGAGAGAGAGAGAGAGAGAGAGAGAGAGAGAGAGAGATTTTGTGGTACACAGAAATTCCTTAGTAATTGGGAAATTTTTCATTTTTACTAACTCTGAGTATGTGCAAATGTCCCTTATCCAGTTTATTATGCTGCTTTATAAGGCGAGAACTAAAAGGAGAATTAAATTAAGCTTGTTGTTTTAAGTATTCTGCCAAATGATCAATATAGAGGAACGTATGTCAGATTTCTGGAGGATTTGAACATAGCTAGATAGAAAAAGTAATTGTTGTTAATCAATAACAGGGAAGCACTAATGGACCTGCTTATTGCCAACACACAATTCTGTAACTCTCTGAAAAATTGCACATAATAGAAAAATGTAATGCTTCCTCTATTTTAATGACATCAAGGGCATTGCTGATGTTTTGTAAATAAAAATATGCATTTAATGAACTAAACTCTGTAAATGGAAAGTTACCAGAACATTTGCTTTGTAGGAGCAATCATTGCCAGTGATTTTAGAGGTTGGAACACCACAAATACTTTTGCTTTTTATAGGCAAAATGAATTTTTAATTTAAAAAATCCTACATAAATGTTGAGTAACAATATTTCACGAAAATATATTACAATGTAAGGATAAATAATATTTGGACATTTAAGGAGTAACTTGATTGCCTTCTACTGTATTTCTCTTTTTTCTGTTTGGTTGTTGATAATTTATCTTAAAGTAATGTTTCATGTGTTATGATTTGCTGTCATTCCACAGGGAATATGAATAAATATTATCATTGTCCTTAGTAGGAGCTTTCCAACTTGGATTCAGGTGCCCACAAAGAAATAATGAAACCATAGGACAAAGTGTAGCTCATCAGAATCATAGGAAATTTATTTTGGAATAAAGAATAACATTTTGAGTTATGCATTAAGAATAGGAAGAAAAGAGAGCAGGAAGTACATTTGGAAGGATAGGGAAGTAAAAATAAAGGATTGGGAAGGGGGGAGGGGAACATGATGGATTGACCAGATTCAGAGGTAAATGTTGTGTCTCAGAAAGAGAAGAGATAAGGACAGATAGTTGACTCCCATGGATCAGTTATTCTAGGATCTTACCTATTCAGAAAACTCTGAATTCAGAGAGCTTTGCTTCTTTCCTCAGCCTTGTTTTTTAGGGTAATTAGTTCTAATAATAATAGCTGAATTCAGTTAGTCTTTATTTCTCTTTCCTTTTAACACATGCTGCCTAACCCCACACATTTATCAGTCTTAGTGGGACCCTAGAAGTACTTACTTCATAGTTGACCTGTTGTAAGCTTTGAGGCTCAAGCATATCATTCTATCAATCAACAAGCATTCATTAAGTGCCAACTATGTGTTAAATGCTGTTCAGGATGCTGGGATAGAAATACAAGGAGGTCATAGTATAGTGGAGAAGACAAGAAGTACATATGTATGCAACTATGGAATAATTATATACAAAATAAATACAAAGTAGTTACATACAAGACATAGGAGGAAAGGTGAAGAGAGAGACCAGCTAATGACTTTGCACAGCTCTGCCTCACTTAAATACAATTCAATTGCAAATCAAGACATCACTTTATTGATGTCATTGACCTCTGAGAATGAAGGATTAATAATCTGTGATAGCTGCCCTTACCCCCACCACAGAAAACCCAACAGGTTCATTTCAGTTTGGCAGTGACACTATTTTTTCTTCCTCCTCCTTCTCCTCTTCTTCCTCCTCCACCTCCTTCTCTTTCTCCTCCTCCTTCCCTCCCTTCTTGTTCTCCTTATTCACCTCCTCTTCCTCTTCATCCTTCCTCCTTCTCCTACACATTTTCTTTCCTCTTCTTCCTCTGTCCATGTAGGGGGACATGATAATCCAAAGTAATCTAAATTTTGATCACATTCTTCATAAGATATCTTAGGGTTCGTGAGCTAGGTTTCTTTTTCTTCCCTACTTATTTATTATATCATGGTGGGGTTTTTTATTTTTTACTTTTTTAATTATTTATTTTTAATTTTCAACATTCACTTCCATAAGATTTTGAGTTCCAAATTCTCTCCCTATCTCTCCCCTCCTGCCACCCCAAGACAGCATGTAATATGATATAGGTTCCACTTATACATTCATATTTAACCTATTTGCACATTAGTCATATTGCAAAGAAGAATTAGAACCAATGGGAGAAACCACAAGAAAGAAGAAACAAAACAAAACAAAACAAACAAACAAACAAAAAACTGGAGAGAGAGAGGAAATAATGCGCTACAATCTGCATTCAGATTCCATAGTTCTTTTTCTGGATGGTGACAGCATTTTCCATCATAAATCTTTTGGAATTGTCTTAGATCCTTGCATTGCTAAGAAGAGATGAGTCTATCAAAGTTAGTCAGCACACAATGTGGCTGTTATTCTGTACAATGTTTTCCTGGTTCTGATCACTTCACTCAGCATCAGTTCATATATGTCTTTCCACATTTTTCTGAAGTCCCCCTGCTCATCATTTCTCATAGCACAATAGCACTCCATCACATTCATATGCCACATCTTGTTCAGCCATTCCCCAACTGAAGAGTATCCCCTCAATTTCCAGTTTTTGGCCACCACAAAAATAGCTGCTATAAATATTTTTGTGCATACCAGTCCTTTTCCCATTCGTATGATCTCTTTGTGATACAGACCTAGAAGTAAGTATTGCTCAGGTTGAAAGCTATGCACATTTTTATAGCCCTTTGGAGATAGTCAGTCACAAAACAATCTCCAAAATGATTGCTTCAGTTCACAACTCATGCAACAATGTACTGGAGTTTCAATTTTCCCACATCTTCTCTAGCATTTATCATTTTCCTGTTTTGTCATATTAGCCAATCCAATATGTGTGGTATGGTATATCAGAGTTGTTTTGATTTGCTTTTTGCTAATCAATAATGATTTAGAGCATTTTTTTGTGACTATAGATAGCTTTAATTTCTTCCTCTGAAAACTGCCTATTCATATACTTTGATCATTTATCAATTGGGAAATGATTTGTATTCTTATAAATTTGTCTCATTTCTCTATATATTTTAGAAATGAGGCCTTTATCAACGGTTATAACATCAGTTATAAAAATTCTTTCCCAGTTTTCTGCTTCCCTCCTAATATTGGTTGCATTAACATTGTTTTGCAAAATCTTTTCAATTTAATGTAATCAAAACTATCCATTTTATATTTCATTATGTTCTCTATCTCTTATTTGGTTATATATTCTTCCAGTTTCCATAAATCTGGCAGGTGAACTATTCCTTGCTCTCCCAGTTTGCTTTATAATATCAGCCTTTATGTCTAAATGGTGTACCCATTTTGACTTTATCTTGGTATATGATATAACATGTGTTTCTATGCCTAGTTTCTGACATACTATTTTCCAGTTTTCCCAATAGTTTTTGTTAAATAGTGAATTCTTATCCCAGAACTCAAGAGTCTTTGGGTTTATCAAACAGTAGATTATTGTAGTCATTGGCTATTGTGTCTTATATACCTAATGTATTCCACTGATCCTCCCCTCTACTTCTTAGCCAGTACAAAGTAGTTTTGATGATTGCTGCTGTATAATTAAAAATACGGTATGGCTAGGCCATCTTCCTTTACATTTCTTTGTATTAATTCCTTTCATATTCTGGACCTTTTGTTCTTCCAGATGAATTTTCTTATTATTTTTTTAGGTCTATAAAATTATTTTGGTAGGTGGATTAGTATGGCACTGAATAAGTAAATTAAATTTAGTTAGAATTTTCATTTTCATTATGTTAGCTCTGCCTAACCAAGAGCAACTGATCTTTTTCACATTATTTAGATCTGACTTTATTTGTGTGAGAAGTGTTTTGTAATTGTGTTCATGTAGTTCCTGAGTATTTTTTGGGTAGGTGTCTCCCACATATTTTATAACATCTACAGTAGCTCTAAATGGAATTTTTCTTTCTATCTTTTGACGCTGTGTGTTGTTAATAATAGATAGAAATACTGATGCTTTGAGTGTTTTTATTTTATATACTGTAAATTTGCTAAAGTTGTTTATTATTTCAAATAGGTTTTAAATGATTCTCTAGGATTCACTAAGTATATCATCATATCATCTGCAAAGAGTAATGGCTTTGTTTCTTCTTTGCCTTCAATTTCTTTTTTTTCTCTTATTACTAAAACCAATGTTTCTAATACCATATTGAGTAACGGTGATGATAATACACATCTTTGTTTCACCCTGGACCTTATTGGAAATGCTTCTAGTTTATCCTCATTACATATAATGCTTGCTGATGACTTTAGGTAGATACTACTTTTCATTTAAGGAAGACTCCATTTTCCCCTATACTCTCTAGTGTTTTTTAACAGGAATGGATGTTGTTTTTTGTCAAAACTTTCTTCTGCATCTATTAAATATTTGTTTGTTTGTTTGTTTTTAGAACTAGAAAATTACCCATTTTGTGTCATTTAGGTTTCATTTATGATTTCTTGAAGTGTAGCTTTGGAAAACCAGGCTTTGACAAAGCCCATCAGAATTCAAATGCAGCTACTTTACTATGCCCTTAATCCCAAATACACTTTCTCTCACAGATTGGCCAATAATAGGCCCAACCCCAAGTCTGACTTGCTTACTGTTTGGATTTTGATAGCTCAGAGTTAGTGAAAAAACATTGTTTATGTTTTGGCCAGAAACCATAAGGGTTTTTCCATACCTGACTGATTCTTTTATGAAGACAAAATAGGCCATCTTTTACCTTGATTCTTTTCTAGCCTTAATTACTGAATGGGTGTTGCCTCAGACAAATTGAGACCTGGGAAAGGCCTTAACTAAAGGTGACTGTCTGCCACTTCATCCTGGGCCATTGCCAGTGGTCCTTACCTATGTCTGTCAACCGGACTCCAATTATTCTGGAGAAGAAAGTGGGACAAATAACTTTGCACAGCCCTGCCTCACATAAATTCTGTGCACCTACAAGGTAAGACATCACCCTCCTAATGTCATTGGTTCTCATCAAAGGATGAACAACAACAACTAGAAGAAGGGCACTAGCTGTTGCCAGGGACGGGAAAGGCTTCAAGTGGAAAGGGGGTATTTTAGCTATATCTTTAAGAAAGACTTGGAATTCAAAGAGGCAAAAGTGAAGGACATTCTAGAAGTGGAAAATGATTTGTTCAAAGACAAGAAGTTGGAAATTGAGGGTCATATGAGAGGAATAGGGAGAAGGCCACCTTGGCTTCATCAAAGGGCAAGAAGGTGAATACAACTGGGGAATTTGGTTGGGGGGCAGGTTGTAAAGGTTTTAAATGGTGATCATTGTTTTTATTTTATTCTAAGTTATATTGGGAGCCTTTGGGGTTGATGGAGCAGAGAAATGGGGGGGGGGAACTTCAGAACTGTGTTTAAAGAAAACTGTTTTTGCATACTGAGTAGCAACTTGAGTTAGGGAAACCAATAAGAGATTATTGCCATAATCTGAACAAAAGGTGAATAAAGTTTAAATTAAGGGAGAAAGTGTGTAAACTGAGAGAAGATGTTTGATTAAAAATATGTCGTGGATATGAATGATGTAAACAAGAAAATGAAGTTATTTAAAAATAAAATAAATTAAAATAAAAATATGTGATGGAGGTAGAAATACTAAAATTTGGGAAATGATTTTATATATTGGGTAATGAAGAGTAAGAGAATTAAAACCACCAAATTATAAACCTGAGTATTAGAAGAATGATGATGCCAAGGATGGAAAGGAAGTTGAGAAGGGGCAAGGTTTTTGAGGAAAGATAATGAGTTAGATTTTGATCATATTGAGATTAAGACGTGTTGGCTATAGCTAGCTTAAAATATCCAATCAGCAATTAGTGATGTAAGGTTGAAGTTCAAAGGAGAGAGTAGGACTGGATAAATTGATTTGAATCATGCATAGATATCTTAATTAAATCAGTAAGAAGTTATTAAGAAAGAATGCAGAAGGAAAAAAGGTGACAGACTAAAACAAAGCCTTGATAAAAACTCATAGTTAGAGGCTATGACATGCATGACTAGATAGCATTTATAATTGTTAAATTCAACAAATCATAAGGAATTGAGTTCAGATCAGCTACTTATAACCTATGTTACATGCAGTCAATCATATAATCTCTCTGGACATAAGTTTATTATTGATAATGCTGAAAGTTTCTACATGGTAATAAGGTACTAAATGTATTAGAAAAAGTAGTAGATTTGGTATTAGAGGACTTGAGTTCAAATTCCAGCTTAGTAGAGTTTGGAATTCTCTGTCTCTCTGTCTCTGTATCTCTCTGTCTCTCTGTCTCTGTATCTCTCACTCTCTTTCTGTCTGTCTGTGTGTGTGTATTATACATATGTACAAATAGAATATTTAAACATGTAGAAAATAGAAATATAGATAGATGTAGATATCGTAAATTCTTACTCAGAAATTTTTCACAATACCTTATCCATAGTAGTTGTTTAATAAATTCTTACTGAAATGAATTAAATCAAAAATTCTTTTTTTCTTTCTTACTGGAATTACTATATGTCACTTAAATTTTACTTCTCTAAATTAAAGTTTCCTCACATCTAAAGGATTTTGAACAAGATGCCCTTTAAGTTAACCTCAAAGATTATTATCAAGTGGCCTTATTGTTTTCTTTATATGAACCATAAGAACAAATAAAACCACTACGCGACATTGGCAAGTGAGTGATTTTTTTAAAGACCAAAAATAAAGATCAACTATTGAAGGTGCATAGAAAAATAACAGAAATTGATAAGACAAAAATATAGACAAATAGAGAGTTGGTTTAAGAATATAAACATAAAGTTTTCCAATGAACTAAAAACTATTAACAAGTATATGGAAGAATTTTCTAAATTACCAATAAGAAAAATGCAAAACAAAACAATGTTGAACTTTCATCTCATATCCAGCAATCTGGCAAAGATGACAAAATGTGGCAAAAGTCAATGTTAGATGGATTCTGGAAAGAGAGGTACATTTATTCATTAAAGATGAAGAAGAGAATCAGTAAAACCATTCTGGAAAGCAATTTGGAGATTTTTTTTTTCAATTGAATATAATGGCCACACCCATTGACCTAGAGTTTTCATCATGAGGCATCCACCCCAAAGAAAGTCATGGATACAAAGAAAATCTCCATACACGCTACACCAAATTATTTTTAGCAGCAATTTTTTGTGATAACAAAGAACTAGAAATAAAATAGATGGTCATTAAATGGGGAATGACTAAACAATTTATGGTAAATGAATTTGATGGAATGTTACTGTATTAAAAGAAAGGACAATTATAATAACTACAGAAAAGCCTGGGAAGATTAATAGGAGTTGATATAGAATGAAACAAGCAGTCAATCAAGTCAAGAGTCTCCTAGGAAAGCAATAATGGACAACGACTACATGAATGTAGATGGAAAGAACAACCACCATAAAACAATCAAACATGAACATTGAAAATGTACGAAGAATAAGCTTGGCCGTAAGGAGGAGAATATATAAAATACTTCTTTTCATTCCTTTGCAGAGGTAATAGGATCATTTTTCTGCTATTCTTACTCTTTCTTATTTTTGAAACATTTAGCAAAGATATAATCAACTTTATTATATAGTATGGCTCTCTAGGAGAGGAAATGGGAAGGGAAAAAGATTCAGGGAAAAATTAGGTGGTATAAAAGCTAAAGATATCAATAAAATTATTTTTTTAAGTAGCATGGAGGTAAAAAAAAACATTTCAGATGCCAAGCTATAAAAATGTTACTTTGTTTTTCTGGGAATGTTAAAAAGAAGATGATGAAGAGATGCTTCATTCAATGGATCAAACTGTATACGTGGCCAAAAAGCACACAATAGAACTATACTTTCCCTTTATCTGCCTATGCAATTTATCAACCCTGTTCATCCATGCTTACAACACCTCCACAGGTTTCTACTATTCATATTTTTGACTTAAATTTAGAAGATGGTTAGTATTCTGCTCCTCCCAGTATGGTCTTTGGGACCTTTGTATTCTACCACCTTCTAAAGTACAAAGGTACAAATATAAAGTCTTCAGAGTCAGCTAACATAAACAGTCTGAAAGTCAGAGAAGAATTTCCCTGAGGAGGGATAAAGAAGGATGCTGAGAAATAACTTCTTCAAGCAACCAGGCAACCATCTTTAGCATGATGACTTTCTTGTCAATTCCTGAAGGATATATGGGAAGAGCAGTACTAGATCAAGGGAAATATGAAACAACTCCTTTCTGCTGCTTAGAAGATCATGGGGAGAGAGGGGGATCACAAATACATAAATAATTGTAATGCCTTACAAATTTTCCCCCATACTTTAACATGTAATGTGGGAATGAACAGATCATGAAAGTTTTATATACAGGTTTTCTTAAATAATAATCCACTAACATTATTCTAAAATAGCATTTTACAATTTCCATAATTCTTTACAGCAATTACTCTGTGAAGTAAGGAGTGCCTATATTCTTTTTCTGCATCTTGCTTATAGGGAAACTGAGGTCATCTGCTCAAGGCAACTTAGTAGAGATGACATTTGTGTTGTGACCCTAAATCCTAGGTTTCCAATACTACACTACATTGACTTGCAAGTGTTCTTTCAGATAATCATAAGATCATAGTATTAAAAAAAAGGAAAAGCACTTTGAAGAACACCCAGGCTAGTTGCCTCATTTGGCTATGAAGAAACTGATAGAGCAAAGATGTGAATCTGTTGTCTTTTTTTTTAATTAGTGAAACTCATTTTCACCAATATGTTTGCATTCTTATTGAGTTTCCTTTGTGGTCAAAGCTAAAAAAAGCTAGGTTGTTGGTTTTTGTTTTGCTTTGGTTTGGTTTTAAAATAGGGTTATTATCACAAACCACAATATCCTATGTACTCCATGCCAAAAAAACCCTGGGTCACTGATTCAAATCTCCAGCTGAGTAGGTTTTCATGTGGTGGTGTGAAGAAGAAATTTACCACATTCTGGTAGCTTTCTATTGATGATAATTATTCTTATAAATTTGTGATAAATGCCCTGTTTTTATGCTACTCCAAGTACTGTCAGAGTCCTCTAAATTTGGCACCATGGGGCAAAGCATTGGTTACTTTATCCTATTAATATTTTTTTGACTAAGGTTATTTATTTTTGAGATGGCTACTGGCAATATGGACTACAGTTTGTGGCAATAAAAAAGATCCAAACTCCTGTTCAAGGATCTAAACCACAACTTTATTTATTCCACCAAAGTTAAGGCCCCCAAGGACTGAAAAATGCATTAAGACTGTCCTTGTTTTGAAATCATAATATAAAAATGCATAATGAAAGCATATTAAAATGAAGCAACATTTAGGAAACTTTTGCCTTTGTTCCCATTCTTATAATATATCAGACTAAAAATGTTTAGCCATAGTCTTATAGTTATAACTCTCATAGGAGAGAACATTGTGGCAAAATAGTTGAGGTATGCAAAAATATACTAAATAATAAATAATATTCAGAAGTTTACTTTTTACACAGAGAAAAAATGAGAAATGGCTAATGTTTCTGTCAGAAAGCCCAAGGATTGATCAAAATGCATAATGATTACCTTTGCCAAAGGGGTTAAGAGCAAGTAAGGATTCCTGTACTTTATCAAAGCAAAGCAAAATACTGTAGATTGGAAAAAACATTTTAGGGGGCAACAATTAAAATGGAATAAATTATAATATTAAAATGGCTGAGTCTTAAAAAACACTATGAAATCAGTCTTTAATTATGAGTGAAAGATACTACTGCAACAATAAATATAAGAAACTCAAGAGACAGGGACAGAACAAATGTACATAAAACAGTAGTAATCACATTTGTTTAGAGCACTGGTGAATCTGGAGGGAATCGATCAATGAATTATTGGACCTCTATCAATCATTTTTCTGAAATCATGGAAAATGGGCAAGGACTAAAAAGAATGCTGAAGAAAAGTAAAAGTAGGAATCATGTGAAAGTAATTGAAACATCTGGGCTTAAAGGAAAAGGAAAGCAAGTTTTATCTTGTAAGTTTAAAGAGACACAAGAAAGTTGATATTTAATGCAACTACTTAGCATAAGTTGTAAACTTCCATAGTAATTTTGACGTCTCATCTACACACACCTAGAACCTGTATTTCAGCAAATTGTTTCCTTTGTCTCTAAGTCTCTTTCTAAAAACTCCCTTTTCCCTAAAATAAAGCACAATGAAATGTTACTACAATGCAACAATTATTGATAAGTTCTTATTCAGAACACTAAGATAGCATGTGGAGGAGATTCACAGTTTAGGTAAGATAAGGTCCCTATTCATATGTGTTCTATAAGCTGGGAGCAAACAAGACATGCACTTCTGGGTCCCAAAATATTCTGAAAACTCTGGACATAGAAACTTCTAATGCTTTTCTTACTATACCTATGGGCTTCTTTGGCATAATTAATTCCACAAGTCATAGTGGGTACCATGACTGGTACACTATGATCTGCTTAAAGATCACACAGGCCACAAATCCAAGAGAAAAACATCTGAGTAAAATTTACAAGTTAGAATAAACTAGTAAGTATCACTCTCTGATCCCATATACAAATGGATAGCACTCATTTGTAATCTAGAAGAATTATCCAATCCAATAAACATTTATTTAGCTCCTGTTATGTGCCAGCATAGCGCTGAGCACTGCGGAAGCAATTTTTAAAAAAAGACTTCAAGACGTTTATAATTTAATAGGGGTGGGGATGAGGGTAAGGAACTCCACACAAAAGGAAGCTGGAAAGCAAGGGGGATGAGAGAACATCTCAGTCCATGGCTTTATCACCTTACTTTATGTCCTTATTCTCTAGGCATGGACTAGTTCTGCTTATTTGTCCTTTGCTTCATTACTTTAAAAAAAGTTTAAGAATATCTGTTCTAGAGGAAGAAAAAATTTTTGTTCTTGCATTCAGGGTCCTTCAAAATTTATCTCCCAGTATTCCATGCAGAAACTCCTCATTCCAAATAAAGTCTTCTCATGTATGAAGATGTCATGAAAAGTTTTGTCTCTCTGTCTTTTTGGTACATTTCCTTCTCCTTAGCATACTCTCCCACATTCTCTGAGTACCCTTCTGACAACGTCCAATTGAAGTGCTAACTTTTCTATGGAACCCATACTCTAGTCATTACATAGAGTCTTCAATAATGCTTCCCTCCTTTGAAATAAATCCTTATTGAAATGAATTGGATCTCTAAAAGCACTTAATGGCTATAAAATAAATGTTGACTCTTAACATATGCTACATTATATATGAATAAGGATAAGACTGAACCTGTGACTTCATTGGTTCTGAGGAACTCAAAACAACAACAAAAAAAATTCTTTTGTGTTCCTCACATAAGACACACCATCTCCTGACTTTGTACCTTTTCATTGACTGGTCACCATCCCTATAATTCTCTTTCTGCACATCTCTGCTTTCTTGGCTTCTTTTAATACTCAGCTCACATGCCCCATTTTTTATCAGGATTATCCATATCTCTGCTTCCATCTTTTATCCCGGTTCCTTTCTTCTTTAAGTATATTTGATCTAGTCATGAAATTAATAGTCAATACATTTATTAAGGTACAGAGTCATGACGGCAGAGTAGAAGCAAGAAAACAGCCAAACTCTTCCAACATTAGCCTACAAACAACTTTAAAATAACAGATAAAATTGAATTCTAGAGCAACGTAACAAACAAAAGGTAGGGTTGAGACATTTTTTAGCTCAAAATCACTTAGGTTGGAAGTGGACGGGTCTATCACATCAGAATGGGAACTGGAGCAGAGCACACACCACCGCAACACTAGTTGTGGGATTTGGAAGTGACCACAACAGACTCAGTACCATCAGAAATTTTGAAAGCTCTTGGGCCAGAGACAGTAAGGGGATTGGAGAGCTGTTTAGAAAGAGATTACAGGGGACACTGAGTTGACAGTGAGTGCAAGAAAAAGCACTATTTGATAACTCTATTGCCATATGCAATCTGAGTCTCAGTTTCAGGGCAGAGAGGAGTGCTTATGATCTGTCACAAGGGTAAAGGAACCCTAATCACAGTTTAAGCACAGAGAGGAGCATTAGCATTTGTAGCTGCAGGGGAAAGAGAACCTGATGACAGTTCCAAGGCAGAGATGAAGATTAGCACTTGCAACTGCAGAGAAACAGGAGCCCTTCCTGCATAAAGACCAAAAGGCAGAACAAGAGAGCAGTGACAATACCTATATCAGGACAACACCAACTTGGAAGAACTAAACACTTGAAGACTACCAGGTATATCTCCAAAAACAGCAGGACTCGTTCTAAAAAACAGCAGCATGAAAAAACCTGAAGTTGGCACAGTGCCTTCCCACTGTTAGGTGAGAACCCAATTTTAACATTAAATTCTAAGTTAAGAAAAAGACTGGAGGGGAAAATGAGGCAAAAACAACAACAAGAAATTGTTGAATAAGAATAAATAATAACAAAAATAAATTGGCCATAAGAATCTTTTTCCATGGCATGAAAAATCAAGACATAAACTCGAGGGGGGGGGGGGGAGGGAGGGAGAGGAAGTAAAATCAGCTATAAGCAAAGCCACAAAGTTTCAAAGGAAAAATGCTATTTGTACACAAGCCCAACAAGAATTCCTGGAAGACTTAAATAAAGAGATTCAAGATATAGAAGAAAAATTGGGAAAATAAATGAGAGTGATGTAAGAAAATTAGTAGAAGAGAAATATCAGCTTCATAAACGAGGCACAAAAGTTACTAAAGAAAATACACCTTAAAAATAGAATTATCCAAGTGATCAAAGAGGCACACAAATTCTCTGATGAAAAGAACTCCTTAAAAAGCAAAATTGGCCAAATGGGGGGAAAAAGGTACAAAATCTCACTGGAGAAAAGAATTCTTTAAAAATTAGAAATGGGTAAGTGGAAGCTAATGAACCTATAAGACACCAAAAATAATAAAAGTTAAACTTAAATAAAGGAGAACAGGTGAGATATTGCATCAGAAAATAACACTTAGGAAATATACTAAGAAGAGATAATTTGGCAACTATTGGACAATGTGAAAGTCATGATGAAAAAAATTTTTTTTAAACCTAGAAAGCATATTTTAAAAAAGAAACTAATTTCTTAGATCCAGAGGTTAAAATAGAAATTGAAATAATTTTCCAATTACTTTCTGAAAGAGAACCCAAGCTGCAAACTCCCAGGAATATTATAGACAAATTACATAGGTCCCAGTTCAAGGTGAAAATAGTGAAAGCAATCAGAAAGAAAACATTCAAATATTATGGAATCACAGTCAGGATCACACAAGATTTAGCAGCTTCCACATTAAAGAAATGAAGGCTTAGACTATTGTAATATAGAAGACAAAGGAGCAAGGAGTACAACCAAGAATAACCTACCCCCCTACAAATTGAATATAATCCCTTGAGGGGGAAATAGTTATTTAATAAGGTAGAGGACTTTCTAATATTCCTAATGAATAGTTCAGAGCTGAATAGAAAATTTGACAATTTAACAAAAGACTCAAGTATAAAACACAAGACAAGAAACATAAAAAGGTAAAAATGAATGAGAAATCATAAGGGATCAAGGTCAAGGTCAAATAGCTTGCATTCCTATATGGGATGACAATATTAATAACTCCTAAGAACTTTATATTTCTTAGGGTCATTAGAAGGACTCTATGTGGAAGGCATGGAGTGAGTTGATTATGTGAGGCTGACCTAAAAAAATGAATGGACAAGAAAGAGTGATGCCCTTAGAGATTGCGGAGGGGAAGAGGAGTAAAATGGAGGAAAATGTCTCCACACACACACATACACACACATAGATAAATATATGTAAACAGATATAGATATAGATGTGTGTACATACATACATACACATATACACAATTAATTATGTGTAGAAATCTATCTAACTCAATAGGGAAATGGGAGGATAAAGGGATAAGAGATATAGGAAGGATGATAAAATGGAGGGAAGATAAAAGGAGGCAGTGGTTAGAAGCAAAGTAAACTTCTGAGAAGAGACAAGAGAAAGAGAAAGAGAAGAAGAAGAAATAGAAAATGATAGGATAGAGTGACATTCATAATTAATAATCATAATTTGTGATGTGAATAGGGCAAATTCATTCACAAACTGCAAGCAGATAGAATGATTTAGAGAGCAGAATACAATAATATGTTTCTGATAACAAGTACACTTGAAACCGAAATACACACATGGAATTAAAATGAGGGACTGGAGCCTAACCTATTATGCAAGGGTAGCAATCATGATTTGAAAGTGAAAGCAAAAATAGATTTAATTAAAGGAGATAATCAGGGAAACTACATATTGATAAAAGGTACCATAGACAATTAAGTGATATAAAAAAATTTGCAGCAAGTTTTTCTGATAAAGGACTTCTTTCTCAAATATAGAGGTAATTGAATCAAATTCATGAAAATAAGAGGCATTTCCCAATTGATAATATGAACCAGCTGTTTTTAGAAGAAGAAAGAAAATGTTCTAAATCACTATGGATTACAGAAATGCAAATAAAAACAACTCTGAAGTATTACCTCACTCTTCCAAGATTGGCTAACATGACAGAAAAGGATAATGAAAAATGCTGGGTGGGGGTGGAGAAAAAGGGACACTAATGCATTTTTGTTGGGGTTGTGAATTGGTCCAAATATTCTGGAGAAAAATTTGAAGCTGTGCCCAAAGGGATATAAATCTACATGCCTATTGATTAGGCAATACCACCAGCAAAGAGATCAAAGAAAAAGGAAAATAACTTATATGTACAAAAATATTTATAACAGCTCTTTTTATGGTGGCAAAAAATATTTAGAAATTAAGGGAATGACCATTAATTGAAAAATGGATGAAAAATGGGGTAACGGGGAGGTATGGTCACAGAGAAAGATAAAGATGACAGAAGGCTTGAAGGTTTGTCCTGTTTTGGGTGATGTAAGGCAAAGTAAAAAATGTGAGAGACTAGACACAATGTTGCGGAAGAAAGGAGGAAGAAAAAGGAGATCACTATCACATAATAGATGTGAGATAAAGAGCATATAATCATAACGGAAGGGTGGGTGCATCTATGAACTTCACTTTCATCTGAATCCAATAAAGGAATACTGAACTCAGTTACAGTCCTACACAGCCATATACATAGATATTTCACTATAGACATTGATTAAACTCAATAGGGAAAGAGGAAAAGACAGTTTACAAACAAGGGAAAGAGAAATCTAAAAAGAGATGGCAGGATAGGCAAGGTAATAGTCACAGGCAAAACAAACTCAAATATGAAGAATAATCAAAAAAATAGGGATGGAAAGGAAAGGATATAAGAGTAAAAAATCTAGGATCAAGGGCAGAATAAGGGTAAGAGATAAGCATCAACAGAGAGGAAACAGGTCATTTCATATAGAGATCACAATTGTCAGTCAACCTCCTCTTTTATTGACTTCTAATTTTTAAAGAGGAGTTAGTAGCAAAGAGGGAAGATATTACAAAAAGATCTCATGGAGACAAGTGTATATTTGATTATCATAACCATGAATGTGAATGGGATGAATGTACCCATTAAAGAGACAAACGTAGTGGAATAAATTTTAAAAATATGATCTGACAAAATGTCATTTACAAGAATCATTCTTGAAATACAAACATGGTCAAATGAGGGACTGGAAAGATTTAATATGCTTCTGGTGAACAGAAATATAAGGCAATCATGATTTCAGTTAACGTTAGAGTAAATACAGACATGAAAAAAGAAATTGAGTTGTACGTAAGGGCACGATAGATAACAAATCAATATCAATACTTAATATACAGAAACTTAATGCTAAAGCATCTAAGTGCTAAAAGGAAAAGTTAATTGGAGGAGAAAATAGCCAATAAAACTATAAAAGATGCACTACATTCACACCTGGAAAATCTAATCAAAAGATAAAAAACAAAGAAGTCAAGGAGCTGAACAGATCTTTAGCCATATTAGAGATGAAAGATATCTGACCATTAATGAATGAGAATAGAATGGGATTTATCAGCTTCACAACTGTACATGGCACATTTACCAAAAGGAAAAATTACAATTGGACACATAAAGAGGTCTTCAAAAGAAGAAGAGTAAAAATATTAAACATATTATTTGTTGATCATAATGTAATTAAATATATATTAAAGGAAAGACCCTTGAAAGATTTTTTTTAATTACTAGAGACTAACATGATTTTAAAGACCTAATGGGTGAAAGAACAAATTTTATAAATAAGAGAAAATTTCATTTGAAGAAAATTACAATAATGAGACAAGATACCAAAATTTAGAGGATTCAGCTATGGAATTTTGTAAAGCCAAGCACTAGCAGCTTTTCTGAACAAGGCTAATGTGAGCAGCTTTTAAGGTTCTGATTACACAGTGTAGTGAACACTCTATTTATTCCATAACAAATAAAAGCAAAACATTCATAGTAAATCAAAGTACAGCATTCACAATGTTACAACTTATCACAGAAAATCAAAATATAGCCTTCACAACAACTTATCACAGAAAATGGCCAAATAATTTCCACCACAGTGGTCGCAAAGTTTTCAACAATAAACAATCATTTAGTAACTCAAGCATCCACAAAACCCTTAATTCAATCACAAAGTACAATAGTCAAAATTCTCCACTCATGGGGCACACTAAGTTAACTCCATCAGTCACTTATTCTGTCATCAATCACTAAGTATAATCATTTAGTCAATCAATCATTATATCAACTTGATCATTCAATCATCCTCCATCATTCACTATTCAATCATCAGAAAATACACAGACCCTCCACCTCTAGGTCACTAGTAAATTTACAGTTTCTCTGTCAGTACACATATTTCTTTAGGGAAAATATCTCTAGAGACATTAATGAATTTTTCATACCATCTTAAAAAAAAACAACAAAAAAAAAATCTCCAAATAACAAATTAGAAATTTTGAAAATTAATGAAGAAAAGTACATAACCAAAAGGAAAAGGCTTTTGAATTAATAAAAACAGATAGGAGCTATCTTTTTTTTAGCTAATAAAATAGATAAACCACTTATCTGAAATGATATAGAGAGGAAAACCACATCATGAAACAATTTAAAAGAAAGACTCATAAATATTGTAGAAGAAATAAAGAAAATTATTAGAAGGTATTTGCCCAATTATATGCTAGGAAAAATGACAACTTAGAGAAAATGTGGGAATACTTATAAAATAGACTAAATTACCTGATCTAAGAAAAATAATAGTAGATTCATTACACAATTTCAAATGAAAAAGTATAGGATTAGAGAGACTAACAAGCAAATGTAGTCAAATAACAATTAGTTCTAATATTACACGCATTGTTACACTAATAAGAAAAGAACTCATTCTGTGATACAAATGTGATCTTAATGCATAACCATGGTGAGACAAAGCAGAAAAAAATTACAGACTAATATCACTAATGAAAATAAAATATTAGCAAGCAGGTTACAGCAAAATATTAGAAAATTTCCATAATATGATTAGGCTGGGTTCATGCCAGGAGTGTTGATATTTTTCAAAATAAGGAAATCTCTATGTGCAATAAACAATGATAATAATGTAAATAATATGATTATATGACTAGATACTGAAAAGGTATCTGAAAACAATACATTTTCTGTTTCTATTAAAATACCCCAAACTGTAAGAATAAATGGACCTTTCTTCAGCATAATGGTATCTATTAGAATAAAGGAACAGACATTTTAGGTAATGGAAAAAAGTTAAAGGCCTTTCAAACAAGATAAGCCATAAAACAAAGATGTCTGTATCACCACTGCTCTTTAAATTTCAGCTTTGGTAAATAAGCAGACATAAACATAGACAAAGAGGAAACAAAACGATAGATTTTATCAGATTATAGAATGATCTATTTATAAAATCCTAAAGAATAAACTAAAATTAATTTATATAATTAAATAATTCAGCCAAATGAAGGCTATAAAAATAAATTTACCTAAATGATCAGAATTCCTATATTTCAAACCACCAAAAAACAAATCCTGATAGAAAGAGCTAGAAAAAACTTCATTAAAAAAACTATGAAGATACAATATATTTGGATCAATGGGTAAATAGACTAGGACATAAAAGGCATAAATTCCCTTTACCTCAATCATGTGATTTATACATGAAGAGGCTGGGCTAGATAGACCCTGAAGTCCCTTCCTGAAGATCAAATTTCAGATCCTCTAATGATTACTTCTCCAGATGATAAATTTTACACTCAATCCTCCATGACTGGTCCTACCAGAAATTAATATCTAGTACAGTGGTTCTCAACCTGTGGGTCATGACCCCTTTGAGGGTCACCTGAGACCATCAGAAAATACATATTTCTTATGGTCTTAGGAACTGAGACACTGCTCCTCTATCCATCTCCAGGCAGGTCCTCCCACATGCAGATATACCCACATACAAGTATTAAAGGGTCACAGCATTAGGAAGGTTGAGAACCACTGATGCACAAGATGCTCAAATCTATGACCAGTTCCTTACCATTCACACCAACATCATCACTACACTAAATGTATCAGAGGTTCAGGATACTATTAGACTAGACAATAAAAGAGGAACAGTTGTGATCTAGAAAATACAGATATATGCAGCTGCCCACAGGTACCGAATTATCCAATAAGCAAAATGACCTATAGGTCCTAATGGAAAAAAAAGACACAATTCGACCTCACAGATGCCACTAAGAGTTGATAGAATGAGAGGTCTGAGAGTGGCATATGGTTTTTCATGGGTTAAATACAAGGAAGGTGGGATAACCTTGTCTATTGTGAAGATATTCTTATATATAAAAGAAAAATCTGGGTACCAGAGTAGAGAAGCAAAATGAAAAATATTTGGGTGAATATCAAAAGGAGAAACCAAAGCAATATTGCATTTACTATACCCCAAAGACCACTTGATCATAAAGAGGAAATAGATGGAAGGTTCTAGAAATGATAACAAGCCTGGTAGAATCAAAAAGCTAAAATGGCTTGACTTTTCTTATTGATAATTTCATTCTTCAAAATGATGGAGATCTTATGAAAGAGGAGTCTATTTTCTATATAGACAGATAAATAGAGAATTTATTATCGTTTGCTATATGATAGACACTTATGCTATATGCTGGTATTACAAATTAAAATAAATAAGACAGTTACTTCACTTAAGGAGTTTACACCCTACTGGTGGGAGAAAACACATAAGAGGGAAAAGAGGTGCAATGCACATTCACATAACTGTAGAGGTCATGGAAGAGAAGTGGTGGTCTATTACCAAGCAAATCAAAACTAAACTGACTTATCGGATTTTTTTTTTTCCTAGTAGGGAATTCAACAGTCAATAGCAAATTGGTGGCTGGAGAAGAAATAGTTGGAAGTTGGGTAAGAATTTAGGATTGAGAATAGTAAAGTGAGTTTAACCTGAATTGTACCATAGATTATAGAAGAAAAATTTTCAAAGGATTAAGATGAAGAAAGATTTGAGTGTTACAGACTAAAATTCTAAAGGAAAATTCATCCTAAAAGACATGAGAAATTATCAACAATGATCTTCTTAAGATGCAAAATCTTAAGATACAAAGGAGACAAAACCAGAAATTTTCTGAAGAGATTAATGCACAAGGAAATCACCAAACTTCTTAGATTTTCAAAAGATGTATATGAAAGATGAAAGCCCAGGGCATTCATAGAATTTTAATTTAAGAAAATCTGACATTATACTGGAAGAATAGGGTCAGGAAAGCTTACCACAAAATGAGGTGAAACAAAGGAATGCTAAAGAAAATAAACTAGGTAGGTGAGTGGCTAAGGGATGTATTGGCTAAACTGGAAGGAAAAAAAAAAGATCAAATGATGAATAGGGTGGTTACTCCTATCCAGGTTGATGGCATGATGATAATTGATGAGACAGAAAATCTACTGGTATTCAATTATTTTGTTTTTGCTGCTTCTGCAAAGGAGAATGATTTTTCAGACTGCAAAACAGAAGGGGAAAATGGCTACTAGGGAGTTGGTAATCCTGGTAAGCAATGATGTTGTAAGGGATTAGCTAGCTAACCTGGATGAATTTGTCATTTGGCTCAGATGAACTACATCTTCAATGAACTTTATCTCCTAGTGCTGAAAGATTTGGAGGATGAGCTTGGTTGCTCTACAACTGTCAATAATGTTTCAATCTTATGAAGTGTGGGAGAAGTGTTGCAGAATGGTAGAACGAAAACTTATCTCTGTTTTTAATTACTTTTTTTAATGAAGAAAATAGAATCTGCAAATTCAAGGCCATTGAGGCTGACTTCAATTCCTGGAAAAAATTCTAAAATTCTAAAATTCTAAATGGAATCAAGGAAAGAAAGCAGAAAACATAAAATACAGAGTGGATTCATTAAAGGAGGGCATAAAAGACCTTTGTTGATATGGTGTTAAACTGGTCTATATATTTAGATTTTAGAAAAGCATTTGATAAAATCTCTCCTAGTAGTACGATTAAATGGTTTCAGAAGTGGTTTGATGGATAGACTCCCAAAAATCAAATCTCAAATTGCCTTAATACTAAATCATAAAGGTATCAATAAACACTTATTAAGCACCTACTATATTCCAGGTAATGTTGTGTGTTGTGGATATGATTAAAAAGAATGAAAGAGCTTGAAAGGAACTTACATTGTAAAGGGGGACAGAGTGAGTACAAGTCAACTTAGCACAGAAGGATTCAGTTAGACAAACAATGAGTCAAGTAAGAGTAGAATTAATTAGTCCTTAATGGTACATATATAAGGATTATGTTTAGCAGTCCAAGTCCTAGGGTCCATAACAGTTCAGTATATGTACCAGAGTGAGAGCACAGATGGAGGAATATCAGTCAGATTTGCCTCATATTTCTTTTTTTAATTATGGCACTTTCTAATTCTATTGGGAATAGAGTGCTTGAGAACAAACTTACTGGGTGTACATGACTTAGAATGACAGTTTAATTACATATACCTCAGTCTCCAATGAATTCCTTTATTTTTCCTGTTAAGCCTTGGTGGTCAACATTTCTGCTCAGTTCAGTAATAGGTCAAATGAACCCACTCAATACTTTATTCATATCAATTAGGACATAAGCAACTTCAAGTCTAAGATGACCTCATTCCATGTGCCTGGTTTTAAAAATTAAGTGCCTACATTAAGGATTCTCTCACGAATGTACTAACTTACCTACCCACCCTCTCAGCTAAGAATCTCAAAGGATACTGATCCTTGATTTCTCTCTTTGCTTGTTAGGTAGCCATCACTGGACTTCGTCATATATTTGCCACTATCTCAAGCCCTTCATATCATCAGTGGCAGTAGACCTTTTGACAAAGGTGGATCAGAAAATCATAGAAATCTGTGGTTAGACATAGAAAGGTCATTGGAGAACATCTATTCCAGCCATCTCATTTTATAGATGAGGAAACTGAAGCATAGAAAGGTGAAATGATTTGTCCAAGATCATCTCAAAAGTAGCTACTGGCAGTGTTTAATTTGAACAGAGGTCTGCTCTGACTCCAGACCCAGTATTCTTCCTATTATGTCATGCTGCTTCCTAATTCCTCTCATCTTCTTACCTCAAATTGCTACATTTTTAAAGAAGGTTAAGACTAACTTTCCAGGTATGAACAACAGTCTAGAGAGAATTACAGATACAAGAGATTAAGGACAAGGAATAGCAAATAGGTTAGTCTGACTGACATGTGGAATATGTGAAATGAAAAAGGATATGAAGTGTGTGTGTGTGTGTGTGTGTGTGTGAGTAAGGTCAATTTGAAAGTTTTCAGTTGATAAAGATATATTTTTGTATTTTATCCCAAAGGAGATGGAGGAGTAAACATTTATTTAGCACTGGCTATGATTCAGCCACTGTGCTAAGTGCTCTATGAATACTATTTCATTTGATCCTCATAATAACCCTGCAAGATAGATGCTAAAATTCCCATTTTACACTTGAGGAAACTGAGGCAAACAAATTCAGTTGCTTGTCCAGGGTCACACAGCCACTAAGTTATCTTATATGGGATTTGGAATTAAGTCTTTCTAACTCCAAGTCCAGCTCTCTATTCCAGCTTCTTCTGGCTAGTAAGCCATTGCTTTAATCAGGGAGCAACAGGTCATACCTATGCTTTAGGAATATCAGTTTGGCAGCTGCAAGAAATAGGAATTAAAGACATAAACGGCTGGATGTAAGGAAGTTGATAAAGAGACTAACAACAACAAGCAGCATTTATTAACTTTACTCAGTGCCAGTAACTTTGTTCTGAGGATGCAAAGAAAGGCAAGAAGAGTCCATAGCCTCAAGAAACTCACAATATACATATACATACATACACATATATGTATGTATGTATGTAAACAAGATGTGCACAGGATAAATTAAAGGTAATATCAAAATGAATGATGATATGAAAAGGGATCATTTGTGCATGTAGAGGAGTTTGCCTTGGCAAAAGGACAACCTTCTTGTGTGAGACAAGTGTGAGAGACAGTAGGGGGAGTTACTTATTTGAATTATATGAGATGACATAGGGGAAGAGGAAAGAAGGGTGATGAGGGTCTCATCTAAGGTAATTGTGGTATTATGATAGAGAAATGGTCAGATGTAATGATGGGAAGAAAGTAGAATTGATAGATTTTGGCAATACATAGAATATGTGAAATTGTGAAGCCTGGAAGACTTGATAGTGACATTTAGCTTGAGCCTGGGTGTGGAAGGATGGTGATACTCTCAAAAAAAGTATGGGAATTTGGAAGAGAAATAAGGTTGTGGGGTAGAAAAAAACAGGTTCTGTTTTAAATTTATGGCGTTTAAAATGCCTTTGGGACATATAGGTTACAGTATACACCAGGCAGTTAGCAATGTAGTACTAGAACCCAAGAAATAAATGAGAATAAAATGTATAAATTTGGGAATCTTCTATATAGAGATAGTCATTGAATTCATGGGAAGAGATGAGATCAGTGGGAAAGTACAAAGAGAAGAGAAAAGGTCCAGTTACACCTCATCTATGACATATTATTTTATCATAATTTCTGTTTAAAATGAAAGATAAAAGGCACTCAAAATCAGATGTCAATGCAAAATATTTAAATGAGAAATATCCAAATACATTGTACATCTATGGCTAAAAATCAGAGTTTCAAAAGTAATGATGAAAGAACTTCAAGTTCTAGGCTGATAAATAGAGGTTACAAAGGTGAAAGTCAGTGGAAATTAATTAGTACAAATAGTAACATATCTGTTATGTCTATTATAGTTCTTTCTAGTGCTTCCCTTTTATTCTCTGACAGGGGAACACTTTCTCTAATCTTAATAGAACATTTAAATATACTTCATAAAAGAATTACTGTAACTAAGCAAGCTGGCATTCAGTGATACTATTCTTGACTTACAGGCCTGTAGTACTGTCTCTGTCTCCTAATGCATATAGAAATCTGGTTACCATGGCTATAATTACTATGATTTTACACCTATTAATTTCATCTGTAGAATTCGTTTCCATAATTTATGACTTGAAACAAAAATATCAGCCTCGTTCTTGAGTTTCCAAGAACAGAATTATTATAAACCTCATAAATGCCAAATAACTTTTTTTCCTTCCAGTATTCCTCCAGTATCCCTCTTATTAAAATTCGAACAGCTGTGAAATGGCCAGGCACATGAAGATGAAAACCAATATGAAGTGACCTTCATCCATGCTGAACAAATGGAATATTATAAACAGACTTTCCAGTTGAAGTTACACAAAGCAAATTAAGAAATACCTAGGGCTATAATTTACTACAAAAATGTTTCCTAAATTTCTGACAGTTTCATTTAACTGACTAATTAAATTTGCTTGTAGGCATTTTAGAGATTGAGTCTAATAACTGTACTGTCATTTGGAAAGAAAATGAAAATTACTTTTTCATGGGAAATATGTTTGTAATGGACCAGGTCTTATACTAAATGTTTGACAAATATCTGCAAATGCCACTGCCTTGTTGTATTAGATGATAACACCAGTTTTATTGAAAGGTGATAAAAACCATTCATATAATTAAAGTAACATCAATGAAATAGAAATGTCTATATTCTATATTTCTAAGTTAATGCTATTTTCTCACAACATAATAAATTATGTATATGTAAAGATATGTGTGTGTATATATATATTATACACACATAATTCACAGGATGAGTCACGATAGAAGGGCCTATTTTAAATTTCTTCTTTGTCCAATGCTTCTCCTACGAATGATCCAGGGAGAATATCCTTCCTTTTTTTTGTCTTATTGATATGTTTTGTTTTCACTTTACAAATATTTACAGATTACTCCCAAATCATAAGATGTCTATAATAAAAATAAAACTGTAGATATATCATTGTGAAAACCAAATATCTCTTCCAGAGGCATCCATTTGAAAGATTTTTTTTCCAGAGATTCTCATAGATGGTTCACATCACAAATCAGAACTTGCTTAGACTTATTTTTACATGGTAAGAGGACTAATTGACTGAGTAATCAAATGCAATCCCTGCATTTCTCTAGAAGTCCCTCCAAAAACAACCAAAAATGCTTTCTCCATTTCCCTGCATGATGTACTTCTAAGAGGAAAAACATTCATGCCGAGTTTTGCAAACACAGTTTTCAGGTGAATCTTATGCTGAAATACCCTGTAATCTTCTATAATTATATCCTTGCAACATTGTGGATAATGGTCAAAACACTGATTTTTCTCTTTTCATTCTCTCTGGAAACAATTCCGGCTTTTGGCATGTGAAGTATAAAGTACCTGACAAAGTTTAATAATTACCTCCTTTCATTATGCATAATTGTGTTATTACTTTCATGAAAGACATTCAAGAGAAAAATTGGAGAGTGGCAATTATATAATTATTTTGCAAGCAATGATACTGGTGTGCAGTGTATGCCACAGTAAAATTACGTTGAATATAACTATGACAAAGTGAGCTCAAAATTATAGACAGCCCAGAATCCAGGAAGGGAAATTCAATGCAGAGGAAGTGAAACAATGAGAAGGCATTCTTTGTGTCTATTTCTTTATTTTACCAATTTACCAATTTTACCAATTACCAATAGACCCAAGTCTAGTTATATCCTGGTATACTGGACAAATATGAAGTAATTCATAGTCTATAAGTCAAGATGAAAAATCCATGCAATCATAGATTTAGAGTCATAAGGGACCTTAGAAAGACATCAAGTCCAATTGCCTCCCTTTTATAGATGAGAAAACTCAGTCCCAGAGCAGTTAAGGGCCTTGCCCAGGGTCACCCACCTACTCATTGTTCTAATAACTGAACTCTGTACCTTCACATAAGCTCTCTCCTCTTCTGGGAATACATTCTCTCTTTAATTCTGAATTTCAGAAATCTTATCTTTTTCAAGGCTCTGCTCCAAATCTATCTCCTCTATAAAACCTTCCTTGATCTGTCAAAATTCTGTCCCTTCTGAAATATTATTCCTACCTTTGTCTGTTCTCTCTTTTGTCCCCTTCACTTCTCATATTATCCTTGAGAATCAAATATTAGCTTCTGTTCTTACAAATTTTGATCACTTGGTCAGTCGCTTAATTTTTTGGAATTTTAGTTTCCTCATTATTAAAGTGGCAAAAGAAATGTTCCCACTTGCTACTACACTGTTGTTGTAGGGAAAGTACTGTATTAAGTACAATATAAACATGAACTGTCATGATTACAATGATGTTGAAGATGATGATGATGCTATCATATATTTTCAGGACAATATCAGTTTCTTGCAATTGGGGAATATATTGTTTTTTGTCTTTGTACCCCAAGTTGCTAGCATATCTTGTAAATGCTAAGCACTTAATATGTGTTTGTTGAGTTGAACTGAGAAAAGTATAGAGGAAATCATGCCTAGGATTAGGAGTCAAAAAATATGGGTTTGAGCTCTCAATGACTCTGAAAAAGTTGAATTAGCTGCTTGAACATGAGAGTTCTCATTTGTAAAAGAGGGGAATTAATTTTCTAATTGCCTTGCAAGGTTGTTTGGGGGATAGCACACTGGAACTTTACAGGGTAATAGCAACCTCAGTCCTTGTTATCATTGATAACAGATTAGCAGGTTTGTCAGTAGTGACAATTTGTGAACACATGAAGAGGTATGGCTGTAGTGGCTCTAGTAGTATAATTATATCTAGTTGAAATGATATTATTTCACCACCTCATCTCTAATTTCCAAACCTCTCTAAAACCACATTTCAAGTTTACCCAATGACATTTAAGCCACATTTTGAAGATATTATAGGGCATTATTTTTTTTTTTTATAGACAAGGCCTCCAGATTTGGGGAACCTATGGCCCCAAGGCCACGCATGACCCTCTGGGTCCTCAAGTCTGGCCTTTCAACTGAATCAAAAGGGCCACACTTGATGACGTAGAGGGTCACAATTTATTCTGTGGAGTCTGGATTCACTAAAAAGGACACACGTGGGGGCCATGTGTTCATTTCCCTATAAAATACCTATCTAATATGCCAAACAAACCTCAATTCAATATTTCTTTTGTGTGTGTGTGTGTTTTCATAAGTTTTTTTATTTTTAAAATTCATATCATCTACATTTTTTAATACATAAACACCTGCTACCCTCTAGACATTCCCCTATAAGTTTTTTTTTAACTAGCAAAAGAAACCAAGACATTGAAAGATTGACATTATATGCAGTGTTCTACATCCATAGTTCCCCCAGCTCTGCAAATAACTTGGCCTTAATTCAATATTTCTTAATAGTAATAATGGAAAGATTTAGTTACCACTGTCCAGAAACAGTTGCAAAAAGTAACTTTCACTAATGGTGGCTTGAAAAAAAATAAATTTGATTTGGATCCTACTCTACCTAAGACTCTGATAAGTACTGAAAGTATAAAGATGAAAAGTCACAGTTTTACTCATGTAACTCAAAAGTTATCCAAGGGTGAATAATATATACACAGGAAACTAAAATGAAGTAAGAGATAAATACAAGAGGTCTGGACAAAATTTTAGGGAAAATGTGCCCTGAAAGGATAAAGAAATTGTTCTGTTAGTGATTTGGGCAGTTACTCATTAAAGTCTAAAAATATGATATGTTAAATGTAAGATATATATTTGCTTTATCCATCAGAGAATTGCGTTTTAGACCTATCTAGTTATGCAGGATTTAGCAATTTCAGTTCAAGCAAATTCTGTTCATGGACATTTATTTTGCTCCTACTATGTTCAAGGAACTAAATATTCCCATTACCAAATACTGAAGTGCTTTAAAAACTCATTTATATAGGTTCAGTGAAATTAAACTATCATTCCTTGTTCAGAATTTGTCAGCCAGTTAAATAGCATGAAAAACTCTCTAACAATCAATCTTTTTTGCATATCCAAAAATTAGCTTTTATTTTTATAGTATTATAGTAAAAAAGGAGAACAGGGATCATAGACCAACACCATACCTATGCAGAGAATGAGTATTCAATCAAATAAATTAATATTATATATGTAGATATTATATAAAATACATGGGAATTATAATCAAATCCTATTATGATGCTTCATCATGACATTGAAATGAACCAAAATTCTTGATATTTAGGCCAATGGATCACAAAATCTGGCATGCCTATCAACCTAAAAAACCTTTGAGTGTCAGTCTGAGAAGAGACAGCATATCTGTCCTCAGAAAATCAGCCAGATAATTTCAGAGAAGCTCATAATCAGAAAATTGGCCATCGAGTAATAAATATTTAAGGCAAAAAATTCAAAAAAGTGTACATCTGTTAGAGATGAGAGGGGCTATACTCAGCATAAACAGAATGAAATTTCACATTAGTAATTTATCAGTACTCAATGTATGGAGATGTAAATGATAATAGACTACTTTTAAATAGTTTATAATCTAATGTATGATTTAAGGTTTTAAAAGTGCAGAGGCCATATTATTTCTTTTTTATTTTTGCCATAATGTCTAGCATAGTGCTAGGGACATAGTAGAAAAATCAGTAAATACTTATTGAATCAAATGGAGCTAATGTTAGAAGAAAAAGTAGTATGGGAAAGGGCCACAATTGGGGAATAAAAGTAGAAACTTACTTGAGCTCCCCCCAAATTCCCATCCAAACAATTTGAAAATGATACCTTGAAATGAATTTTGGAGGAGCAGAACCAACAAAAGGGCAGGGTAAAACAGTTTTCTAGCTCAAGACACCTTAGAAGGTTAAGAGGAAAGGCCTGTCCTATTGAAGTGAGAGCAGAATGGAATCCATTGCAAGCAGTGCCCTAGCAGACCAGTATCAGACTGGGCTCAGGCAAGCAGTATAAACTAGGGGTTGACTAAATCAGTGGCAGCCAGACAGTAAGGAGGCAGAAGAACTGGTCAAAAGGAGATTACTGGGGCACTTTGTTGGCATTCAACTCAGGACTTTTTGCATTGCCCATAGAAGGATCTGGATTGCAGACCTAGTTCATATTCCCAGGGTGAAGAGGAGCACTAGTACAAAAAATCTGTGAGCCTCAGAAGAGAAGGGACCCCGGTCACAGTTATGGGGTGGGAAAGAGTGCTTGTGGTCACTTACAAATTGGTTCATGGGCCAGAAGAACAGTGACCACAACTTTCTTTACATCATACTCTCTTAAAGAAACTGAAAATGTAAAGGTTTTCAGAATTAGGTCTGAAAACATCAGCAGGAAAAATCTTAAGCTTGGGACAGTATCCTCTCCAACTCAGGAGCAGAGTCTAGCTTTAATATAAAGTTAAAAGGCAAGAAGTAGGCTGGAAAAAATGAGCAAACAAAAACAACAAAATATCCTGACTATAGAAAGTTACTGTGGTGACAGGAAACATTAAATCACAAACCCAGAAGAGAAAAAATAATGCCAAAATGGCTATCTTCAAAATCTAAAAAAACGTGGAAAATCCCATTTAAAATAACTGCATGTAATATAAAATATTTGGGAGTCTACCTGCCAAGAAAAACCCAGGAACGATATGAAGACATTTATAAAACACTTTTCACACAAATAAAGTCAGAGCTGCACATTTAGGAAAAAACAAACAAACAAATATATATATATATATTCATTTCTTATGGATAGGCTGAGCCAATATAATAAAAATGAGAATTCTACCTAAATTAATTTGCTTATTCAGTACCGTACCAAACTACCAAAAAGTATTTTATAGGGCTAGAAAAATAACAACAAAATTTATCTGGAAGAAGAAAATATCAAAAACATCAAGGGAATCATTGATTAAAATGTGAAGGAAGGTGGTCTAGCCATACCAGATCTCTGCGAAGTGAACAGAACTAGGATAACCTAGTACACAGTAAAAGCAATGTTGTGCAATGATAACTGTGAACGACTCAGCTATTCTCAGCAATACAAAGATCCTAGATGGTTCTGAAGAACCTGTGACCAAAAGTATTATCCAGCTCCAGAGAAAGAATTGGTGGAGTCTAAAGGCAAATTGCAGTATACTATTTTTTCACTTTTTTCTTCTTCAGGGTGATTTTTTTTTTTTTGGTCTGTGATTTCTCTCACATGACATATATGGAGATGTCTTTCATAACTACACATGTATGACCTGTATGAATTTTTTTTGATACTTGGACTGGGGAGGAGGGAGCAGGGAAGGAGAAAAATGAGAACTCATTTTAAAAAAATGTAAAAAAATAGTTTGTACATATAATTGGAAAATATATTTTAAAAATGACATGACTTTAGTGAAAGCTGACATAGCAAAATTTTCTGTTATCTGCCATTGAATTATAAATATTTTCTAGTACAATTAATTTTAATAGAATCTCTAGGGATGGAGAGATAATGCAACAACTGAACTAGAACAAAGGAATAGGTGAATGGATTTGAAGATCATGGAGTAGAGAAAAATGACGACTTCGGAACATAAAAAATTTGGAACATTGTGCAACATTTCACATAAAAGCTTTTCACAGACAAGTGCTTAAAGGAATAGAAGTTTCTTCATTATATCAAATGTTAAAACCTAAAGTTGACATGTAAAAAGAATAGTTTCTATTTCAAAATGATTGCTAGACAGTTTGAATAGACTTGATATTGCCTGGATAAAAGAGAGATAAATCCTCAACTTATGACTACATTATATTCTGTTTGCTTTGAAAGCCCAGCATAAAAGACATTTTAAGTAAAGAGAATATAATAAAATAAAGAATCTCAGGTACCTAATTATTAGATTTCAAAAGTCAAAAATAATTCCTTTTGGATACCATTACTTGAGGTAAAAGGTGAGTTGATAATTAGCATCACTTGAATAAATTCAACTCCGTAAGTATTTATTAAGCATTATTACATGTAAGACACCATGCTAACCAGTGAATGGGTACTGAACATGTGATTTCACTGGTATAGAGAACTTCTGTGAGAGGGAAGCCATACCATCAATTTAGGTCTACACATTATGGAATATATTATATTCTTTGAGAGTCCACATAGTCAGAATCCATGCAAAACAAAATCTGAATCTAGGTCTTCTTGGATCTGAGGCTAACTCTCTAGTCCTGATACTATACTGCCTTTCAAGTGCCAGTGAATATAGACTAAAATGAAACAATTGTTGCCATTAAAGTAATTAACATCTAACAGGAAAGAAAAGTGCTGGTGGCAGTAGTGACAAATTATAGGAGAGTTATCAGCAGAGGGCATAATACAATATAGAAAGCATTGGCTGATCAAAGGACACTTAGATCCATCAAAATTGATACTTCATGCCTTTGTTGATAACCTTGACACCTTAGTTCCTGTAGCTTTAGAATACAGCTTCTGCCTTTGTCCTAACACTTTCTTTTATTTTGTTTTGTGATGTTTGATCATGTTATTTTATTGTTTGGAGTTTTCCAAAGAAGTTTTCAAAATAAGGAGGAATATGAGTCTATCATAAAACGTATAAGAGAAAACAAACAGAATTTAAGATGAAGCATCACTAATTTCATACCATTTAAGAAGAAAACATAGTTGGAATATACTAGAATATAATTTATTGCCTTCACAGATGTTTGCTCTTTTCCATTTCTGTAGCCAATATATTTATTGCCCAGTGGCCCAACTTCTTTTGATACACATCTCTGAATGAAGCTGAGTTAGATCTCAGATGATAGAGATAAACTCTATGGATTACAAGAAACTCTGTCCACTCTGTTTAACTCCGCTTATACTTTTAGTGAGAGTGCAGTGTTTAGCTCTCAAAACTAAATGTATTTGAAAAACGTGGAGGTAGTTTAAAGCAGGGAAGATAAATAAATACATTCATACATATACACACACACATACACACAGATAGAGATACACCTATAGATATATGTATGTAAAAATGTATGTGTATGTGTATATATATCTATATCTATATATCAATCTCTATCTCTATATCTCTAAATCTATATCTATCTATGTCTATATTGAAAGAGAGACAGACAGACATAGACAGAGATACCTTAAGGAAGGCTAGAACTTGGCGTCCTAAACTGCATTTTAAAAAGTAAGAAGTAAGAGATAAAGATGTATTTTATTTAAATTCTGGTCATTCCAGGACAAAGATAGAGGGGGGAAGGAGTGGAGAAGATTAGTAATATTTATTCTTCTCATCTTTCAAAATGGTATCTTAACTATTGAATGGATTAATAATCTAATTAGAAAACAGGAAATGAGAGAGAGGAAAAGAGGGAGGGGACAAGGGAAAGGACATTTCACAAAAGAAAAAAAATGTAAGAAATTACAGTGCTTACAGAAAGGACTGCTGATAATTTTCATTCATTGTGCCAATGAAAAATAATTTAATAGTAATGAACCATGTAGCACACTTTCGAAAACCCTCATCTTACTTATAGTACCTACACTTTTGCTGTCCCTGCTTTCCCTAAATCTGAATGCTGACTGCAGTACTAGCCATGGTGCTGACCACTTATATAATAGTAGGAATAGAAAAAACCATTGTTGTGGTTTGACTATAGCATTAACAACATAACCTTTGGCAATTCACAGTCTCACTAAGCCTTAGTTTTCCATATGTGAAATGAAATAGATGAGTATTATGCTCTATTAGCCTGTTTGAAGCTCTAAAATCACTGATTATCACTTTATTTTTTGTGCTACAATCACTTTCTTTTATAGACTTATAAAGATTATTTTTATTTGCTTTTCTTTTTAAGTCAATAGGTGATTTTCCCCTTTTATATGTGTATGTGTGTCTTTAGACATAGTGAATAATCCACTTTTTTTCTCTTTCAAAGAGATGTAGATGTGATAAATTGAAGAACCACTGTTTCCCTTTAATACCTCCCTACTATCTCTTTGATTGCTGGAGTTCATAAATAGTATGAATGAGAACAGTTAAGTCATCCTCATTTTTAGGGTTAGTATACTTTTCTGGGAATCAGAATAGTGAAGTTTCCTTCTGAGTGCTGCCATACATTTGAAGTATATCTGCAAGCACATTTTAAATCTTTTTGTATGTGTGTGTGTGTGCCATAGTTTCTTTGATTTTAAAAAATTTATCTTTTACCTCTTTTCTTCCTTCCTAATTTCCAGACATACTCAGGGGATTTCTTGGGGTGTTTTTGAAGGGCTTTCAGCTCAACCCAGGAAGGAGACATAGATACTACTCCATAATGAGATAGTTATTTTTTATTATGCATCTAATTTTCCTTAAAAACATTACAACAGCCAAAAAAACTATATACCTTTCTCTTTGAAAGGCAAAGCATTGTGCTTTTTAAAGAGAGTGAGATTGTCTGTCTGACAACATTTCAGGAGTTATATTCCACATGCTTCCCAAAGATCTTTTGCACAAAGAACACTCTATTTAAAATATTGCTTCCTGCACTTTCTTGATTATTTCAGTTCAACCCATTTTTAACTTAATCCTATTATAATGGACCAGGCACCCTTATTATCCACAGGTTCCAAGGAATACATATTATTAAGAGTTATAGGAGATTGAAGGACTGGCACATGGTCTAATACTGTATTCAAATCTACCCTTAAGTTAAACAAGACACTTTAAATATTCTTTTTTTCTGGAAATAATTATAAATAATTATGTTTAATTTTGCAAAGAGAAAAAATTGATAAGGAAACCAATTTTATATTTCATTCACATGAAATCCAGAAATAAAAACCCAAAGTGGCTAAACCACAATATAATTTCTTGTAATGCTTTATAGCTGTCAGTATTATTTTAGTCCTACTAAAATTTAATTATTTTGCAAAATCATTGTAAAAATAATTTTCATTTCTTACAAAGATTGAGTAGCATAGCTTCAAAAGTCAAAACTAAAATCTTGACAACAGATTCAACTAAGCAAAAGTCATTCTGAGGGTATTTGAGTGGGGGAAATTGAAAGGAAACAAATACAGGGCAGATAAAAAAAGATCTATTGTGATTTTTGCAACACACTTTTGACCAACAAGCACCAAACCTGCCATACTTGGAATGCAATAATGTAGTTCCATTTGTGTTTATTGAGTAGATGGAAATGAAACTGGCAAAAACAAAGATGGGGAAAGCACTCAGATTGGACCAAGTATATATAAAAGAGATCCATGCAACCCAAGAAAAAAGAAAATCTGGGACTGTATCTGAAAAAAAAAAGAAAAGTACCAAAAATATGGGAAAGAATTTTGGTCCTTGTTTAGATAAAAAGGTGAGACAGATAACATCACCTACTATTAAGCAATATATTACATCTATACAAAACCTTTATTTTACTCTTCTATACACTAATCAAGGACATCCTTGATGAGAGTTTCAAAAGAAAATAGCCAGTTCTCACAAGCAACATTTTATATCAGACTGTAGTTTTACAAGTTTACAATTGATGTGTAAAGAATAAAATAAATGATGTTCCAGTAATTCATTGTGAGGGGAAGAAAAAGATTCAGTAGAATAAAATGCCACCTTAAAGGCTTTCTTTCTGTAAAGTATTTTTTATCTATATATCAAAATTAATCAAGATGAGTTGAAAGATACTACTACAGAACTAACCTTCATCATTGAACAAGGTGATGTATGCGCACTAAAAATGTTTGCTACCTGAATAGAGGAGATAAACAACAGAGTTGAAGTAGAAATGAAATTCCCTGTGGATGATTAAGGCCTCGAGATTCTTCTATATGCAGATCACATTGTACTGGTTACAACAAACTCTGTAATATTTCTGAACCATCTGGAAGTGATGTTATCACTCAAAGGAATTTCCCTGACAATCCACAGAGAAAAGATGAAGTTAATGAAAAATGTTATTTCTCATATTTTGACATGCATTTGGGTAGACAAATTACATGTTAGGCTGCATAAAATCATAGAGGTAGAACCTCAAAGCCAGTGAGACATAGGTTCAAGTCTTTCCTCTGACTGATATTAGTTGTTATTCTCTCAATATTGTGGGCAATTATCTAAGATAAAAAGTTGCAAAAAACTTCATAACTTGTACCTATAAAGGAGTTTCCACTCCTGAAATTTCCTTTTATCAGTGAAAACACAGGTCACATCCCTATCAGTATGTATAACTTAATTAGAAAGAATGAATGGAGAACAAGGTGGAGCTAGAACAAATAGGAGAAAGAGGGTCAGATGGACTGTAAAGCTATTTTAATTGTTCAAACATTCTTTAATAAATAAAAGTCCAGATTTTAAAAAATTACCAGGATTGTTATATGGTAGCAAGATAGGGAATTACAATAATCTCTGGAGAACTGAAAATGCACAGGATAGGACAATAGGGAGGTACTTTGAAGTTGTGAATAGGTTATAACATATAATAAATGTAAAATTTAAAGAAGAATGGAAGTAAAAAGCTATTCTTGGATCAATTATAAGAGAGGGAAAATGAGCTGTATTCAGTTTTTAGTGTTTTCAACCAGATTTTTAAAATAACAATCTATTGTTCTCAAATCAGTCATTGAATTATAAATACTCTTTCTCTGTACTTATTAATAGTATATGTAACATGGGGCTATTAGTTATTGGAAAACTGAAAATATTTATACTATGGAGCTATTTGGACCAGAAATTTAGGGTTTTGTTGATGCTATAGTTAAATGGTAATTCCTTGATGATTTGTCTCATTTCTTCCTCAGAAATATAATTTAAATATATTTAATAATCTAATCAATTTATTATTTATTTAAGTTATATTATTATAATTTAAATTACTACATAATTTAATTTATTATTATAATAAGGAATTTAAATTTCCTGTTGTGTCACCTTGAATAATTATATTTTTATGGATAATACTTTTTTCACTTAAATTCTCTGTGATTTTCAAGTAGAGCTGTGTGAGTTACTAGGGGGTCAGGATTGGAGCTGTGATTTTGTTAGTATAGGGGTCTGTAGGATGAGACAATTCTCTCTACAGAATTAGGTTGACATCTTCTGTTCAACCTATTCAATCTTAGAGAATTCCCCAGAACAGAGGTATCAAATACATGGCCTGCCTATAACACATGTGAGTATAGCCTGAACCAAATTAAAAATGTAATTGGAAAATTCTGTTTAAAATAAATCAAAATATGGTAAAACATAATATTACATTTTAATACTAAGTTAGTATGCAGTACGTAGTTAATATAAGGTTTAATGACCTCTTATTTCTATTTGAATTTGCTATGTAGTCCACAGCTAGTACTAGCATCTCTGGTGTGAGGGTTTGCTAAACCTTTTTCAGGGCTACATATCTGCCTTTGATCTCCACCTTTCACCCAACTCTCACTTATGACTCCATACCTAGTAAAACTTTCTTGACAGACAAGCTAACCCACACTGAGGTTACCCATTGGTGAGCTGGAAGGATGGGAAGACTTCCCCCAGAAGAATGGGTGGATGAGAACAATTTGTTCCAAAGACCATGAAAGTAGCTGAAGAAGATGCTGTGAATCCTTTAGAGCTTGGTCAGATTTTAAAGATGCCAAAGTCATCTACCACATCCCAGGCCATCACTAGTCATTTTGACTTTTGTCTTGCCACTGGACTTTTGATAAGTCTGGAAGAAATAGTGAGGCTGTGTATTTGATTGTTTATCCTTCCAATGGGGGTGGGTGATGAGGGAGGAAGAGAAAGAATCTAGAATCTAAAGTTCCATAATCAAATGTTATAAATGTATATCTATATATATATATATATATATGCAATTATTATTATTATTATTATTATTATTGACTACATCCAACTGGAACTTGAGATACACAGGCACTGTGGTTGGGAGATCCATCCTGCCCTACTGGAAAGTGACATAGGAGAGAATAGACTGGGGGAGGGGGTACACACTGGGATGGCTGTTTTGGGGTAGTGGGTAGGGGAAAGAAGGGGAGAAAATATGTAACTCAAAATCTTGTGGAAATGAATGGTGCAAACTAAAATAAAATTAAAAAAAAAGAAATAGTGAGGCTGATGACTTTACACAACACTACTTAACTTAAATCCAATTCAAACACAAGTTAGGATGTCACCTGGTGATGTCCTTGGTCCTCTTTGAAATGAAGGATGAACAGTTGACCTAAAGCAGCAGTTCTCAACCTGTGGGTTATGTTCAATTTGTAACAATAAAAATGCATCCTGCATATCAGATATTTACATTACGATTCATAACAGTAGCAAAATTACAGTTATGAAGTAGCAACAAAAATAATTTTATGGTTGGGGGTCACCACAACATGAGGAACTGTATTAAAGGGTCGTGGCATTAGGAAGGTTGAGAACCACCGACCTAGAGAATTAAGATATTAAGTGACTTGCTTAGGGTCACTCAGTCTATATGATAGAGATGGAATTTAGTCTAATAAAGGCAGGATCTTTAATGAAGTAGTCCCTAATAATATTCTTAATGTAATTTATATTTGTTGTAGTCCATCCTTTTACATTTAATTTTTTTGTGATTAGCATTTTCTCTCATTTTAAATTAAATTTGCTGGAGGCTTATCACATTTATTTACTTCAAAAACAAGTTACTCTCTTTTTTATTGATTCAACATATTTTTCATTTTATATTCATGTATTTTGGCTTCTGTCTTAATAATCTCTTTAAAAACTTTCCATTATATTATTCCTTTATGTACTGTGTAGTATCATAAGTAAAACTTAATTCATTTATTTTCTCCTTTTATTTCTTATTAACATAGTTGACAAGTATA
>CM053590.1:89845755-89861262 GCA_028646515.1 Pseudochirops corinnae
AAAAGTTTCATAAGTTGCAATTATCACTTTTCCATGATGGCATGTAAATAGTTCAACTTTGTTAAGTTCCTTATGATTTCTTTTCCATGTTTGCCTTCTCATGCTTCTTGTATTTGAGTATCAAACTTTCTTTTCAGTTCTGTTTGGAAGTCCTCCACCTCACTGAATGACCATATTTTCCCCTTGAACACTATACTCAATTTTGCCGGGTAGGTGATTCTTGGTTTTAATCCTAGCTTCCTTGATCTCCAGACTATCATATTCCAGGCCTTTGGATCCCTTAATGTAAAAGCTGCTAGATCCTGGGTTATCCTAATTGTGTTTCCACAGTATTCAAATTGTTTCTTCTTGGCAGCTTGTAATATTTTCTCCTTGCTCTGGGGACTCTGGAACCTAACTATAATATTTCTAAGAGTTTTCTTTTGGGGATCTTTTTCAAGAGGTGATAGGTAAATTCTTTCAAGCTCTTCTATTTTGCACTCTGGTTCTAAAATATCTGGGCAATTTTCCTTGAGAATTTCTTGAAGGATGCTTTCTAAGTTCTTTTTTTGTTCGTGGTTTTTAGGTTGTCCAATAATTTTTCAATTGTCTCTCCTGGATCTGTTTTCCAGGTCAGTGGTTTTTTCAAGGAGATATTTCACATTGACTTCTATTTTGTCATTTTTTTGGATCTATTTAATAGTATCTTGATTTCTCATAAAGTCATTTACTTCCATTTGCTCCACTCTAATTCTGAAGGAATTATTCTCTTCAGAAAGCTTTTGAGATTCTTCTTCCATCTGGCAAATTTGACTTTTTTAAGGCATTCTTCTCCTCATTGGCTTTTTTGGGCCTCTTTTGTCATTTGAGTAAATCTATATTTTAAGGTGTTATTTTCTTCAGACTGGTTGGCGACTCTCTTTTCATGATTTTCTTGCATCATTCTTATTTTTCTTCCCAATTTTTCCTCCACTTCTCTCATTTGGTTTTCAAAATCCTCCTTAAGCTGATCTATGGCTTTTAGGCAGTCTTCATGTTTCTTGGAAGCTTTTGGTGTGGGTGTTCTGACTGTGTTGTCTGCCTCCCATTCCATGCTTTGATTCTTTTAGTCCCCAAAGAAGGAATCTAGAGTTTGGTTGCTGCTCTTACTTTGCTTCCTTTGCCTGCTCATGATGGCCAGTCAATGATTTTTTAGGTCTGTGGAACTCTGGTTCCAGAGGGGAAAGCTCTGTCCCAAATCACTAGGATTTTCCCAGCTGCTTGAGCTATTAGGGGGCTGTCATTTTTTTTGCATCCCTCACCAGCTTTGGCTCACTGAAATCACACCCCAGCATCACCACCCAAGACCACGATCTGGGTCCAGGCCACTCAATGCAAGAGCAGTTGGCCTCTCAACAATCGCTTGGCCCCCCTGCAGTCTGCAGGCTGGGAGCTCTGAAGCAGCTATGTGGAGGCAGCTGCAGGGCCTCTGCTTCTGCTGCTTCCTTGCTGTAGAGGCAGTTTGGCCAGACCTGCTTTTCTTCCCCAATTTTAGCTGAGTTCCACTGACCTTTCACTTAGTCTTTGTTTATTATGACTTGATAATTCTGGAAACTGCCATAGCTGCCGCTGATCCACTCTTCTGAAGCTCCAGCTGCGGCTTGTCCTGGCTGCCCCTGGAGCCATGCCACTATTTCAGGCTGAGCTGGTTTCCGCTCCCAGCACTGAGATTGTCTCTTCCTGCCAAGCTGCTTTCAGCAAGAGGTGTATTTTTGTGAGTTTTAGAGTCCTAAAATTTGGTTAGAGTCATGTTTTATGGGTATTTGAGGTGGCTATGTGGGAGCTATGGTACCTTGCTGCTCCTATGCCACCATCTTTGGGTGTAGTACTTTTTGATGATGACATGTGCCGCCTATTTCACGGTCTTGGTCCGAGTGCAACCCTAGGGGTGGAGGATCGTGAGAGGCTGGACCCCCTTCCCATGCCCACCCTATCCCACTAGGCCCTGGCTTGGCTCAGGCCTGCCACATCCACAGTCCAGCCCCTCTGTAGCCCCAGTGGTGAGCCCTGCAGACGGGACCCACCTAGCCATGCTGCCTCAAAGGATAGGCGGCTTCTGGGCTTGCTGTGGGCTACACAGGCCCCAGGTGAGCCCCAGATGAATGGAGGGTGGCCCTGGTGCCAAGCCCCAACGCTATTTTCAAAAATCAGAAAACAGCAATCATCATTCTGAGCTTTGCTTTTGTTGCTGTTTTGTCTCTAAGCCAAATAAAATTATTTATTAAATATTATTTACATCCTAAGGGTATATTTCCCTACAGAATATTTGACACCATTTTCTGGACATAGATCAGTTTGTTTAAATTTGTATTTAAAGTGGGACCCATACAAATGAAAATAGTGTGTCTTAAATGTCTACTACAGTTCATCACTATTAATGCTTAAAACCGCATTAAGATTTTTGGAACACCCCATATGATGTCCCAGATATGGTTTGATTAGAATAGGATAGACTATAATTATCATGTCACTTCCCCTAGATTTTTACTCTTTTTTTCCAGACCCACCATCTGGTTTGGCAAATAAACTCAACTGAGGACACATTCTTTTATCAACACATATCAACAGTTTTTCTCTTAACATTTCATCCTTGACATTGCCCTCTAGCATATTAATTTTCCATCTGAGACTTCTAATTTGAATAGAACTATGACATTATTTAGTTTAAAGAACATGAGACTTGAAGTATTAATATGTGAGTCTGAATCTCAACTCTGTTACTTTTGAAGTGTTTAACCTTGACCAAGTGATTTCCTCTCTCAGAGCTTTAATTTTCTACTTAGAAAATATTAAAGCATTACAGAAATATCAACTGTTGCTACAGGTTTATGCTGGGCCAATGTGGTGATTTAAAAGATTCAAGAGACATAATTTCTGGGTAATTCAATCATTTTATTATTAATGCCAGAATTTTAATAAAAAGATAATCATTTGGCTTTTTCTATTTTAGACTGAAGATAATCATGGTGGTGTCCTTTTGGAAGAGCAGTGCTCAAAGTGATGGTGATCTGGCTATCAACTCTGATTGGTTAACAATTTTTTTTCATTTATTTTCTTGTTTACATCATTCACTTCCACAAGATTTTGAGTTAAAAATTTTCTCCCTATTTTCCTCCACCTACATCCCCAAAACAGCCATTCCACTGAATAACCCCTCCCCCAATCTGCCCTCTCCTATGTTCTCGCCCATTGCCCCTCTGACTTTCTGGTAGGGCAAGGTGGATGTCTCTACCCCAGTGCCTGTATATCTTAATTTCCAGTTGCATGTAGTTAATAATAATAATAATAACAATAATATGTATATACATATTTTTTTTAACATTTGATTATAGAACTTTAAATTCTGGATTCTTTCATTTCCTTCTTCATCACCCACCTCTACTGAAAAGACAAGCAATTCAACACAGTTCGTACGTGTGTAGTTAAGCTGAACATCTCCACAATGGACATGTTATGAGAGGCTGATTATATGTCCCTCTTTCCTGTCCTACCCCCCTTATTCTATTCTCTACTCTGTCCCTGTCCCTTTACAAAAGTGTGTGCTTCCAGTAACCCTCCCCACCATACCCTTCCCTCCATCATACCACCTCTCATCCACATGATTAACCCCATTGTGTCTTTCCCTGTCCCCTCTCATTCTATTCCTCTTCCACCTCAGAATTTGACCTTTTAAAATATCATCCCTTCCTATTCAATTCATCCTGTGCCCTCTATGTACACATATATAAACATATCCAGATGTGTATTCATATGCATATATATATATATATACCCTCCTATATAGACATGTGTGAATGTATATATAAATATATATACATATATATATATACATATATATATATATATATATATATATATATATATATTTGTATTTCCTTCACCTATCCTCATACAGAGAAAAGTTTCATAAATTACAATTATTATTTTTCCAAGTTGGCATATAAATAGTTAAACTTTGATAATTTCCTTATGACTTCTTTTCCATGTTTACCTTCTCATGCTTCTTGCACCTAAGTGTCAAATTTTCTTTTCAGTTCTGGTTTTTTCAGCAAGAAGGTTTGAAAATACTCCACCTCATGGAATGACCTTATTTTCCCCTGGAACAGTATACTCAATTTTGCTGGGTGGGGGTTGCTTGGTTTTAATTCTAGCTCCCTGGTCTCCAGAATATCATATTCTAGGCATTTCAATCCCTTAATGTAGAAGCTGCCAGATCCTGGGTTATCCTAATTGTGTTTCCACAATATTCAAATTGTTTCTTCTTGGCAGCTTGTAATATTTTCTCCTTGACCTGAGAACTCCAGAACCTGGCTATAACATTCCTAGGAGTTTTCTTTTGGGAATCTTTTTCAAAAGCCAATCGGTGAATTCTTTCAAGTTCTATTTTGCCCTCTGGTTCTAAAATATCTGGGCAATTTTCCTTGAGAATTTCTTGAACGATGCTTTCTAAGTTCTTTTTTTGATCATGGCTTTCAGGTAGTCCAACAATTTTTCAATTGTCTCTCCTGGATCTGTTTTCCAGGTCAGTGGTTTTTTTCAAGGAGATATTTCACATTGCCTTCTATTTTTTTTTCATTTTTTTGGATCTATTTAATAGTATCTTGATTTCTCATAAAGTCATTAGCTTCTATTTGCTCCACTCTAATTCTGAACGAATTATTCTCCTCAGTGAGCTTTTGAGATTCTTTTTCCATCTGGAAAATTTGGCTTTTTAAGGCATTCTTTTCCTCATTGTTTTTTTGTGCCTCTTTTGCCATTTGAGTTTATCTGTTTTTTTAAGGTGTTATTTTCTTCAGTCAGGTTGTTGACTCTCTTATCAATAATTTTCTTGTGTCATTCTCATTTCTTTTCCCAATTTTTCCTCCACTTTTCTTATTTGTTTTTCAAATCCTTCTTAAGCTGATCTATGGCTTATAACCAGTCTATATTTTTCTTGGAAACATTTGCTGCAGGAGTTCTGACTCTGTTGTCTTCCTCCCATACCTTTGATCCTTTTTGTCCCCCAAAAAGGAATCTAAAATTGCATTGCTGTGTCTGCTTTGCTTCGTTTGCCTACTCATGTTGCCAGTCTATTCCTTGACTATTAGGTTCAGTAGAACTCTGCTTTTAGAGGGGTGAGCTCTGTCCCAAATCCCTGGGGTTTTTGCAGCTGCCAGAGCTATTAGGAGGCCACTGTTTCTCCAGCCCCCACCAGCTTTGGCTCACTGAAAACCCACCTCAGGACCACCACTGAAGACTGTGATCCATGATCCAGGCCCATTAAGGCAAGAGCACCTAGCCCCTGAATGATTGCTTGGTTCCCCTGAAATCTGCAGGCTGCAAACTCTGAAGCAGCCACGTGGAGGTGGTTGTACCAGTTCTGCTGCTTCCTTGCTTTTGGGGCAGTTTAGCCAGACCTGTTTTTCTCCACCGAATTTAGCCGAGTTCCACTAAACTTTCACTTAATCATTATTTCTTATGGCTTGATAATTCTGGAAATTACCACAGCTGCCACTGCTCCACTCTCCTGAAGGCTCCAGCTGTGGCTTTTCCTTGCTGCTCCCAGGCCAAACCGGGGTTTCAGTCTGGGCTGTTTTTTGGCTCCCAGTGTGCTGAGATGAGCCCTTCCTTTCCTACCTGCTGAGCTGCCTTCAGCAGGAGATGTGTTTTTCTGTACTTTTATGAGTTCTGGAGCCCTAAAGTTTGTTTAAAGTCACATTTTATGGGTATTTGAGGTGGCTATGTGCGAACTGCGGAGCTTTCCTACTTGTATGCTGCCATCTTGGTTCCACCTTATATTTTTTTATCAATTGGTTAACAATTGATGAGAAAATGAATATTACAATGAAGGGCCATGGATCTGAACTTTGATTAAGTAATTTACTTCTTAAGTTAATCCCAGCTTTGGGCAATCCATTCAAAGAATTTATGCCTCACTCAAACCTGAGCAGAACATAATAGCTACCCTACCTGGGTGGGGTCTGAACAAGAAAATTAGTTCAGTGTCATTATCAGCAATATCTTCAAGAGATTAAATATTTAAAATCAAGACTGTAGAAGGGGTTGAGGAACAGACTCTGGATCTTCCCAAATCATTGGTTATTAATAATCATTTCTCTCAGCCAGTATTTATTATTTTTTTTAAATCCAGTTAAATCCACTCAAGAACAAGTAACTATACTGTTAGACCATACAAATTTCTCCATATTTCTCACAATATATAAGAATCTTTGAAAATTTCTTTCCTCAAATCCATCCTTGCACATAGCAGATACTTAAATGTTAGACTGAAATTTTAATATTCTTTGTCTATAACATTTACCCAATTGAGTTATCTAGCAACTCTTTCACAAAAGGACCTGAGTTATACTAGCCGACAGTCCTACTCAAGTCTGTCCTGCTCTTTTCTTGAGTTCCTGAGGCATCTGAGGCATTCTGGTTTGACTGTTTTTCCCTTTTTGAGATTTTACTTTCAGATAAGAGAATGCACCCTCATAAAAGTATATGTCCTAATTATGTATCTCTTGAAGTGGATGAATCATACTGTGCTTTTTTGGTGGGTATCACTTCAGTTAGTGTTGTTTATCTTGTTACATCAGGTGACACCCATCTGGTTCACAGAAACTTTTCCCACTGTGTTTATTTGGAAAGGAATGGAAAAGGAAGTATAAACAACCAGCTGACCTAGAATTCATGGAGAAAAAAAAAAAACTTCTTTTCATTTATTTGTTTGCATATGATACAAACTAATAATTCTACACTTCCAACTTTGATATGCATGGGGGGCATGTCCCCTCTAGCAACCTATCCACATTTTCTCATCCCTTGTGAATCTTGTGGGCTCAGTTTTCTTTTTTATAACATGAGATGATTATATTAAATGATTATAAGTTTTTCTTCAACTTTAATGGTTGCTTGATTAACCAAAGTGTGAGAAGTAACAAAGGGTTAAGTTTCCACAGGACTGCAAAAGAATTGCTGAAGTAGTTAAAGTAAAGATTCCAACAGAAGTTTCAGAGTTTTTTGGCTACATGGTACTCTCTGCCTACATACACTGTTAATTATAACATTTCATTAGGAATATTAAATGTAACATCTGGGGGGCGGGGTATCATCCAATTCACATGTTGGTTGCACCAGACAAGGGTACCCCAGTTCCAAGGTACTTTTGGCCCATAAACATAATTCTTAAAACTTGACCAATGCATTTACTTTTTCTTTTAGCAAGAAGATCTATTTCATTAAAAGCAAAAGCATTTGGTGAAATAGTTTAGTAAGAAAAGCAGCAATGAAGCATTTTCCATACCATGTCCAACCTAGAGCATATTATCCAATAAATACATGAAATGGTGTGACAAATAGATTTACCTAATGAATATGTTTAGGAGAAACATATCTAATGATCAGGCTACATGTTTGGAGAGGCACACATATAAAGAGCTTGGGTGGTACACTTTTTAAAAAAAGAAATATGGGACCAAGGTACACATTTAGGTACTGTCATGTAGTTGATAGAGAAGCTAGATGGTCCATTGGATAGAGTGCCAAGCCTGGATTTAGGAAGACTCATCTTCTTGATTTCAAATTTGGCCACTGACACTAGCTAGCTGTGTGACCCTGGGCCAGTCACTTCATCCCATTTGCCTCAGTTTCCTTATCTGTAAAATGAGCTGGATTAGACATGGCAAACTACTGCAATATCTTTGCCAAGAAAACCTCATGAAGAGTCAAACACAACTGAAAAAGCATTCAACACAACAATGAATATAGTTGACACGTATGACCAGGGTAGGGCAGGGAAAATATCTGACCAAACCACTCATATGGCTAACTTAAAAGCTGATGCTTCATGACCATGCATTTCTTCTGGTGAAGTCATTATTCTACTTCCACTGGGCCTGCTCGCCACTCTTCTCATATGGTATATAGTCTCTGGCATGTGACCTCTGATGGATAGTGGCCCCTGCTGGTCTCACATTGCTACCTTTTGATGATGCTCTAGTTGTCCTGTGCATACCACTAACTAACTGTGGTTTTTTTTACTAACATTTTACACTAAATGAAATCACTGCCAGGAATAACTACACTGGGCATAAGACTGGGAACTTCTCTGGACCAGCTTCTGACTTCAGCTCAAATATTAATCAGAGTGGCTAACTCCTGCTCATAAGAGGAAGAGTGGGATACTATCTCTCTTTTAGCTTAGGGGTTACGGGTGAGAGACCTGCAATCTCCAGCCACATGTGGCCTTAGTTTAGTGCAGTCCTTTGACTAAATCCAAACTTCATAGAACAAATTCCCAGATTTGTTCTGTGAAGTTTGGATTCAAAGGGCCACAGTTGAGATATCTATCAGTTTACATGTGGTCTGGAGACCCCTGGTTCCCCACCACTGGCTTAGGCCCAGAACTTTTTACTAGGAGTCATCTATATAGGCAGAGCCTTCTTACAATACATAAGCTAGAAAAAACACACAAATGAAATATGCTCTGGGGTTTTTTCACCATCCCTTCACAGAATTATGGCTATAATGGGAAGTTCCTTTACAGAAGTAGCATGGCTTTACCCCCAGAAGGCAAACTCTTTAGAAAGCAGAGTAGTCCCTGCTAACTGGTTCTTGCAAACTTTAAATTTGTTTTTGGCAGTTAAGTTCATGTTCACTCAGGGCAGGGGTTCTGTCCAAGTCCTCTGACAGTGTTAGATGTTTTCTTCTTCTAGTATCTGATTTAATTTTCAATTACTAAACTCCCACCAGGACAACATCAAGTTAGCTAGCACAAACTGCCAAGGGCTTTCTGGGTCCACCCTGACTGCTGAAATTACCTCCACTCCTCCTCAACCTGTGTTTTCTTAAACACAAGATTCCTTTAGCTACTTAAGAAAAGAGAGTATAAATGTCAGTGTGTGTGTGTGTGTGTGTGTGTGTGTGTGTTTGTGTGTGGTGCTAGGAGGAGTCAAAGGAACACATCTAAGTCCAAGGCTTGAGGACATTGTCTTCCTGAAGACTAGTCACTTTTCTGTTTTTTAATGGACACTCTGAGTGGTTTTGACTAAAACAACTAAGCCAACAAAAGGTTAATTTAGCTCTTATGAATGGGAGGTTTTACAATCATAAAGTAGATTAGGACCTGGAAGAATCAAACTCAATATTTTCTAATTACTTGAAATAAAATTGTAACTCTTTATAAGCACACTCTTTTCTACCTCATCAATACCCTTAGATTCAGGTATCTGATGTGTAACAATTATAACTTCAAGCCCAGTATCTTTTTTGAAGGAAAGAGAACAAGCAATTGATTTCCTACCAGCAAATATCTTCCACAAAAGTGGAAGTTTAGCCACCCTAAGGTATAGAGTTAGTAATTCAAGATCTATCTATAAGCTCTATATGCAGACCTTCTGGGTCTATATTATATGATCAAATTGCTTCTTGTAGAAAGGTTTACACTCAGTAAATCACAATGGATTTGACATGAGAAGGAATCAAAAGGCACACAGTTTACTGAGTATGGGAGTGACATACGTGGTCAGATATACTTTTAGGAAAATGACGTTAATAGCTATGTGGCAGATGGATTTGACTAAAGAAATACTTGAGGAAGAGAAACCAATTTGGAACCTCTGTATTAGTTCAGATGGCAGGCAGTAAGATCATGAGGTAGGGTTGTGGCTGTGGGTATAGAGAGAAGAGAATGGATACATACAAGGGGAAGAAATAAGAATTGGCAATTGATTAGATATTTGAGGTAAAATTTAGTGAAGAGTCAAGGAAAACATCAAAGTTGAGAACCAGTTTGACTGGAATGATTGTGGTGCCCTCAACAGAAATAAGGACATTGGGATATGGATGATTTTTCCCCCTGCAGGCAGCAAAGAAATGAATTTTGTCTTAGAAATGTTGAGTTTGAGGTGCCAAAGGTAATTCAGTTTGAAAAGCCCAAAATCACATTTACATATACATATACTCCTTGCACATCATGGGGATTAGGAATATGACACAGAAAATGCATGTAAAATTTTTTGGCTCTCCTCATACCAGAGAAGAAGTCTGATTTTTTTCTTTCTCTTTTATGGGGTGTTTACAATACCTTATTGTAAAATTTGGTTTACATTTTTGATCATAGGCTCTGTGTCATCTGCAGCTTCCTCAAAACTCCCCCAAAATTTAATTTCTTATGCCAATCCATGATATATTGAAACCTCAATGGGGAAAGTTGTGATATGGAAGGGATAACTGTTATACATAGATGCAATGTGAGGAAAATATTTTATTTATCCTTTATTAATATTGTTTGAAATTAGCTTGATATGGCTAGAAAATTTTATATCCCAAAAGCCTGTGGTAGAGATCAGGGTGACTTCAGAGAGACTCCTGGGAAGCCAGATGGCTGCAAGAAATGCTTAGATCTCACCCAAGTCTTGTTTTAGGCCTACTCAAAACTTGTTCATCAAATTTGAATCCTTATGCTCAACCGTTGTTATACATTTCAAATTGCTGCCTACTGCCTGTGTCAGGCCAATCAGGCAAATGTCTTTATACTTTTGTTAGAATCTATACAAGGATTAAAGTCAACTACTCCCTTTCCTGGCTCTCTCCTTTGAAAAAAGATATAATAAAGTTCTTTATAAAACTTTTTCAGATTTGGGGATTTTTTCCTACTACTAACAATAGGTAGATAGAGATGTATATACATGTACACACATATGTTGCTAGTCAAGAGAACAAACACATGTGCCACACATCTACATAGACAAGAAAATGAAGAAATTAAACTACTGAGTTTTATGAGACCACTGATAGGGTAGTGAAAGAAGAGAATACAGGACTGAGCCTTGGGCTATACTCACACTCAGATGGCATGCTATGGATAATGGATCATCAGTGAGACTGAGGAGTATCCAAAAAGATAGAAAGGAAGAACAAAGATAGTGTCATGAAAATCCATAGAGGAAAAAGTATTCAATAGAACATGGTTGGGCATAAGTGATAAAAGCTGAAGAGAAGTTGAAAAAGTATAAAGCTTGAAAAAAGCCATCAGATGTGGTAATTGAGAGATCACTGACATTGTAATTTTGGAGGGAGAAGTTTTAGTTTGGTGATATTTCTAGGTCAGGGCAAAGGACTCAGAAACAAGAGAGAGGAAATAATGTGGAAGCAGCAAGTGTTTCTATTGGGGTTTGGGACTTACGGGTGCTCAAGACCCCAAAATACCAGCACACCAAGGTCCTGCCAAATGAATTAGAATCAAGCCTTCTCTCAGCCAAAGTAAAACAAGATTTATTAAAGATTCACCATAATAGGTAGACTCTTAAGGAACCTAAATATTTTTGATGCTTGTATTGGACAAGTGGGCATGAAAAATCTGACACTGACTGAGTCTGCTCCAGATTGAATCTCAACCCTTTCATGGAGGCAAGATGAATCTTATATACAGAAAGATTGTGGGAAGATCTAGAGGTGGTCTAGAGAAGGGATTTGGGGAGGATCTTGAGAAGGAGTTTAAGGAGGATCTTGACCAGGACTAAGGTAAGAGTCTAGGAATGAGATTAAGGGTGGGAAATAGCTGAAGGCTCCCTGGGGATGACAGATAATGGAACGTTAGTCTAGTTTAAGGGTAACAGATCTTGGGTATAGATATTTTAATAGGATCAAGGGTAGGAAGTGACTGGACAAGCTAGGCTAGGTTAAGAGTAACAGAGATTTGGGCCTAGCTATAATAAAAGGCTTATGGTCTCAGGTAAATGCCTCATCAAGTGGGAAGACTCAAGGGGGTTCCCAGAGCTGAAACTCCATCATTTCCACCCAAAAGTTTGGCTGAGCAAAGGAGGAGAGATATAGGATAACTTGAAATGGTGGTAGGGTATATTTGATGAGCTGCAGGCTCTGGAAACCCCCTTGAGCTCTCCTTGAATCTTTGAGGTACAGGCTCTGTGAACCCCCTTGAACTCTGATTGAATCTTTCCATTTGATGAGGCATTTGCATGAGGCCATAAGCCTTTGATTGTGGCTCTGCCCAAACCTTTGTTATTAGCCTGGCCCTTCATTATCCATCTACTTCCCATCTTTGAGTCTATCAAAATATCTATACCCAAATCAACTGTTACCTTACCTCATTAACTCCTCCTGAAGACCCTCCCCAAACCCTTCCCCTAGACCACCCCTAGATTCCTCCCCGCAACCTTTCTATATATAAGATCTGATCTCACCCCCATGTGTGTGAGAGTGCCATAGAATTTTCTAGCACAGACTTGCTCTGTGTCCAATACAAGCAAACTTTTAATAAACTTTACTTTTCTTTGGCTGAGAGAAGACTTGAGTCGAATTCACTGGGCAGGACCCGGCATGTTGGTATTCTAGGGCCTATATCTCAACATTTTAACCTCTTCATATTAAAGGGTTTTTTTTATTTTATTTTTTGGTAGGATAAAGTAAATTTGAACATTTTTGAAGGCAGTAGATAAGGAACAAAAAGGACAGTAGCAGCATTTCATTTCATTCACACTTTTCAGTTCTAGCAATGCCATAGCCATAGAATACTAAGAAGGAAAGCATGTTTATGTGGAGAAGGCAGCAGGGGACTTGATCAAGGCTATGTGTATAAGTTTGACCTTGTTGTGAAGAAAGTAAAGCAGGGGGGAATGGAGGATGCTGTACAGAGGTTTTGAGATGTAAAGAAGAAGTAGATGTTCCCTACTTTTTTTTTTCTCTCAATAGAATCAGTCAGTGAGTCAATAAGCATTTAATCAGTAACTACTGTGTATCAGGCACTATTAATTGCTGGACAAACAAAGCCAGGAAAAGAAAAATCCCTACTCTTAAGGAGCTCATGGTCTAATGATGTAGATGATGTGCGAAGAACTACATACAAACAACACTAACTATACACACATATGTGATAAATTGGGGGAAAATCTCAGAGGGAAAGTAGAGTAATAAGGCTTCGTGCAGAAGGTGGCACTTATTTGGGACATGAAGGAAGCCAAGAGAGTCAAGAGGCAGAGATGAGAAGGGAGAACATCCTAAGAATAAGGGAGAACTAGTGAAAATGCCTTTATTCTACAGAACACCCAAGAGGCCAGTGTCACTGAACTACAGGGCACATGGAAGGGAGTAAGGCATAAAAAGACTGGAAATGTAAGAAAGAAACAAGTTATGGATGTGCATATTTAATACAAGAGACGTGTTTTGTTTTGTTTTTCAAGGGAAGAGGAGTTAAGGAACTAGCAACTGGGTGAGGTCCCTAAAGGGGGAGAGGAGAATTAGTGTAAGAAGTTGTTATTCCTGTAATAGTCAAAGGACTTTTAGCCTAGTCACAGAATGTAAATCCAGACAAGTTTTGAAAATCTCACTTTAGCCATCAATGAGCTGTGGCAGTAGCTATACACATATGAATAGAATAATTATCCAATTATAGTGCAACAGATTAGAGTAAAAGATAAAAGTGCTTAGTATTTCCATTGAACTGATAGATCCCTCCATAGTTAATGTAGAAGGCATTCAAAAGTTCTCCCAGGCTCTGGGCCCATTCAAAATTTTATCTAGGATCACTAGGTTGAAAATGAAAGAAAACCTGAAGGGTAATTGAATCAAAGATGATTTTAGCTCCCAGAAATAAGTTAACTAGTGTTGTAGGGTCTATTAACTTTCTCAGAAAGCAAAGGACTTTTAGGTGTAAAAATGGTTGTAATATATTAAAAGGTAACATAATCTTTATAGAGAATCCTACCAGATTATTCTTGTGTTTTTTTATGTTTTATCTTGGCTCACAATGTATGAAATCGAGGAGGCTTGGCTAGATGGCCACAGAACTTGCTCTGATCACTATATCTAGGAAAAATGAGAGCTGATTCCTAGCAATTGCAGTCTGTGTGTGTGTGTGTGTGTGTGTGTGTGTGTGTGTGCGTGTGTGTGTGTATAGGAAAATGTTTGGACTCCTCAGAATAATGGTTTTAAATTATTGAGAACAATGCTAATTTTAAGTTAGGGGTAGTGAAAAATGAAAGTGTCATTTCTCCCCTACATACATGTTCACAAAATACCTAAAGTCTATCCACAGACCTAGTCTGGATAATATGATATAATGGAATAGAATACAATGCAGCATAATAATATAATATAATGAAATTGATATAGTATTATATGTTATATCATATTACATATATAATATGCATATATTCATACATATATATACATGTTATTTAATCTAAATAACATCATTTGGAGTTGAACCTAAGCCCATTGTTTTACAATTTGCAGGTTCTGTTTTCTTTCTTATTTTGAAAAAAAATTTCCTTCTTTAGTTGTGACACTCCTTGTCTTCTCCTATATCATTCATACAACAGTAGCAGCATTTCATTTCATTCACACTTTTCAGTTCTAGCAATGCCATAGCCATAGGATACAGTTCAACTATGCCAGGAAATCTGAATTAAGCAACAGTAGCTCAAAACAGCTTAAGTCCTTATTTCCATCTGATATCTGTTACTTTACCACAGCTAGGTGGTACAGTGGATAGAGCACTGGGTCTGGAGTCAGCAAGATCAGAGTTCAAATTTAACCCTCAGATACTTACTGGCCTGGCTGTGTGACTCTGGGGAAGTCTCTTAACCTCCACTTATATAAAACTGGAGAAAGAAATGGCAAACCACTCAGCCATCTTTGCCAAGAAAACCTCATGGAAAGTTAATCTGTGGGGTCATGAAAAGTTGGACATGACTGAATGACTGGACCTCAAAATCAATTCCTTATTAGGTGTTTTTATTCATTCTTCTAGTCCAAAGGTCATTCTCTTTAGCAGAGAAACCAGAAACAAGATACAAATTGAGCAGTTCTTCTTTTCTCTCTGTTATCAATTATCATCATTCTGTCTGTTACAATTGATATTTAATTATAGATTGTATTAACTTATTTCTTTAGTGTGTTCCATAGTACCTTAAATATATAGGTAATTAATTGTGGAAGGAAGGAATAGAGAGAGGGAGGGAAAATTATTTTTTTCTCTAGCTTATTTTCCATAATGCTGCTTAATCTCCAGCTAGACTTATTGGCAATTGTGCCAATGCAACCACCACCAAAGCAACTATGCATAAAGGGAATTGACATCTATATAAAAAGATTTGTTTACATAAGCATCTGCTGTATTTAACTTGTGATACTATGGGCTACACTCTTAGAGTGTAAATCTAGAGATTTACAATTTACTCAGATGAGCAGTATGTAAGGATACTGACTCAACCCATCTTAGCACACATGAATCTTCCTGCACTGTTTGATGAAAAATGATGAGCTCAATGATTTTAGAAAAAATATGGAAAGATTTGAATGAAATAATGAAGAACAAAATGAGAAGAACCAAGAGAACATTATATAGAGTAACAACAATATTGTTTTAAGAACAACTTTGAGCAATCAAGTTAATTTAACTATTATTATTATAAATGCCCAAATTAACTAGAAAGGGCATATGAAGAAAGATACTATCCATGTCTAGAGAAAAAGTTGATAAATAGA
>CM053590.1:89861762-89924729 GCA_028646515.1 Pseudochirops corinnae
ACTATGGAAAGGTTCTGCGTAATTTCACATGTTCAGCCTGTATTTGATTGCTTGTCCTTCCAGTGGGGGTGGGTGACGAGGGAGGAAGAGAAAGAATCTAGAATCTAAAGTTCTATAATCAAATGTTAAAAATCTCTCTCTCTCTCTCTATATATATATGCAATTATTATTATAATTATTATTATTAACTATTTCAACTGGAACTTGAGATACACAGGCACTGTGGTTGGGAGATCCATCCTGCCCTACCAAAAAGTCAGAGGTGTAAGGGGGGAAGACATAGGAGAGAATAGATTGGGAGAGGGGCGATACACTGGGATGGCTGTTTTGGGATGGTGGGTAGGGGAAAGATGGGGAGAAAATATGTAACTCAAAATCTCGTGGAAATGAATGATGCAAAGAAAAATAAAATTTAAAAAAACAAACAAACAAATAAAAACATATGGGGCGGCTAGGTGGTACAGTGAGTAGAGCACCAGCCCTGGAGTCAGGAGGACCTGAGTTCAAATACAGTCTCAGACACTTAACACTTACTAGACATGTGACCTTGGACAAGTCCCTTAACCCCAATTGCCTTGCCTTCCCCCCTCCAAAATGAAAAAAAAAAAAGTGCAAAACTATTATATTAAAGTACAAAAATAGTATAAATAATAAGAGAGAAATCAAGTGGTAAAGTCAATTTCTGTTCTTGTATAATAAGTCCTAGGGACTTCTCACTTCATTTCTACAGAACTTTTTTTTTCTATTATGATGATATACTATGTAGATAAAGATAAAATACTACTATATACCTTATAGTTCTCTCTATATATCAGGAATTCTCAATAATTTTGGATGGAGGAGTGACTGTTCATTTCTCCAAAGGTTTGAGATCATATGGGCAGGAGGGATTGAATAAAATTCCTGATGTTAGAAGGACAATAAAATCAATGTCTTCTCTTTATCTGCCTCAAAGCATCTAAACTTAGCCTAACATCTGAGGACTCTATGTGGTCTCAGCCAATTCTTTTAATCTTATACTAGTCTGCCTCATCTGGCCTAGAGACTAGCCAAACAGACTGGGTATTTTCCTGGTTTTTTTTTTTTTTTACACCTTCCATCTTTATGCCTTTACATTTTCATACCTAAAATACCACTCTGAGCTTTGCTTGTTGAAATTGCATCCTTCTATAGTAAGAATTAGTTTTAGTACCTTCACAAAGTAGGAGGCATAAATCTGACATTTTAGGGTAATTGATAATGTAGTGAGGATAAGTTTAGTTACTGTAGTAGGATCATTTTTCAACTTAATTGATTCTATTTTGTTTTTAGCCTTGTTTTGGAACTGAGCTATTTTGAATAAGTTGTTTTTCTATAAGTTGTTTTTAAACAATAAGAAGCACTTGTGTGGTATGGTGTAGTAAGCAACATGTATGTATTCTTAAATAAGTGATAAACATGTGAATCCTCAGAAAAGACAGACTGACAATAAAAATATTTTTCCATAATTTTGAAGTAATCTACCCATCACATCGTGAGGTAAACAACCTAGGAAGGAATTTTTGCTCTTGTTCAGTTGTTTCTGTTGTGTCTGATTCTTTGTGACACCATTTGGGATTGTCTTGGTAAAGGTACTGGAGTGGTTTACCATTTCCTTCTCTAGATCATTGTACAGATGAGGAACTGACGCAAACAGGGTAAAATGACTTGCCCAGGGTCACACAGCTAGTAAGTATCTGAAGCCAGCTTAGAACTCAAGAAGATGGGTCTTCTTGACTTAAGACCAAGCACTCTATACGCTATACCTACCTGTCCCAACCTAGGAATACTACTACCTTTAAGGCATAACATATACCAGTAACACGCCAGCCATTATCCCGTTCCTAATTCTCCACTAGGGCTAGCTCTTGTATTCCCTAAACTTGAGGCTCAAGTAAGTCTCAGTGTTGGCTTGAGGGCAATGCTCATTGGTTGATGGAGATTTTGGAGTCTTTCTAGACAATCACATTAAGGGGAGCACATGGCCTTTGGTTGGGTGAGAGGGAGTCTTGTGAAGTTTGATATGAAAAGAGCCCATAAGAATCTCTAAAATAGCAGATTGATGGTTTGTTCTTAGAGGTATTATTTGAATGCTTTGATTAATAAATTTTGATTGCTTGCATTGAGAAGTAAAAATCCAATAAGCGTTTCCCTCTCATTAGTTACCATATGTAATAGTATACTGGCTAAACATGCTCACCATACTTTACACCATCCTTCAGGAGTCAGGTGAAATAACATTTCCTTCATAAAACTATTCAAAAATTTCCCACCACCTACTGTTTTGGGAGCCAGTCTGGATTTCTTGAAAGCTCAGGAAATATTTCTCCCAGTGTGAGGTCTGCTAGATTATTGAAAAGTGAGCAGCCAGTCTCAAAGGAAAATAATTTTATTAGTGAACTAAGAAAGACCATTTTGGCTGGTAACAGCTTTAGCTTCTTAGAGTACAGATTGGGCTCTTATAGCTTCTTAGGTTTGCTTGGAGTACACAGCCAATCAGCAGCAGAATGGAAAGGGGGAAAATGTGAAAGCCTTAGAGTCACATGAGTTGCTAAAGGTCAAGTTGGTTCTTGTGTGAAATGCATTTCTTTGAGGTTAGTCTTTTCAGAATGCTCTGTGTTGACAAGAAATCTCTAAGACAGTGGAGGCCTTTTTCAAGATAAAAGCAGTCAGGCTTATCCGATTGCTGTCAATACTGAAGAGAATAAAATCAACCAGTTTCTCTAGTCTCCTAACCCTGTAGCTTGGTTTCATTGCTTTCAAAGGTTACTTTTCTGGGGAGCAGATGTTCAAATCAATGAACAGCCTTTATTAAGCACTTATGTTCTAGGTGCTCTGGATACAAATAAGAAAAAAAGCATACAGTCTTTCCCCTCCATCTGATGGGAGAAGATAACATACAAAAAAAAGGTGGCAATGGGGTAAGGATCAGGGGAGAGCACACCAAATGGTATCCTGTGTAGTGGTATCATGATCTGTGGACCATAAACCAAACAGAGCTGCTTGGAAAGTAGAAATTCATCTGTATCTCTCAAATCCCAACTTTCTATAAAAAAAAGTTTTTGGAGGCATTGAAAGCCATATTATCTAGACTTGGAATCAGGGGGTAAAAGAGGCTGAAGGGTTTGAAAAGCTGTTGAGTATCCAGTTCTTAGTTAAACAGCATGATGAGATTTCAGGTGAATACCTTATCCTGGGTGGGGCATTATGTTCCGAGGAATCCAAACAAGGTAGAGCTGAAAATAGAAAGTAGAGAGAGTAGAAAATAGAAATGTTTTCCCCAAACTCACAGTACAAAAGTTTAACCACATCTCCCATGTTACCAACATCCAGGAATGATTAAATTCTTCAATGCACTACTACCATTGCTGCCATGGCCACTATAAATACCACCATCACCACCACCACCAGATATATGTATAACTCTTTGCAGTATACAGAATACTTTTATATCCATTATCTCATTGATACAACAAACATGTGTGGTACTTAATTTAGGTGTTCTTAGCCTTATTTTATAGACGAGGAAACTAAGGATGAGACATGAACTGACCAGCATCACACAGGGGGTTAATAGCAATACTTAGGGTTCTTTTTAAAATTTGAATTTCAGTGCCCTCTTCACTATACTGTGATTGTCTCCATGGCACTCCTCCAGGATTTTCTTGACTTTCCTATTATGTTCTATTTTATATTGTGCTTATTAGAATAGATATCTTATTATTTATATCAGATTCTTCTATGAAGATTGTCATCATCTAATAATTTATCTCTGTATCTATCTTCAGGACCTAGCATAGAGTAGTAATTAATACTTTAAAAAATGGAAGGAAGATAAAAAACAAGAAAGGAAGGAAGGAAGAAAAGAATAAAGGAAGGAAGGAAGGAAGGAAGGAAGGAAGGAAGGAAGGAGGGAAACCTGAGATGAATTAAGCTTACTATACTACTCTCTAAGAAACTTGGTAAGCCATAAAGATTGTAGTGTGGAAACTACCAGATAGGACATCTGTTAAGTAAGTTTTCAATACATCAGCCAATCAACATTTAAGTAACTCACTATATGTGTCAGGATTTATATTAAGCACTGGAGACATAAAGGCAAAAATGATGAAATGATCACTACTCCCCAGGACCTTATATTTAATTTGTGAGACAAGTTTTGTGCACACAAACATATACAGAACATAAATATACAGAACTAAATATATGTTAATTAACTACCAGAAGGGAGGAGAAAATAGGGAACTAGAATTTGGGAGATCAGGAAACATTTCATGTAGAAGTTGGTACTTTGAGTCTAAAAGGAAGATTACATGAATATACATACACATACGTACATATATATCCATAAATATTTATATACTTATAGACACTATGTTTATATGTGCATATATGTATATGTATATGGTGTGTGTGTGTGTGTGTGTGTGTGTATATTTGGAGAGAGAGAGAGAGAGAGAGAGAGAGAGAGAGAGAGAGAGAGAAAGAGAGAAGAGAGAGAGACTCACACAGAGACAGAGACTTGGAGACAGAGAAGAATAGAGATAGAGATAAAGAAAACAAGGCTAATAGAACTTCCATAGAGTTCTCAATGGACCATCCTCAATCCATGCTGAAGCCAGGTTGTTCAACCTCAGATTGAAATCAATTCCTACCTAACTAAAGTTCCAACTGAAAAAGAGATTTTCAATGTCATTGGACTCCTTTCTGTGAAAAAGTACCTGGGGCTGATTCTACTCCAGCTGAGATTTACAAGATGGAGGGTCTATGGTTTATACAAAAGATGACTGATATTTTCCAGATTATCCTGCAAGAAGAGGTTATCCCCCAGGAGTTCAACGATGCCTCCATTGTTCATCTGTATAAAGAAAAAGGAAATGGATTGTCCTGTGACAATCCCGGAGAGATCTCTCTTTTAGTCATTGCTTGCAAGATTTTTGACTGAGTCCTCCTTAATAGGCTCATCTTTCGTATGGAAGATGATCATCTACCTGAGAACCAATGTGACTTCAGAAAGGGCCGAGGAATGGTTGATGTGCTATTTGCCACCTGTCAACGGCAGGAGAAATCCTAGGAGCAGAACAGAGGTCTATACACAATATTTGTAGTCCTGACCAAGGCCTCTGATGCTGTTAGTCATGAGGGCTTTTGGAAAATTATGTCAAAATCTGGTTGCTCAGAGAAATTCATCAGTATTGTACATCAATTTCATGACAACATGCTTGCCTGTGTTCTGGATAATGAATGTTGCTCTCACTCTTTCCCAGTCACCAACTGAGTGAAACAAGGCTGTGTGCTTGCTTCTGTGCTTTTTAGCATGATTTTTTTCAGCCATGTTGTCAAATGTCTTCAATGAGGATGAACAGGACATCAAGGTCAGCTACCTGGGTTATGGTAAATTCTTCAACTTGAAGAGGCTACAATTCAAGAACAAAGTGAAAGGAGTATCGGTGCCTGATTTCTTGTTTGCAAATGATTGTTTACTCAATGCAGCCTCTGAAGCTGAGATGCAACAAAATATGGATCTATTCTTAGCTGCTTGTGCTCATTTTGACCTAACAATTAATACCAAGAAAACACAGGTGGTCCATCCACCAACCCCAATATCATCCATTCGTGGAATCATTAGTTACAGGAAATGGACAAATTTTGAATGCTGTGGATAAGTTCACTTATCTTGGCAGTACACTTTCTAGGGATGTACACATTGATAATGAGGTTGACACATGCACTGCCAGAGACAGCTTAGTGTTTTGAAGGCTCCAAAGGAAAGTGTGGGAGAGAAGAGGTATTTGATTGACTACCAAACTGAAGGTCATCAGAATTGTTATGCTGACCTGATTGTTGTATGCCTGTGAAACCTGGACAGTATACCAGAACCATGCCAGGAAACTGAATCACTTTTATTTGAATTGTCTTAGGAAGAGTCTGAAGATCACCTGGCAGGATAAGATGCCAGACACTGAAGTCCTTTCTTGAACTAAACTGCCAGGCATTCAAACTGTACTGCAGAGAGTGCAACTCTGATGGAACTGGCCATATTGTTCAAATGCCAAACATATGCTTGCCAAAAAGACCTTTATGGATAACACATACAAGGCAAGCGCTAACATGGGGGTCAGAAAAACTGATACAAGGACACTCTGCAGGTATCTCTTAAGAACTCTGGACTTGATTGTATGACATGGGAGACACTGGGATAGGAGCAACCAGTATCCATGCCCTCATCAGAGAAGGTGCTGTGCTCTATGAGCAAAGAAGAATTAAAGGGCTCAAAAAAAATATTAGATGTGCCAATTTAGGGAATCCACCCCAAATGTTCACACAGACTCTTTGTGCCTGACTTGTGATAGAGCATTCTGAGCTCATACTGATATGATCAGCCACAGTTGGACACACTGTAACTTGACTCTAACATAGTGATATCATTTTGGTCCTCTTCAAGAATAAAAGACAACAACCAAGCAATTTCCTTTTCAATATAGTCAAAACTTCATTTGTTTAAAATGTTTTCCTTTTTTCTTCCTTTCTATTCTTCCTTCCTTTCTTCCTTTGTTCTTTCCTTCCTTCCTTCCTTCCTTCCTTCCTTCCTTCCTTCCTTCCTTCCTTTCTTCCTTCCTTCCTTCCTTCCTTCCTTCCTTCCTTCCTTCCTTCCTTCCTTCTTTCCTTCCTTCCTTCCTTCTTTCCTTCCTTCCTTCCTTCCTTCCTTCCTTCCTTCCTTCCTTCCTTCTTTCTTTCTTTCTTTCTTCTTTCGGATCCTGATATATGGTACAGTGGGTAGAATGATGAACTCAGAATCAGGAAGATTGGAGTTTAATTCCTGCCTCAAACACTAGTGTTGTAACCCAATACAAGTCACTTAACCTTTACCAGATTCAGTTTTCTTGTCTTTAAAATTAGGGGGTTAAACTTGATGGCCTCCAAGGTCGCTTCTAGTTCTAAATCCTTCATACTTTATAGTTAAAAGACAAAAATGACTAGAGATTTTTTCTTGCATTGATTAGATTCAGAGAGTCATAGACAACCACTTCCTTCTATTGCTCATTTTATACATGCAGAACTGAGGCAAAGAAGACTGTGACTTACCAAGGTACAAGCTAATAAGTGCCAGCTAGTAAGTGTCTGAGGCCTGATCTGAACTCATGAAAATGAGTCTTCCTGATTGCAAGTTCAGTGCTCTATATATTGTGCTACCTACCTGCCCTCTTAGAATCATAGGCTGTCAGAACTGGAAAGGAACTTAAATGTCATAGGACCATAGATTTAAAGCCGGAAAAGACCTTTGAGGTATCTAATACAATCAATTTTTACAGATGAGGAAACAGAGTCATAGAGATGTTAAAAGATTTTTCTCAAGGTTTCATAGATGGTAAGGAACAGAAATGTGATTGAATGAATGAAAAGGCATTTTTATTGTAACTTAGGCCCTGTGATTCAAAATTGGGTGCTTGTATTGTTAATACATTTTTGCTTAATGAGAAGACCTTTCCATCCATTAATAGGCCCATGTGATCTGCTTGAGTCACATGGAAGTCTGAGTTACATGAGATTATGGTGGGAGGAGCTTGCTGAGTGGGTAGGGCAGGAAGGGTTGGAGAAGGAAGGGTGTAGCAGAGCTGAGAGGAAGTTGGTAAGAGTAGTTAGAGCTGAGAGAGAAGAAATAGGAGGAAACAGGTAGAGAGCTGTAAGTGTTTGTTTGTGGGAAGACCATAGCAGGGGGAAGGTTTGGGGATGGTGGTGCCCTTGCATTATTATTGTGTATAGATTTCTTTGTTTCTATGATGGATTTGGCTTTCTGGTATTGGGATTATGCTTTCTGTTGTTTGAATAAGTGTTCTGGTTCTGCCTTCCATGTGGAGAGTCTGTTATATTTTTTGATTCAGAATTATGCCAACATATTCATAACCACCATAGGCACTGTGAAAATTGTGTTGGTCCTACAGTGTTCTTACAGTGGCCCCCTTTTGCCTCTTACCTATGACATAGTCTAGCCTCTACTTTTTATATAAATGAGGAACTTGAGGCTTAGAATAGTAAAGTAGTTCTTAAGGTCACATAATACAGAATGAGTACCCAAACCCAGGTTTTCTGATTCTAAAAAAGGCAAAGAGATATGTTTTTAGTATTGTTTACTTTTAGTGGGATTCTATATTTATAAGGAGATTATGGCTCTTATTTCCTTTTCATTCATTACCATCACTAAAACAAGAAGATGAGAATAATATAATGGGGGAAAATAGACTTCAGTTGAGTCATACTTCCAACATAAAAACTTATCTACTTTCTTAGAAGCATCATGCTAATGTGCCTTTACTCAAGTAAATATAAACAGAGAAATAAAGTACTATTAAATAACCATGCATACACATTGACAGTAGCTTTATTTTTTTATCTGAAAGCACTGAGCAGCGTTTATAGGTCTCCTGTGTAAATAAAGTCCTCTATTCTAGGGATTTAATTTCTTTTCTTTTCTTTCAGTCATTCAAACAAAAGCTTCCTACCAAACAGTTACATCCTTGCCAATTTATACTAATCAAATCAGTAACTGGGCCCACTGCTTAGGGAGTATTTCTTGGGCTTTGGTGCTCCTTTACTATAGAAATGAGTTAGTCCTGCTAATGTGTGTGTGTGTGTGTGTGTGTGCTTCCCAACTTTTTTTAATCAGCTTTTCCCTATCTTTTCTCCTTATAAGTCATTTTGATTGAGACAGACTTAATTAATCTGTCTCCATGTTTAAAAAATGCCAACTACTCCCTTGATTTCTTCGGTGAAGGCCAAAGACCACAAATTAACTAGATTCCACAGTTTATTCAGTGACTGAAGAGAAAAAAAAATTGTGTTGAACTTTTCACTTAAACTTTTCTTAGCAATTGTGATTAGGGAGTTCTAATTTCTAATTATTATAATAATTAGGGAACTTCCCATTCCCTTATTCTTCAATAATGAAAATTCATATTTATATATTTTTGATGTTTACAATATACTTTCCTCACAAAAAACTCAGTACAATAACAATGCATAGAGTATAGGCTAAGAGTGCTAGATTTGTATTCAAGTCCAGTGCTTAGTAGTTAGGCAGTAAAAATATTTTTGTCTGTATTTCTATCCTTAACTTTATCAGCATAGTAAATTCTTGGCATAGAAACTCCCTTTAATTCATATGCAATAGAGAGGTAAAGTGATTTGCTGATGGTCAAACATTTAGTTTGTGTTTGAGGGAGGACTTGAAATCACATTTTTCTGACTTCAAAGATGACCCTATATATACCGTTATCCCATCTACATCATAGGGGTCAGGGACACAGCACCCCTGAGATCTGGAAAGTCCACACAAATTTTTTTGGACCTCCTTTTGTACTAGAGAAGAAGTCTGAATTCTTATGGTATTGAAAGAAAAAAATATGTTGATATTATACAGTACTATACATATATATCATATATTTCTGAATTTCTAAATTTTTTTTCTATGTCATCTGCTAGCCTTTAAAAAAACTTTCAAAAAATCCCATGCAATTTCTTAAGTCAAACCACAATATATCAAAAGCATGACAGGGAAAGTCACAATGCGGGAGAGATAACTGTAATGAATTGATCACTCTGCTTTTTAGAATATGTTTGTAGGTAAGAAAACTGAAACTCAGAGAAATTAAGTGACTTACCCAAAGTCACATAACCAACATGTGGTCTAAGCAGGCCTGAAATCACGTCCTCTGATGCTCAGTGCAATATTCTTTCCCACTAATTCTTTCATCATATATGGCGTGTGATGATTGTTTTTCAACGTTGATGTTTTGGGGCAGTGAGAATAACAGCAAATAATGAACCTTCTGTAAGACTGATTAATATATCCCGCTTTGGATTTTGAATTGTCCTATGATCAAAGGATTATGAATTAAATCTGGAAAAGACTTTGAAAGACATTAAGTCCACCTACCATTTTACAGAGGAGGAAAATATGGTACAGAATTTGAGTGACTTGTCTAGGGTCACACAGCTATTGTGTATCTAATGGCAGGATTTGAACTTAGGCCTTTCTGATGACAAGTTCAGTGGTATATTCATTATGTCATGCTGCTTCTTTTTTCTGTTTAATTTTTGTCATATTCTTCTTTTACCTTATCTGAAAGGTAGAGATTTATAGTTTAGTTCTATGGTGGTAATAATAGAAACCATATCCTAAAGTACTTTAAGGTTTCAGAAGCTCTTCCATCATACCAACCTTGTCGGGTATGTAATAAAGCTATTATCTAACTCAGTAAAGTGAAGTACTATAGGTAGGTAATGTTGAGAACTTAAACACAGTCCCCTGTCTCAGCTTAGTGTTCAATCTACTACACCACACACTCTTCAGAACTCTCAGACTCATACATACCAGTGGCTCTGTGCTTTCCTCAATATGAATGCTTCCCTATCAATGATTCAGATTGCTATCTGTTTATGCTGGATCATCCTGTGCTATACTTAAGTTCTATGTCCCATAATTTTGCCATAGAGTATCTTTCTAACATTCTGGAAGGTTTCCTTTTATTTTTCTTGACACTGTGGGTATACTAGTGGAGTGCTCAAACTATACTCTATTGGTACCATTGTCATCACATGACTTAGCCCACCTTCTTTTCCAACCATATATTTCTCTTATGGTTACTTCCAGTTTCTTCATTGGGTCATATATAATTTTATAAAATTAGACCTGGTGGTCTTGAGACCACCATGACAGTCTTCCCTTAAGGCAAGCTATAGCTCATAGAATCTATAGATGGAAAAAGAACTGGCAAAGATATATCTTAACACATAGGCAGCTGTGTATCAAAAAATAATATCTTTCTGGGCAGTTAGCTTGTTTTTCCTCCCTGTGCTTCCCAAATTCCCTATGTGCCCCAAACCCTGACATGAAAAGGGGCCAGCTCCATTTCACCTCCAAAATCAGGGTATAAGTACGCTGTCGCAGAAGGGTACTTTGGAATATGCCTAACCAGCTCAGTGGTCTAGCAGCGGTTCTCAACCTGTGGGTTATGTTCAATTTGTAACATTGAAAACACATCTTGCATATCAGGATGTGATATTATTACAATATTATATTATATTATATATTACAATTATATTATATTACAATTATATTACAATTCATAACAGTAGCAAAATTACAGTCATGAAGTAGCAACAAAAATAATTTTATGATTGGGGGTCAACACAACATGAGGAACTGTATTAAAGGGTTGCGGCATTAGGAAGGTTGAGAACCACTGGATAATGTCTTTGTACTCCCTAATGAGGCACAGTCATTACATGAGTTAGATTCTATGTTAATGTATGCCTGGGTTGTATATGGGTCCCCTTACCCTTTCCCTTAACATATCTTCCCTCTTGTTTGCCAATAAAATTTTATATTAGATTTTCATTGCTTTACATATTATTTGCAGCATCTGAACTCATTAAGGTGTAGTTTTCCTTGATATCTTGGACTGGTTCACCGTCTTTCCTTCAAAAATAAACCAGGTGCTTGGAGAAGGACTGAACCTGTTGATAGTGGCATCTGCATTGGGGGAATATGGCACTGTAAACCCAGTCATAGAAAGCAAAGATCAACAGATGAACCCTATCCCTGAAAAGGACTCCCTTATGCTAGAGGACTGTCATAAAGCAATAGATAATATCCAGCAATTTTACAGCACTTTAAAAATATTATCTTTTTTTTTCTCCCTCACAATAACCCTGGGAGGTAAGTGTTATCATTCCCATTTTACAGGTGAGAAAAATGATCCAGACAAAAATTAAAATGATTTGCCCCATATCACACAATTAGTAAGTGTCTGAGGTAATTTTGAACTCCTATTTTCCTGACTCCTCATAGGTTCATATCTATCTATCTACAATGTGTACATATGGTATAGATGTATATATGTATGTCTCCTAGCCCTACATTTTACATATGACAATATTAAAGTATGCAGAAATAAATCAGATAAGATATATAGATCACTAAATCATATAAAAGCATATCAAATATGATAACAAATGAAGCAGCTCTGTGGAACAATGGCTAAAGCACTGGTCCTGGAGTCAGTAAGACCCGAATACAAATGTAGCTTCAGACATTTGCTAGCTGAGTGATCCTGGACAAGTCACTTAACTCTTCAGTTTCCTTAACTGAATGGAGATACTAATTGTGCCTACTTCACAGGGTTGTTCTGATGACTAAGTAAAAAAATACTCATATGGCGTTTAGCTCACTGCCCTGCACATAGTAGAGACTTCATAAATATTGGTTTCCTTCCTTCCCTTTGCAAACCTTAAAGTGCTATAAAAAATGCTAGATAGCTTTTTCAGAAACTAGTTGCCACTAGAGGGGTCAATGATGGATGGTCAAATATTAATCTCTAGGTGACTTCCACCAATCCATTATGAACTAAATGCTGTTTATATACAGATAGAGACACAGAATTTATAGACATGCATTTACTCTCTGCAATATCTATCTAACGATTTAATCTTGTGCAGTGTCTTTTGGAAATGTGCCTATAGCTCTAGAATTCTGTTCAGAGCCTCTAAGTATAATTTTAAAAATCTAATGAAACTAAGCAAAAGTTGATTTATCGATCTGTTGAATCACCTTAAAAATGATCATCATCATCTGTGCATTTGCTCTTTCAGTAGTAATTAGGTCTAGCTCAGGATATACTTAGAAAGATTTGGATGCAACATCCTCTATATTGCAGACCTCTTGTGTACATATATATTTGCATATACCATGGAATAATGAAGGTAAAATAGCTACTTTGTGAATACTACTCATTGCCTTAGGTGATGCAAATGCAGAAATGCACTTCCTTGTGTCGGAAGGAAAAATCTATATATGATTATTATTTGGACTTTCTGACAAACTTGTCATTATATTATTGCCTTAATGAATGTATGCAATGATTAATGATGTTCCTTTTTTATATACATGGCATATTTTGTCCACAGCATAGCAATCAAATATTGTTTTTGCAAAGGCTTATTAGGCACTGTGTTGTAGTGGAAAGAGTGTGAGACATGGAGTAAGGAAGTCAGAGGGATCAAATAATGCCTCTGGCATTTACTAGCTAGTTTGATCATGGGTCAGTTATTTAACAACACCAACCAACACCACCACGATAATAATATTAATAACAATAATAAAGCACTTTAATAATAATATATAACATTATGATAATAATGATGATGAGACATAGGACTTTAAGGTTTACAAAGAGTTTTGCATAATTATTTTGTGTGATTCTCAGGACAACCCTGAAGGAGAGGCATTATTATTATTTCCATTTTTTCGGGGTGAGGAAACTTGCCTGAATTAAATGATTTGTCCAGGGTCACACAGCTATTAAGTATCTGAGGCAGAAATAAACTCAGGCCTTCCCGGCTCCAAGTCCAGAAGTTTATCCAGAGTCGCCTAGTGAACCCCATCAGTTTTCCTACTTGTCAAATATAAACGAAAATCTCTGCATACCTACTTGATAGATTGGTTGTCAAGGAACAGTATTTTGCAAACCTAGAAGTTCTTGGCAGACTTCAGCTAATATTATTATCAGAGTTGCAAATATTATTTTGAAAATTATATTAATCATCTATTTTTGTTGGAGGTCAAATAGCAGTGGTCCTGGGAACAGTCACTATCTTGCTAACATTTTTTCATATTTAATGACCTGCAAACTCTTGAATAGATAAAAATGATTGTTCCTTTAAAAAAATTAAAAGTATTGGAAAATAATCTCATTTTTCTGTAGTCTGACTGGAAGCATCCTCCAAAGAATTGAAAGCACTTTTGGGACAATTCCAGTAGCAAACAGGATGATGGAGGAGAAATTGCACTTCACCCTCTGCCTATGTGAATTAGACTTCTTTATCGTAAGTATTTTTAAATCTGTCTGTTTAATGACTATCTATTACAGGCATCTATTAAAATTTTTGCACTTAATTTCTTTAAAACATTTTAATTTATTTATTTTTAATTTTCAACATTCATTTCCACAAGATTTTGACGTACAATTTTTCTCTCTCCATCTTTCCCTACCCCTACCCCAAAATAGCAAGCATACTGAATACCCTTTACCCCAATCTGTTTCCTCTTATATCTTCCCGCTTTACCCGCCTAACTTTCTAGTAGGGCAAGATGGCTTTCTATACTCCAGTACCTGTATATCTTATTTCCCAGTTGCATGTAAAAAACCAATTTTTAAACATTTCTTTTTAAAACTTTAAGTTCCAGATCTTTTTCCCTTCCTTCCTCCTCACCCACCCCTACTGGGAAGAGAAGTGATTCAATATAGATTGTACATGTGGAGTTATCCACATCATTTCCACAGTAGTTACACTGTGAAAGACTAACTATATTTCCCACCATCCTATCCCACCCAGAACTTATTCTGTGTTCTCCTTTGACCCTAACTCTTTCCAAAAATGTTTGCTTCTAACTACCCTTTCTCTCAATCTTTCCTCCCTCCTAGCCTCCCCCCTCATCTCCTACCCCCCTATTTTCCTATAGGGTAAGATAGCTGAATGAGTATATATGTTGTTCCCTCCTCAGGCCATATTCAGTGAGAATCAGGTTGTCCTGTCCCCTTTCAATTTCCTGCTCTTTCCCTCTATTGTAACAGTTTTCTCTTGTCTCTTTTATACTAGATAATTTACCCTAATCTATCAGTCCCTTTCTTCTTCTCCCAATGTATTTCTCTCTCACCTTTTAATTTTATTTTTTAGATATGATTCCTTCATATTCATCCTGTGCCCTCTGTCTACATATACATGAACATATGAATGCTCACACTCACATATATATTTTTATACACATATGTCCTTTTATACATACATATATGTATGTATACATATGCATATACATACATACAAACATACATAGATATAGATATAGATACACATATACATATACACACACACACACACACACACACACACACATATATATATATGTATATATTCCCTTCAACTATCCTCATACTGAGAAAAGTCTTATGAGTTAACGATTATCATTTTTCCATGTAGGAATGTAAGTAGTTCAACTTTAATAAGTTCCTTATGATTTCTTTTTCCTGTTTACCCTCTCATGCTTCTCTTGCTTCTTGTATTTGAAAGTCATATTTTCTGGTCAGCTCTGGTTTTTTCATCAAGAATGCTTGAAAGTCCTTTATTTCATTGAATGACCATATTTTTCGCTGTAGCACTATGCTTAGTTTTGCTGGGTAGAAGATTCTTGGTTTTAGTCCTAGCTCCTTTGACCTCTGGGATATCATATTCCAAGCACTTTAATCTCTTAATGTAGAAGCTGCTAGATCTTGTGTTATCCTGATTGTGTTTCCACAATACTCAAATTGTTTCTTCCTGACTGCTTATAGTATTTTCTCCTTGACCTGGGAAATCTGGAATCTGGCTATAATATTCCTAGGAGTTTTCTTTTTGGGATCTTTTTCAAGAGGTGATTGGTGAATTCTTTCAATTTCCATTTTGCCCTCTGGTTCTAGAATATCAGGGTTTTGCTTGACAATTTCTTGAAAGATGGTGCCTAGGCTCTTTTTTTGATCATTGTTTCAATTAGCCCAATAATTTTTAAATTACTCTCCTGGATCTATTTTCCATGTCAGTGGTTTTTCCAATGAGATATTTCACATTGCCTTCTATTTTTTTCATTTGTTTGGATCTGTTTTATAGAATCTTGATTTCTCATAAAGTCATTAGCTTCCAATTGCTCCAATCTAATTTTGAAGTAGTTATTCTCTTCAGTGAGTTTTTGATTGGCTTTTTAAAGCATTCTTCTCCTTATTGGCTTTTTGGACCTATTTTGCCATTTGGGTTAGTCTATTTTTTAAGGTGTTATGTTTTTCATTGTATTTTTGGGTCTCCTTTAGAAGGCTGTTGACTTGCTTTTCATGATTTTCTTACCTCATTCTCATTTCTTTTCCCAATTTTTCCTTTACTTCTCTTACTTGAGTTTCAAAATCCTTCTTGAGCTCCTCCATGGCCGGTAAGCAGTTCATATTTTTCTTGGAGGCTTTTAATGCAGGAATTCTGACTTCATTGTCTTCCTCCCACTCCATGCCTTGATCCTTTTTGTCCACAGAAAAGGATTATATCATTTGTTTGTGCTCCTTCTGTTTGCTCATATTGGCAGCCAGTTACTTGAGTTTTAAGCTCTTCACCATTGTAGAACTCTGCTTCCAGAATGCAGAAAGCTATGTCCCAAATCACTGGGGCTTTTGCAGCTGCTAGAGCTATTATATGGGTACTCTCTCTGCAGCCCCCACAAGCTCTGGCTCATTAGTAAGACATCCCAGGACTACCACCCAAGACTGTAATCCAGATCCAAAGGTCAAAGCAAGAGTGCTTAGCCTCTGAATGATCTCATGGTCCCCCTACAATCTTCAGGCCAGGAGCTCTGGAAGCAGCCACATGGCAGTGGCTGCAGCCACCATGCTTCCTCTGCTTCTTGCTAGCAGCTAGACTGCCCTCCCCCTGTTTGAACAAAGTTCCATACTGACCTTTTACATTGTCTTTGGCATTTGTGGATGGAGAAGTCTGGAAACCACCACAGCTGCTTGTGATCCACTCTCCCAAAGTCTGCTCCAGTCATGGCAGGTGGGGGATGGCCTGGGGCTAAAATTGCTGGCTCATGTGGGGTTGAGCTTGGCTCCCAGTGTACTGTGATGGACCCTTCTTGCTGGCCTGCCAAGCTTCCTTCAGTAGATTTGTTTCTCTCTGTCACTTTGTAGCTCTAAAGTTTGTTTAGAGTCATTTTTTATGTGTATTGGAGGAGGTAGAAGCTGGAGCCACACGGAAGTCCTGTTTCTACTCCACTCCACTTTATTTTTTTATTGGTTAAAGGATCATATTCTTTTTCTATAGATCAAGGAAGGTGATCAGTTATAATAATATACCAGTTCCAGCAAAACTTATTTTTTGATTTCTTAGAGATATTTTGAGTTCTATAATCTTAGCCTGGGATTTACTTTTATTTAATAAAAGATAGAAAGATCCTTATTCTAGCTACTAGGTCATATCTTGCTGGGAATTTAGTAAGTGCTAAATTTTTGCAGCCTATAGTGTTTTTTTACATAATTTATACTCTTTATATGCAGAACCTGGATAAATCTGTATGTTTGAGCTCCTTCAGGATAACTTATCTAAAATTCAATCGTATCCTAGATTGTTGTTATAGATCCTTTTGCTACTACAAACAAAACTCCATGACTCAGTCATTAGTTGTACACTTCTGGGTTGACATATTGTTGGCTGAGCTCATTTGGATATCACCTGTGGAGGGGCTTTTTATTTCTTTCTTGGATCTTAGTCATTTCATATGTTTCATCCACAGGTAAACCTTTTCAATTATAGCTAAGCTGTGAACCTCTTGTCAGTCTTTACTATTGAATAATGAAATGAGGTCTACTTGTTCCAAATGCATTTCTCTAAGTTTTTAATCTGCTTATCAAGTACTTTGGGAATATATTTCAATTTTTGTTCTCCTCTTTGATGAAACACGCTAATATTTCTATGGTACCTGTATTCCACACTGTGTAATTTTTTGTTAGTATATTTTCCAAATCTGTTATGGTTCATTTTACAATTTTGAAATTGTATGTCCATATTGGTTTCACACTGGCGTCAATTATGAAAAAAAAAAAGTATTCTTTCTAATGGTCTTCAATATGGGACTATCAGTCTCTTGATATACACAGCCGTGACTTTTTCCTGATAGATTTATGATTGGTGCAACTTGCTTCAAAGAGACCAACATATTTGCAAGCATCACTTTTTTGCCATTGCTTCACTTCGACCTCCTGTTGTAGGCACGGCAGCAATGCCATCATGCTCACAATTCAGACCAAATTTGGAGATTAAATAAGGCACTCGTTAATTCTTGAACAAAAGAGGTTTACTTTGGCCCCAAACAGCAAGGATGTATAGTTAAGGATACAGAGGTAATCCTCAGATTGGTAGACAATGGTTACCTCTACTTCTACCGATAAACATGTCTGATCATCTCATCTACAGGATATGGTGACTTTCCTGGTATTAGGTACCAAACAAGTCTGTCCCGGAATCTTTTTTTTACACCTCCAGGCCTGAAAACTTTGTGAGGGAAACTGGGGCCAATCAGGTTGTGTGGTAGGGTGGTGGTAGGGGTGATGGTGGGGGTGGGGAAGCTGGAACCAATCAAGGGTAAGGAAGTTGGGGAAGTTATGTCAGGAAAAATTAAATGTGAAGCCTATAGTCTCTATCTTCACAAGAATTTTATACTTGTAGTCATATATAGGTATAGCTTTATAACAATATCTATATCTGTGTCTATATTTGTATGTGTATGTGCATAGGTGTGTGTTTATATGTATAATAGTTGGAGAAAGATTCCACAAGATGAAAAGTCATGGAGTTGAAATTTTGATGTCATTCATGTCTATAAAATGATAACATGCTGTTTGGAGAGTCTGAAAAGCTAGAATGTCTCTTTAACTTGGAAGCCATATTTGATTCTAGTTAGAAAAGTTGATAATGAATTTAAGACAAGGTAAAACCATAATATACCTAATTTCATATAATTTGTTCTTATGTTGGTCATATATTTTACCTAAAGAACAGACATAAAATACTTTATCATTCCCACTATAATTCTTCTGACCTCATCATTCAACTGAAATTGCCCTCTCCAAAGCTACCAGGGACGTTTTAATTGCCAATAGTAAGGACCATTGCTCAATATTAATTTGTCTTGAACTTTCTTCAACTCTGACGCTTTCAATTGCCTTCTTTTCCTGGATTCCCTCTCGTCTCTAGATTTCCACGACAATGCTTTCTCCTGGGTTCTTCCCCAACATGTATGATGTCTTTTCTAAGTCTCCTTTGTTCAATCTTCCTCCAGGTCACATCACCCAAAAGTCTGCTCTGGGCCTTCTTTTTCTTTACTGTTTGTTTGGCTTGTTGACCTTGTTACCTTCTATGGGCTCAATATTTTCATTGTAAAAATGACTGCCATATCTATATATCCAGCCCTAATTTCTCTCCTGAGTTCTATTGTGATATCTCCAACTGCCTATGGGACTTCCTGAACTAAATGTCTCAGTGATATCTTAAATTTGACAAGTTCAAAAACCTAAATCATTTTCTTTCCCTCAATACCTTCTCCTTTTCTAAGCTTCCTTATTACTATTCTGGGCAGTGTCTTCCTCTTAGTCAACCAGGTTCACCAACCTTGGGGTCTTACTTGACCCCTCTCATCCTCACTCCACATATATAATCTGTTTCCCAGTTTTGACCATTGCTGCCTTCACAATATTTCTCTTATACTTCCATTTTTCTTTACCCTATCTGACTAGTTCATTAGAACGCCTAGTTATAAAGCTAAATAGAATATTTATTAAGGGTAGCCCATATTTTAGGATGACACTAAGCTTAGAATCTAGGGAAAAAAAGATAAAAAACATCCAAGCCCTCATAGAGCTAACATTTTAAAGGGAGAGACAGATGATAAAGGGGAACTAAAGCAATATGTTGGGAAGTAAGTGGTATAGTACGGTAATAAGGAGAACTGGTTCCAGACAAGATAAGGTGAAATATATCAGCTATCTTGTCTATCACCACCTATAATCATGAATTTACTCATGTACAAGTGATGATAAGATATTTTGGTTACCTCAAAAGTTAAAGTGTCTCTTTAACTGGGAAGTAATATTCAGTTCTGTTTAGGAAGAAAAAAAATGCCTATAAACCATCAGAAATCAGCCTCTCTAGGCAGAGCCCAAGAATAATATTGTTTGTGTGTGTGTGTGTGTGTGTGTGTGTGTGTGTGTGTGTGTGTGTGTGTGATAGATACAGAGACAGAGACACACACAGACAGAGTGACAGAGACAGTCAGTTCCTGTCTGTTTACCTGCTACCACTAGAAGTGGGAAGGGTAAGTAAGATCTGAGGATGATATTCCAAATGGAGGTGGCATTGTATGTGGATGGGTAGAAAGTATTAGAGAGGCCTGGTTTTGGGAAAGGTAATGATGGGTAGGATAAAGGGGGAAAAAACTCATGAAGTGTTATTGAAAAAAAAAAAAGGACAGGCCCTTCCAAAAAATGGAGCCTGTACAATAAAATCACCAATGGGTAAAGAGTGGGTGGGTGGGGGGTGCAGAAGGGCAGCATAAGTCATTCACTATAGTTTCTAATTGGCTTTCTTTATCCTTATTTATTCTGGAGTAAACTTTACGGTAGGAGTGGAAAATTCTGCCTTTTATTCAGGTAGCTATATTGACAGGAAGTCCTTTTTCACTCATTTCATCTGGAAAGCAGCATTGGATACTGATCTTTGCTTTCAAATGGTCTCTGCTTCTCATTGGCTTGGTTAGGTATGATTTTCCTTGCCTCTGCAAGGAAGGCTAAGGATGTAATAATCTGCTGCACTTCTATCTGTCCCTAAAACTCCTTTTTTCCCTTGCCTTAAGCAATAAAATGGGATTTAGGTAAAATATACCAGTCTATGTCCAGGTAACATTTTCTGTTAGTCATAAATTGTTTATTTATTTCAGCATGGGAAATACCTTGCCTTGGTCATTGTTACATCTATTTTCTTCACTTTGTCTGAAAGCTCATCATTTATAACAACCAGTGTTAGAATACATGCAATTTTATCTAGATAATACATGGATAAATTATTCAATTATTAAGAAAGTCTTCCAACAAATTTTTCTTGTGTTGATACGACTATTAATTCTTGAGACATGAGCCTTGCAGGTCCTCCTAATTAAGGCAAGTTTTAAATGGGAGCCTGATGATAAAATAAAATGTGTGTCTGTTCAAGATCTAACCATGCTAATTGCAGATAGTCCTCACCAAGAGGCTGGCTACCAGCTCTTTAATTGTTTTGATCTGCTCCACTGAAAAGGAACATCTACCTGAGTAAAGAGGGGTTTTGTTCTCCATCTTTAGAGGTATCACACTGACTTGTGGTATCACGAAGCTTCTAAAGTGACGCTGAAATTTAAATATGTTGTTCATAATTTTGTTGTAGACTATCACCATAAATAAATGCTCATCTGCAACAGAGTAGAATGTTGTTGCAATTGAACCACTGACAAGTTTTACTAACTTCTTAGATAGCAAAAACCAAAAATCTTAATAAAAATTACTACTGTTACGTAAATGAAATTACATGGTTGTAATTTGAAATATCTAGTTCTACTAATACTTTGCCTCTGAGTAAACACTAAAATAGATTAAGAGACCGTTTATGTTTTGATTGAAAATGTTTACATATAAGCTAAAGAAGACACTATAATAATAAAAAAAAAATTCACCATTAATGGGAAGAATGGGAAGAATAGTATTACATTTAATGAAATATTTTGATCTGGTAAAATATTTTTAAAAATGAGTCATTAGCACATGGAATAGAAGCACAGATAATTTTATGCTTTCAGTGCTTGACAGATGATTCTGAAAACAAATAGGTATGGATGTGATTACTTATAAGATCGTTACATACTGGTACTATGCTATACTTCCTTGTGTACAAGGCTTTTTGGTTCCACCTGGGAGTGAGAACTAATTTATATATCAGACAGAATAAGGGGAGGGGTTGAGAGAGAGACAGAGACAGGGACAGAGACAGAGAGATAGAGACAGAGAGAGATAGAGACAGAGAGACAGAGACAGAGAGACAGAGAGAGATAGAGACAGAAAGACAGACAGAAAGGGACAGAGACATAGAGAGAAACAGAGAGACAGACAGAGAGGAAGAGAACACATGAGACAAAAAACAAGGAAAATGTAATTGTCAGTTGGGATCAACTTACTTTGTTTCACCTTGCTTTCCAAGTTGTTCATTTTAGAGGTAAGTTAACGGAATGGAATGCCTAAAAGATGCTAGGTGGAAATTTCAGTCACCTGATACAGGCTCATCCTTGATCTGAATATAGACTTTAATCTCTGTCCTTCATAGGTATTCAAGATAGCCAGCATCACCACCCTACACCATCATCACTGGAGATAGAAGAGTAGGAGGAATCTTCCTCTCTAAAATGTGTTTTTCAGTGTAGTAATGCATGCATTTAAAACTCATTCTTTGATTTTTCAATTTATTCTTGTTGAGGCTGACAGTGCTGAAGGGTTGTTCTGAAAAGAGATTAGAGCTGCATAATAGAATGGTAGAGAAAATGATACTTGGTTACTGCCAGGGTGAATATGAAAAATTATTTTATTTTAATGACTAGGATGTTGATGTTTGGGAAACACAATATTTGGGTAAAGTGCAAATTAAGTATTCAACTATTCAACTTTGTATTTAAAATAAAATTTAAATTATGGTTTATTATTTTTCCATATGAAAACTAAATTACAAGAATTAAAACACAAGCCAGAAACATTTTGTATTTACAATGAAGAACAAGGTACCATCTTGGATGATTAGAAAGTCCTTGGATCCTGAGGCTACATATTCTCATATAGACTTTAACTAAATATTAATTATTTAAATACTTGGATGAATTATGGGAGAATATGAAGCTTAAGTGTTGTTTTTGGACAGGAAAGGGCATACCAAAATTAAATTAGAACTAACATTTATATGATACTTTAAGATTTATAATCTACTTTTCTTGCAACTACCCTGTAGTTGATGCAAATGTTATTAATCCCCTTATACAGATTAGAGAGACTCCAAGAGACTGAGAGTCTCTGATAGACACTCAGAGTGATTAAGCACTTTGCAAGTTTTTGTATGCCCACACTTACAGTAGTACCTGGTGGATAGTCAGAATTTTATAAATATTTGTGAACTAACTGACTTACTAATGTCAGAGGCAAGATTTCGACCCTGTACTCGTGACTCCACATCCTGCACAATTTGTGATACATCATACTTTATGACAATGATAATAGTAACACTGTCTATATCACTGGAAATTAACGGAAGGAATAATGAGCTAGACATACTAACTTCAGAGCATTGTTGTGAGGAAAGTGCTTTGCAAATTTTAAAGGACTAGAGAAAAGCAAGTTCTTATCATAATTATTATAGTATTACTCTTGGTTAGAAGTCAATAGGGCAGGGTTCTAAATTTGGATTACATTTTTTACATTGTATTAAGGACATATATATTTTTAAGAAAGTCACCTAACATCTTGGTTGTACAATTTTCTACCCCCTTTAAAAAAATAAAGAAACAAACAGGGGCAGCTAGGTGGCACAGTGAATAGAGCACTGACTCTGGAGTCAGGAGGACCCGAGTTAAAATCCAGCCTCAGACATTTAACAATTACTAGCTGTATGACCTTGGGCATGTCATTTAACCCCAATTGCCCTGCCCTCCCACCTCCAAAAAACAAACAAACAAAAAAGCATAAATGGCACATGACCAGAGCATAGTCTTCTTGAGTGGTATAGGCCAGGGTGTGTACTTAAATGGAGCCCTCTGGGGGTGGCTAGCTGGCACAATGAATAGAGCACCAGCCCTGGAGTCAGGAGGACCTGAGTTCAAATCCAGCCTCAGACACTTAACAATTACTAGCTGTGTGATCTTGGGCAAGTCACTTAACCCCAATTGCCCTGGCTTCCCCCCTCCAAAAAAAAAAAAGCAAAGAAAAAAAAATAAATGGAGCCCCCCAAAAATCAAAACAACAAAATATCCAATATCCATCTGTTCCTTATGCCTCTTTCAGATAATGAACTGACCCTGATGCCTCGACTCTGCCTTTTTATGAAAAATGACCCAGATTCTTAAACTAGGGTAGGATTAGTGAGGATTAACCTCCCAGATCAGCACTCATTCCCCTATTTTGTCATAACTCCTCTCCTTTATTATGTTATTGACTGTGTGCAATATTCATTATATTCCCCTTTTTCAAAAAGGACATTATTTTAATGTATTTAATAACATTTCATGATTGTAAAAAAGCAGCATTATTCGATATATAGTAAGGGAGGTATTACAGTAAGTATAGTAGAGATCTGGCCTCATAGCCAGAAAAACTTGATGTCAAGTCCTGGCATTGATGTACTCTAGTTCTGTGATGATGGCCATGTGACTTAACCTCTCAGTGCTCTAGGCAACTTATGAAGACTTAAATTTGCAGAGAAGGTGCCAACATAAATTGTGAGTGTGGCTTTTCTCACACAGGGGTCCTCTATATTAATGATATCACAGGCCCAATCCCTATCCCAATCCTTATTCAATATGCAATAGACAGACCATAATATTTCCTTTGATATGTCAACCACACATAACTCAAAGGTTCAAATCCCTTTTGGTCTAATAGCCATACTTCTCTCCTCACTGTGTCCTCTCTCTCTCACTGTGGCTCTCCTCCTGGGCTGAGACCTAACCAAGAAGTTTCTTTTGCAACTTAAATCCCATGGAGAGCTAAATAAAAGAGATCATTTTGGCCCACACTCACATAACCTGTAATATCTGAAATTAGACACCATGTATGAATATAAACCAGGAACCCAATGTTATATAAACCTTTTCAGTTCTCCTACCCCTTGTTAAGAAAGTGAAATGCCCCTCAGTTTTTATTTGTCCTCATAATTCCTATACTATGCTCATATGGTTTCTGCCCGAATATCATAAATCCAAGTAATGTTATGTGTGAAATTAATTGACATTCATCCACTCATTTCTCATTTGGTTCACAATCTATACTGTTCTCCATTTGACTATTCCTCTTTCTTTCCCTACCCCCTTATCATAGATTAAGTGCCTTTAAACCATATACCTTAGCCTCCTGTATCATACCTGGCATGCTCACTCTCCATGTTGCAACAGAGAGTGAAGATGTGTTACAAAAATAACATACTACCCACCTCTTGAGTCTCTTGTGATTTTGAGTGAGATTGATAAAAGGCATGAGCATATTTTAGGAGGAAAAAAAAGGGCTATAGTAACAAAGGGGGTAATCATTATTTCTTTTAGAAATGAAATGACTAGAAGGCATGAACCACCTTTGCATAGAGTTCTCAAGTCTAGTCCTATATAAAACAAAGAACTTGAAAAATATTCTTTTTAAAAAATTGTTTTGTTAATTTACTTTTATTTTACGAGATTCAGTTCCACAATCCCTTGAGTTTCAAATTTTCTTCCCTCCCTCTCCCTGTCCCCCCATGGTAGCTTGCAATCAAGTATAGGATCTGCAAATACTTTCACTTTGAGACATTATTGACAAATATTCTTCACAGATGAGTTTAATTGGGGATCAGTTTTTATGTGCCCAGTGTTACTTTGATGATGTTTAAATTGAAAATAAGTAAATTTTGTAGTGTTCATTTGCCACCTAAGTAGGCATTAATTTTCTTCTTGTGTACAATCATATGTTTGTATGACCCTCAAAAAGGGCAGCTCTGGGCTCCTAAAGACCCAGATTCAACCTGATGAGACCTAACTCTAAGAGGGGTCAGATTTTTTCTCACTTTCTCTGCTGTCACCCCAGTGTACCTCAGGCAAATCTGCAAAACAAAGCTTAGATAGGCTAGTGTCTAGGGTGAACTCAAAATGTAAATGAAAGAATTCCTTCAAGAAAAAGTATTTCAGATGCAAAATGGGTATAGGTATAGGGAAGTTACTTATTTCCTATACCACAAAAATTCATAACATAAAAAGGTTCAAAGGAACATAAAGAAATATAGAACATAGAAAAATATCTCAAATACCCCATAATATTCTTTATACTCCCTGTGAAAGGTTAAGGACTTTTGTTGGAGGACTATTCAGATATTTCATAGTCACCTCAAAAAGGACTATTTGAGTAACTCATAAGGTTCAGACTTCAAGGCTAGTCAGGGCATAGTTTTCTTTAGATCTGGAGGAAGTCATTTATAAGAAACATGACATTACACAAAGCATCTTCCTGTCCTTTGGTTACATCAACCAGCATTCATTAATGACCAGAAACTGTGCTAAGCACTAAGGCTACAAAAAGAAAGATGCAAAACTAGCCCTTGTCCTCAAAGAGCTTACATTTTAATTTATTAACTGGTGCCTAAACCCCAAATTCAGGAACCCAATTCAGATGGTTGTCATTAAAGGTGAAGCTATCCATTTGTTGGAATTCTAATTGTTGACCTATACTGATGGAAGGAAATAGAAAGAAAAAAAAAAGACAGATAGGGACTCAAGTCCAGAGTCAGGTCTCCCTAGGCAATCACATGCTTTCCATTACACTTGCTTATATCTGTTTTTGCTTCTGGAGGTGGTAGGGGGAAGAGAAATCTCCTTGCCCCTGGCTTGAAGACTACATGTGAGAAATTTCTAGAAATGAATTCCAAAGCAGAAAGGCCTAAAAAGATCAGGAGAAGATCTTATGACAGCACTAGAATTCACCCTCCTGACTCCTGAGTCTAATCTCCTATCAGGGATCAATCATCTTTGACAAAACCTCCTTCCTCCCCCTACCAGTCAGGAGTTGCTTTGTCATCCAAACAAAACATGTCTTTCAATGTGAAGTCAAACCACAGGTTCAACAACACATGAGATGCACTGTTCTGACAAATGTCTGTGACATTTCATTATTAAATAGATTATAAGAAAACAAACAGTTAATTCTCCATTCAACCCATGCCTATACTTTCTGGGAGTTCTAATAGTTTTTTTTTTTTAAATTTCTTGTAGCCAGCACTGTTGTTCTATATCTATTTTGCTTGGTATTGTTTCTTCTACTAAAAGGAGTTCTTTTCCTATTCTTTCATCATCCTCACCCTCCCTCCAATCATTTACTGTATATGAAGCTCTAATCTTCACAGCATGTAAGGAAACAGAAAGGGGAGTATACCTTGTTTAATGTTTCCAGATTCAACTTACAAATAAATAGGTAATTCAGTCAATTTACTAATGAAAACTCAATCCAAGTCAATGCTTGTTTGAATGAACAAATTTGATTAAATTGGCAGTGACTGCTACTTTTCTTCTAGCTCATGAGAAATTTAAATAGTTACTAATTTTTATACATGTTGTTATTTTTAAAAATTCCATTAACTATTACCACCAGAAGTTCAGTATACTGAAACAAAAAATTCCAAGTTAGGTCATTTTTTAAATTTGTTTTTGTTTTTGATCATTGTTATATTAAACTATCTTTTAAAAAGTCATAGAAACATTTGTTCATAACATCAGCTTAATTCTAGGAAGCACTTTGTTAGCTAAACTACAAAGGAAGCCATATTATTTAGATATTTACAATCAAATTTAAAAACAATCAATCGTAAAGGTCAGAGGACAAAGTCAATCCCCTAATGACATTATAATATTGTGAGGATAACTCAGAAAGGAATTCATATAGGGAAAAAAAAAATTCCAACACTAACAGTTCATCTCTGTTCTGTCCCCTCATGCTACCAGATAGAGGAAAGGTTTTAGAAAGGTAATTTGATAATATTAGACCACTTGTCTGACCAAATGAATAGACCGATAATTTTATTTATCCAAAACGAAGTCTAAATATGAAAGTCTATTAAATGTAGACAAAAGCCAAAATGTTCAGAGTTTTAAAAAATACTACAGAAATGAAACTACCTCAAGTATAACAAGAATTTTAAAGTATTGAAATATTTCAATTCAGATAATTCTTAATCAAGTAAAAAACTTATTTATAAGATTTGAGTCCAAGCTAATTAACTTTTAGATCTTAACCCTTCACCCACACACATTCTCTCTCTAGAAAATGAATTCAATACAATATTATTTTCTTATCATGAAGGAGTATTAACATTCATTGAACAAAAAAAACAAGTTATTAAAAGTGGAGGCAAATGAGGAATTAGTCAGTCAATTTTTTACTGTCTTATTGTTGTCTGAGTTTTGAGTCTCTATGTATCCAATTAGAAACGGATATTGGAAATTTTTTGGGAGAAAGAACATTAAATGCATTTTTAAAAACCTGAAAATTACATTTCCATTCCTCAAATTAAAATTATCTTTTAGGAGAGAAAGTTTTGTTCAGTGATAATGCAAAGATATTGAGGGTATCTGGGAGACAAATTATAGCAAATCCTTCCCTCCAAACTACAGTGGGTTGGGGAGAAGCTGTTCCACTTAGATATCACACAGCCCTTTGGTTTGCAACTCTCTAATGAACTTTAAAAATGATTTGCTTATCATCCCTCTTATGTCCTTACCATACTATAAGCTTAATGAGGGTAAAATCATATCTAAAAGAAAAAAAAAAGACTTTTTATCTAATCTTGCATTTAGAACAGTGTGTCTCACACTCACAGGCACATAAAAATGCCTGTTGAATAAGTAAAGGAATCAACACCTAATGGGAGAAAAGGCAAGCTATATTGTAAGGGTCTTTAAAATATGAATTGAATTTTTCCCTTATCTTTAGAGCACTCAGTGATTACCTTGGTGTTCTCTATATAAAAAAAAAAATCCAATAAATATTTATTATTAGCTAGAATATTTTTGAGCTTGAAGTTTGTAAGCCTATTATTTGCCAGGACTTTTAAGAAGCAACACAATGTCACTTGCAAATGGAGAAAGTAGAGTTATCTCACCATTTATAAGAATCCCTTTTCAATTTGGCCTCAGTCTTCTTCACTACAATGCTCAAAAAGATTGACAAACATTTTTCTCTATTTTATGATATTCAAAGTGAGATGATTGATCTCCTCTGTACTGCCAACAGCAGAGCAGAAGACAAATACAAACACAGAAGAAAGGGTAGGGAACAGGAGACACTTGAAATTTACTTTCAACTGGTCAAAGGAAGGATGAATCTACATATAATTGTGACACTTAATATAGAAACTAAACTGTTGTCAATACTTAAAATGTATGTGCTGAATGGTATAACATCTAAATACTTAACATTAAATACTTAAGCTAAATTGATTTACAAGCAGAAATAGTAAAACTTTAATAGTAGACCTTAATCTAACAAAAGACAAAGAAATTAAAAATGTAAGTGGAATTTTAGAAGTTAATTATAATAGCTCTCTGGAAATTACTAAACAGGAATAGAAAAGAGTACACATATTTTTCATCTGTGTGTAACACTTTTACAAAAACCAAACATAAAAGAGGGTATAAAAATCTCACCAAAAAAAAAAAATGTAACAGGCACTAATATTAAACACATCCCTTGCAAACCAATATGCAAATTTAAAATGTGCTTAATAAAGATCCAGTAAAGGAAGCATTACAATTAACTGATGATTTAATAACAATTCTAAAAACTGGTGAATCAAAAAAATTATAGGAAGAAAAAGATAATTTCACTAAAGATACTGTGAACAATGAGATAACATACCAAAATTTGCAGGATGCAGCAAAAATAGTAAGTAGGGGGAAAATGTACACTTATTGCATACCAATGATCATCAGAAAAAAAGAAAAGAAATAAAATAAGAGGAATATCAATGAATTGGTATTATAGTTAAAAGAAAACAGAAAACCACAATATGAAAGAAGCCTCAATTAAACACAAAAGTAGAAATTTTTAAGATTAAATCAGAAAGTAACAAAATTGAAAGCAAAGATAAATTAATAAATTTAACTTTTTTTAAAACCAAGAAAATAGAAAAGTCATTACCTAATTAAATGAGGAGGAAAATCAAATAATCAGGAAAAAAAAGTAAAGGAAAATTCAAAACTAAAAGAGAAGGAACAAAGGAAATGATTAGAAAATAATTTGCCAAAGTAAAGGCTAATAAACCTAACAACCTAAATGAATGAATATTCAAAACAAAATACAAAATGCCTAGATTTACATCATAGATTATTTAATGATGCCACATTAGAAAAAGAAATTGAGCGTGCCATAAAGAAGGTTGCTAAAGGGAGAAAAATGCTGTATAGTACGAGATTGATTTACTAGTCAATTCTTCCAAAGGTTCAATAAATATTTAATTTGAGCATTATATAATTTTTAAATAAGCAAAAGAAGTTCTACCAATTAGTTTCCATAATAAAAAGAAATGTTAATACCAGAACCAGAAAGAGAAAAAACAAAGAAATAAAACTATATGCCAATATCCCTAATGAATTCTTATGCAAAAATGTAAATAAAATATCCATAAAATGTAAATATTTTGACCAGATTGTATAGATTATGTGAAATTTAAATTATAAATGCAAGGTTACTTTAACATTATGGAAACTATCCACCAAATGAACCATACTGATAATAAAAATAATAAAGATCAAATAAAATAATAAAAACAAATAAGGTTATATCAAATGATGAAAAAAACTTAAGATGAAATACCCACTTTTATTAAAATATAAAATTATAAATTATACCAGTAGATATACATTCCTGTTATATGACAAGTAGAGCCTATTTATAACCAAGAACCTGCATTATATGTAATAGGGATAAAATAGAGTCCTTTCCAATAAGATCAAGGGTAAAGCAAAGATATTGATTGATATCACTACTATTTTATGTAATGCTAGAAATGTTAGCTGTCACAATCTGAGCAATTATAAAATAAATTAAGGAAATAAACATTGTCAAAGATAACTCAAAATTATCGCTTTTTGCAGTAATATGTTTTAATTAGAGAACCTAGGAAGTCAGCTAGATTCAACTGAAACAAATAATGCCAGCAAAGTTGCAGGACATAAAAATACCCATATAAGTCATCAGTATTTCTCTATATTAAAAAAATGAGCAAGAAGAGATAGAAAGAAAAATTTCATTTAATATAATAACAAAACACATAAAATAATTTGGAGTCTATCTAGCAGATCACATTGCTGTTTGGCCTTCATTTTCAAAGAGGACCAATGACACCACAGGATGGTCTTGACTTGAATATGAATTGGATTAAATTGGATCAGAGTTGCATAAAGTCCTCAGCCTAACTCTTTCTTCCAGGTTCATCAGAATGCAGTGGCAAGACAAAAGTTAAGTTGAGTGGCAGAGGCTTGCAATACAGTGAATGATCTTGGCATCTTCCATGTCTAGCAAAATTCCTTCTTTACCTGCCATCATGACCATTGGGACTAACTGTTCTGAGCTGCTCATTCTTCACATACTTGGGGTAGACACCCCCTTAACTCACCAAAGGGTTTGACACCTGTCAGTTACTCTTAACCTGGTTTAGACTGCCTGTCAAGACTGTTTACTCCTGCATATGCTACAGTTTCTAGGAGCCACAGATGAGAGTTAAGTGCTGGGCAGGCATCAAAGGTGGAAGAGCAGTTATGAAAAGGGTTCAATAAACTTTCACACCAGAGGTGATACTCTTCCTTAAACACCCCATATACCAGATCACATAGGAAAAAGAGGAATATGTATATATATGTATATATATAAACATACATACATATATACCTAAATAATTGAAGAAACATTAATTGTTCATAGTTATGCCAAGTATCATAAAAGGGCACTACTGCATAAATTATTTTACTAATTAAATTCCATATCAATGACATTATAAGAAGATAACAAAGAATTTCATCTAGAGGAATAAAAGGTCAAGAATTTGAAGGGAATGGATGAAGAAAATATGAGAAGGAAGGGAGCCTAGCAGTAATAATAATAATAATAATAATAATAATAGCTAGCATTTATATAATGCTTTCAAATTTGGAAATCACTTTATTTTTATATCCTGACATCAATTCCTTGAATTTGATATTAACATTATCTCCATTTATGAGGAAAGTGAAGCAGGGAATAGTTTAAAGGTAACACTAGTGCCTGTATTGGTAATGGAAATTGGAGATGCCCCTGTATTGGCTTGGTTTTTGGGTTGAGTGTTAAAACCCAGAGCATGTGAATCCCACTTGTGGGATGGACTTGTTGACGTGAAGAGACAGAGCCAAACTGGGAGGAGCTGTGAATTGGGTGGGAGAGAGCCCAAGCCTAGAGAAGGCCAGAAGGATTGTGGGAGGGCAGTATTCAGTATCATGGAACCTGAGTTGCTGAGAGAAAGACTGCTGAGAGTCCATTGGAACTGCCCAGGACTTTCGGGAACTGGAACCTGGAAGTAGCAAGGACTGAGGAGGCAGGAGGCATTTTGTCTGTCTGTTTTGATGTTGTTTTGCCAGATTCACCGGATGGTGAAGGACAGTGCTGCTGTTGTAGAGGTCTTGGAACCTGGCTGTTGTTTCAGAAGCCCTGGAGGAGGATTTTCTTGTGGTACCTGCACAGAAATCCTGGAAGAGAGCCTTGCTGATGTTTTCAGGGGTTCTGGGACTGTTCTACAGGCAGAGAGTGACTTGATGAGGACACTGGCTATGGCTTTGTTGATCCTTGTCTCCCCAGGAACTGAGATTGCTGAGGGCTTACCTCGAGTGAAGATGAAAGAAGGACCATTCCTTGGGTATTCAATGCTGAGCTTAACTTTGTTGTAACTTAAGGGTGGAATGCCTTTTGTGTTCTCCTGCCCCTTTTGAGATTAAGGGGTGGGAAGCCTTTGAGTTTTCTTTGTGCTCTGTGATTGACCAAATGAATGTACTTTGTTTATGGTTGGAGACTAATCTCCATTTGAGAAGAGACTTTTGACTGACTAAATGAATGTACTATCTAGGGGTGGAGTAGTACCTGGATTGAATTGAGAATTTACTTGCTAAATGAACAAGTTACACTGGATTTTGACTTTCTCTGTTCTGTGAATGTTTGTTGAATAAATGGGGTTTACTGTGCTGGTAATCTGAACCTTGGCAATTGCCTTTGTTTGGCATTACAATGCCTAAGGTAACACAACTAGCAAGTGCCAGAGGCAATATTTGATCTCAGGACTTATTGACTCTAGGTTCAGTGCTCTAACCACTGAGTGGCCTGGCTGCCTCAAACTATATAAAAACACAGAACTCCTCAAAATGATTTTTAAAAGATTAAGAATAGCTTGATCAGTAGAATAAATTAGGTTCCGCTGCTTGAAAACAAATAATAAATATTTGCTAAAACCAAGAACTTAGACTTTGAGGTAATAATTCACTGTTTGATAAATTCACCTTGGAAATCTGGAAAATAAACTTGTAGAAACTAATCATAAATCGACATTCTGTCCATTAAACAAAATGAGGTACAAATGGTTACATAATTACCCATAAAGGTCATGTCATAAACAAATGAGAAAAAGAAAGACAATATATCTATGCTCTTTCAGTTCTATGGTAAGCAGTCAAATAGGAAGCAGAAAGGAGCATAGAAGATAGAATGTGCAATTTTCATAACATAGAATTAAAAAGAAGTTCTAGTACCAACAATACAAATTCTTCTAAATTAGAAGAAAAGTGAGTAATTGGATAAATAAATTTTAAAGCAAGTTTCTTTAATAAGGGTATCATTACACACACACATACACATAAAAATAAAGGTATTATTCATGTTCGTGTATAGTTATAGACTGACATAGTTCTACTCTATCTCTACTTTTGTCTATATCTGTCTAAATACTTATACACACATGTGTCTCAATAGTGTATATGAGTCACATCTTATGTGACAAAATCCAAAATAAATCTTTATTTTAAAATTGTATTTTATTTTAAATTGTATTTTTATAATTTATATTCATTTTATTTCAAATATATGTGTTGAGGTAGACATTTCTCATGCTGAAATAAGTTTTGCTTAACTATTCATATTTGTTACAAGGAGTGGCATGATAGGCTCTCTCTCTGCTTCTGTCAAGGGAGAGAGGTGAAAGGGAGAGAAAATAAAATTTTGTTAATGAAAAAATAAAATGAATTTTTGAAAAAAAAACAAACATTGCCTTGGATTTTGACACATATAAGAACAAAGGGAATTCCAAATAGGAAGAAAGTTCTAGCAAAAACAGTGAGAAAACCCATTTTGTATTTTGGAAAAAGCAATGTTATTTTTACATTGTAGAGTGAATGGAAGTAGGTAGTGGAAGAAGGTTCAATCAATCAAAAAGCATTTCAGAAACTCCTACTATGTGACATGCACTAGGCTAGGTGATGAAAATGCAAATGGATATAAATCAGTTCCTGTCATACAACTCTTTGTAATAGAAGAGAAGAAAGCCTGGAATGAGGAGGAAAATGAAATAAAACGTTTAAATGGTATTCAGGTTTTGCATAAATTTCTTCAAACATGTTAGTGAATTTGTGAGTTCATGACTGCATGTACTCTCTCTGGTGATATAGATCTTAGCCTATTGAGTCTTTCACATTCTATGCTATTTTTGTCAATATCCTATCCTCAACAGTCCTTTATCTCACCCTCCACCCCCAAATGTGTGAAGGTGTTTCTTCTATGTCTTTGGATGTGGCATCAATGCTGATAATACATGATGATTGTTTTTTTGGTTATCCTTATCTTGCTATATGACCAATGCATAATTTTTACCCCAGTCATATACTTCTCTTATATATCACGTACCTCGTTTCCCCTGAATACTTTCTCATTTGCAATATGTTGCAGCCATGCAAGCACCATGCACCTTTCTGTCAAACATCTATATAATCTCAACAGTGATCAATGATCTCTTTAGTGACCAATTCTGATGGTCTTCTTTCAGTTCTCATTCTTCTCAGCCTCCATGTTGCATTTCACACTATTGACCATCTTCTGGACATTTTTTCCTTTCTGAGTTTTTATAACTTCGCTCTCTCCTAGGTTTTCTTTTATCTGTCTGACCACTCCTTTTTATTCTCCAATGCTGACATATCATCCATATGTAGCCCTCTAATTAGGGTTGTACCCCAAATTTTTGTCATAGGCCTTCATCCCTTCTCCATTTACACTCTTATCAGTTCCCATGGGTTTAATGATCATTTTATTTTATTTTTAATATAAGGGAATAAAACAAGCATTTCCATAACTATGAAAAGTATATGCAACTGCAAATTTACTATGCACAACTTGATATTGTTTTAAACATACAACAAAATTATCATATATTTTTCTTCCTCTCCCCCTCCACAATGGAGATGGCTACCATTAGACCCAAATAAGTGTGTGTGTATACACACACATATACCTACACATGTATATGTATGTATAGACACAGATATGTTTATATGTGCAAACACATGTACATATATGTGTATATATAACATATTTATATATGTATCCACATATATCCACATATATTCACATACATATGTGTGTGTGTCTGTGGATGTAAAATTATTCTATACATACTTCTGTTTATCAGTTATTTCTCTGGATGTACATAGCACTTTTCTTCTTATTTCCTTTATAGTTAATTTGGATATTTGTAATATTCAAATTAATTTATTCACTCAAAGTTGTTCTTCAAACAATATTGCTTAAAACAAATATTCTGTATACAATTTTCTCTTGGTTCTGCTCATTTCACTCTTTATTATTTTGTGTGAGTTTTTCTGTTATCAACTTATTATTTCCTATAGCCCCGTAGTATTCCATCACAATCATAAATTACAAGTTGTTCATCCATTCCCCAACTGATGGGAATCCCTGAAATTTCCAGTTCTTTGCCACCACATAGAGAGCTGCTATAAACATTTTAGAAAATATAGGCAGGCTCTTTTTCTTTTTCCCTAATCATTTTTGGAAATAGACCAAATAGTGATATCACTGGATCAAAGGGTATTTCTATGCAGTTGATTCCAAAAACCAAGCACTGTCTGCCCCATGAGCTACTCTCTCACATCACCACTTGGTAGATGAGTATTTCAGAATGGATACCCAAAGACAAACCAAATAACCTATTATCTTTTGTTTCAATACCTTTGCACGGGTCTTGCCCCATGCCTGTGATATACTCTGTCATTTACTCTCATATATATGTCTGTCTGTCTATCTGTCTATCTATCTATACCCCCTATATATATAAATTTTTTTAGATACATCTTAAGCACTGCTTTTTTCATGAAATCTTTCTGGAACCCTTCCCCCCAGCTTCTCTTGCCCTCTTCCCAAACTTTCTTGTATTTAACTACATTGTATTTATCTTTATTGATTTTATATGCATTGTCTATATATTTATTTCTATACTTGATGTCCTTCTCCAAATACGAATAGTTTATTTACTTGTGCTTGTAGCCCAAGTCCCATTGCACTATAGGTGGTTTAATAAACAACACCATGAAAACACAGGCTCTCCACCTGTCAGGACTATGCCATATATATGTGGAACCATCAGTTAGAGAAAATGGACAAGTTTTGAGTACTGTGAATAAGTTGACATACCTTGGTAGTGTACTTTTCAGGAATGTACACTTTGCAAGTTTCATGCACACATTGCCAGAGCTTGATCAGTGTTTGGAAGGCTCTGAAGGAAAGTGTGGGGGAAAAGAGGTATTAGACTGACTACTAAACTGAAGGTCTATAGAGCTCATGTACTGACTGATCTCACTGTATACCTATGAAACCTTGACAGTATGACAAATAGTACCATGCCAGGAAATTAAACCACTTGTATTTGAATTGTCTTAGGAAGATTCTGAAAAATTAACTGGCAGGATAAGACATTGGACACTCAGCTTTGTTTGCTTGTTTGTTTGTTTTTTTCCGACTAAACTTCGAAGCTTTCAAACTACTGCAGAGAGCACAACTCCAATGGATAGGCCATGTTGTTTGAATGCCAAACATATTCTTACCTAAAAGGTTCTTTTCACAAGAGCTCACACAAGACAAGCACTCTCATGGTGGTCAGAAGAAGTGAGACAAAGACACTATCAAAGTCTCTCTAAAGAACTTTGGAATTGCTTGAATAACATGGGAGATACTGAAAGAGGACAACCCAACATGGCATGCCCATCTCAAAGAAGGCATTGTCTTCTATGAGCAAACAAGAATTGAAATAGCTCAAAAGAAATGTGGAATGCACAAATTTACAGAATCCACTCCAAATGTTCACATGGACTATTTGTACCCTACTTGTGGTAGAACATTCTGAGTTTGTAGGTCTGATAAGGCACAGCTGGTCACACTGTAACTTGACTCTAACATAGTGATATCATTTTGGTCCTCTTTGAGAAGGAAAGACAACATCCAACCTATCACAGTTGCTGGCACATAGCATTTAATTAATACTTGTTGGTTGATTTGATGGACAAATTAAATGAACAATAAGTTGGTCCCTGAGCTGAATAGGAGAAGGAGAATATAACAGATGGTCTGAGAAACAGCAATTATTATTTTTTGCTCCAAGGTTGTTCCTGAAACAAAGATATAGATTTAATGAACTCAGGTTTTGAACATCTACTTTGGGAGCAAAGGGGGAAGACTTGAGAATTTTCCTCATGTTGGGCATTACTGCACAAATAGTGTTTCCTTAATAACCTTCTAATTCCTTTGATTTAGATAAAATACCCCATATCATATCTGGAGAGGAACTTTAATAAGGAATTATTACTAAATGAAACTAAGGTTTCTAATGTACTCTCAGCAGAAATTACTTGAATACTTCACTTCTTAAAGAAAATGGGTTTTGAACACTAGAAAAATTAACCAAATGATTATTTGCATTTTTTTAAGTGGAAAATCCATGTTTTCAAGCCAGATGGCTTAATGGCATAAGCAAGAAATGAGACCCTAGAGATATATAGACATGCCTACATGCACATTTAAACCTAAATATACTAAAACTGAAATCCAATTCAAAAATATTCACGGCTCTGGAACAAACTTAAGTGCAAAAATGCACTTAGGAAAACATCTTTTTTTTGACTTGAGATACATTCAAAAGGTGAATATCAGATTCTCTGTGACTTATGATCATCTCTTTTGCTGGCTGTTTCATTTCATGGAAATAAACAGTAGAAGAAAATGGAGTGTGATAGACGACAGCTTTCAGAGCAACAATAACATTTCAGAAACCCTAATTTAAACTAAAAAGTAAAGAATTGAAAGAGAAGGTTAAGGTTTGTATTATATGGTATTCTTCCCTCTTATACCTGACCTATTAAGTTTTAAACTCTTTTATGCTTTAAATTATAGTTACAGTCAGGAAAGTAACTTTGAAAAATACATATTTATTTTCAATATTTATTTTTCATCAGTAACTTCTATAGAAACTTGTGTGGTTTCCAAATCCATATATTTGCAACTCATTGCTACAAATTCAGTCCAGAATGGGAGAGTCAAGCTCTGTTCTTTTTACTCTTTATAGTGTCATTAGTAATAAAATGTAGATGACTATCTTCCTGCTGATGCATAAGATAGGATTGAATTAAATTCACTGGCCAATGTATGAAAACTCTCAAATGCTTGCTCAGGTTTAAAAAAAAAAAGACAGAGTAAGCAGATCCAAATGCAGAATATGGATCTGTGACTGATAGCTGTGTCAGATTCAAAGGTGGCATTTTTACTGTATTATTTTTGGAAGATCTTCACTGATAATGTTTTAATTTAATAGCACAGAGAAACAAGCTTCTTTATTTCATACAATAGAAAACTGCTGTTGTGTCATTTGTCATTTTGTCCCAAATTTAAGATTTTAAATTTATCTCTATTTATTTTTATCTGATTTTATTCAGCCCTAAAAAGAAGTCTGACATGATGAACAGAGAGGTGGCTTTGAAGGCAGGAAGACCTGAAATTAAACTTTGCCTCTGACACAATAATCATGTGACTTTTCCCATTTCATTGAACTTTTACACACACTTGGCAACTTTTCTTAGACTAGAGGTAACAAAGAATGTACCAATGGGCACTCGTAGAGGGTAGTAATGACTTCCATATATGAATGAAACCATAATTTGAGGGCCTGATCTTTTTAGAACGCTTAAAATCATCAAAAAAAAGTTAGTGATCCCTTCTAGCTTTGCATCAAATGTGAGACCTAAGTTGGGTCAGTCCAGCAGTTTTAAAGTTTTAAATATAGTGAGCCCGCATGGAAGGTAAGAAGTGATTAATAACAATCTTAAGTCAACTACAAGGTTAAAAGGAAATAAAATAACATTTAAAATGTCAACTTCAGCCTTAATGGTCACCAAGTAAGGTCAGGAGAACTATATTCCATTAAGAACTCAGCAGTCCCTACAGTGAACAATCAGCTTGGTGTTTCCCACAAGCAATAAAGGCTAAGTAGTGATCACAGCAACCAGTAAGCCAGGCTTTCCTCAGAAGTACTAGAAACTCTTCAGTCCCTATGGCAACCCATCATCTTGCCATTCTGGAGAGCAATAATAGCAGCACAGTTTTCTCTGATGAAATTTCCTTCTAAGCAAAGACTTTTTATACTACTCCCTTTCCCAGATCTACTTACTTACAGAGCCAATATAGCTCTCTTGCTGATGAAACAACTGTCTCATATGTAGAATGCTAGGTGGGGTTACCCATGGAAAATTTTCAAGAGAAGGGAAAGGAGCAGAAGCAAAAGGAAAAGAAGGGAGGGGCTTTGCCAGTTGTACACCCCATCTTCAACAATGCATAGAGACAACTTCTACCACAACATATAATTAGATGCCTTTATCCAAACCTTTAATATAAATTAAATAACACACGTCAAAGCAAAGATCTCTTAGACTCTGTATAAAAGCCAGCCTTCATAGCTGAAATAAAACCATTAATGATTATACATTAGGTGAAGGCTTTTAACTAGTTCTAAATCCACTTAATGATACTATCTTTTAGCCCATATGTCTTCATCTTGTTGACAAGAAGAGCCTAAAAGACTTAGTCAAAGACTTTTAGGAATTATAGCATTTCACTGATTTATTGACCTAGTAACTATTGAAAAGTAAATATTTGTAAGTTAGCAGGACATATCCTTGATGGTTCCTTGTGGACATCAAATCCTTTTCTAAGTATGTTAGATATCGCTTTAATAATACATTCTAGATTCTCTAGTGTAATAAATAGTTTTGATCTAAAACCAAGAGCCATACATATATGTAATTGACATTACCCAGTGGTCTTTTCAATAAGATTATAAGTAAAGCAAAGATATTCATTATCAATGTAGTATTTTACATAATGCTAGAAATTCTAATTATAGCAACAAGACAAGAAAAATAAATTGATATAAACACAGAAAAGGAAGTAACAAAATTATCACTTTTCTAGATTATTTGATCTTCATAGAAAATCCTAGATAGATACCTAATTGAATTAAGTGAAACAACAACATTAGCAAAGTAGCAGGATAAAATAAACCCAGACAAATCAACAACCATTCTATTGTAATGGTAATTAATTTAGCAGATACTTAGCCCTTAATAACTCAGGGCAAAGTACCTCTTGAAAGAGGTGGAGGGTGTGGACTCTGTCTCCTGTTGCTGATGTGGCAGGAGGGGGTTGGCTGAGACAGGAGGCCAGTGTGTGTATTTAAGAAGAATTCAAGAGACAGAGAATCAGAATCAGGAATATTCCTCCTGGTGGCTCCTGGTGGAGGAAGAATTGTGGAGACTGGAGCCAGCTGAGAGAGAGAGAGATAGACAGAAAGAGAGAGAGAAAAAGAGAGAGAGAGAGAGAGAGAGAGAGAGAGAGAGAGAGAGAGAGAGAGAGAGAGAGTTAGCTTCTCTCCCCACATCTGGAAGCTGACTGAGAACTGAGTTGGAGTTTTTCTTGAGACCAAAATATGATGAAGGCAGAAATTGCTGCCTCCTGGAAGGCTGAGATTCCTTCTGGGTCCTAGGGCCAGCCGAACTGCTGGAGGACTGAAGAAGGATGACCAGGAAAAGCCTTTTTTTTTTTTTGTGGCTTTGTGGATCCTTGGGTTCCTGGCAATAGAAGTGGTGAAGAGTTTGAGATGTGCTGCACCCTGTGAGCTTCAGTGTGCAACAAGAACTGCCTGGAGGACTGGAGGAGAACTTGGGTGCCATCTGCCCCTGAATCCAGGTGACTTTTTGGTGCAGTGGTTCTCAACCTTCCTAATGCCGTGACCCTTTAATACTCGTATGTGGGCAGACCTGCCTGGAGAGGGATAGAGGAGTGGTGTCTCGGTTCCTAAGACCATCAGAAGTATGTGTTTTCCTATGGTCTTAGGTGACCCCATTCAACCCTCAAAGGGGTTGTGACCCACAGGTTGAGAATTACTGGCTTGGTGGATTTGGGTAGGAGCTGGGACCATGTAAGGGGATCCAGGAAATCTGAGAGACCACACCGAGTCAAATGAAGAAAAGGCCTCCGCTTGGATGCATGATGAAATTGAAGTGTGCTAGACATTGAGGCATGGAGGGTTTGTGTGATTTTCTAATGATTGTATTTTTTGATTAATGATACTTAGTGAATGATTGCTAGGTAAGTGATTGATTAATTTGATTTATGATTGCCCCATGAGTGGCAGATTGATTATTGCATTGCGAATTGATTGGATGATTAAGTAAGGAGGGTTTCCCCCTTAGGGAAACCAGATGATTATTCTTTTGTTCTTTGTTCTAAATATTGTGGCCACTGTAGTGAAAACTGTGTAGCCATTCTAATATTAAGCTATTCTGAACACTATATTGTGATTTTCTGTGATAAGATGTAATGTTGTATATTGTGATTTGGTGTGAATGTTTGCCTTGATTTGTAATGGAATAAATGGAGTGTTCACTATATTGTGTAACCCAAACCTTAAAAGTTGTTCACAGTAGCATTCTTTTGGGAATCTGCTAATGCATGTTGTCACATCTACATAATATCAACAAAACCAAAAGAAAGACAGAGGAAAAAAAAAAAGAATTCCATTTAAGATAGGTAGAGAACATATTAAAAATATTTATGATTCCATCTACCAAGACATATTTAAGAAATATATAAATATAAGTACACTTTTTTTAGAGAAGTAAACACAGAACGAAATAGAAGCCCAGATAATAATTATTTAAGGTTGATCAGTACCAATGACAATAATATCTAAATTAATTTCCTAACTTAGTACTATACTAATAAAACTAATATAAGATTACTTTAACTAGCTAGAAAAATAATGCCCAAGTTGAAGTGAAAGAACAAAAAATCTGAGTTCTCATGGGAAATAATGGGAAAATATAGGAAGAAGAGGGGTTCCATAACCAGGAGCACCGGATTTCAGTCATAAGTAATCATCATCAAAATTGTTTGTCACTATGGCACAGAGAGATTGATTAGTTGAATACATTAAGTGCACAACCTACAGTACATATAAACACAGCACAACATACAAACAGAGTAGCATAGAGTTCCTTAAACTCAATGATCCCAAGCCCCAACAAAAATGACTAGGGAAACTGGAAAACTATCTGGCAGATTGGTCTGGTAAAAGATCTCATAACATATGCCACAGTAAACATAAAATAGGTATGTGGCCTCCATTTACATATTTGTGAAGATCTTCAAATTCCCATTCCAATTACAATATTACATAATAAATAAAGGAGTAAGAAAAATACATTTCATAATTATGAGAGAAGAATCTATAACCAGATAATGGTCATAATTATCATAACCAAATGGTCATAGAAGATAAAATGGACAATTTTGATTCCATAAAATGGAAACCATATTTTTTTATGAATAAAACCAATGTTCTTACAATTAGAATGGAAACTATTATGTAGGGAAACAATATTTGCATTGCATTTTTCTGTTAATATCAGATGTCCAAGATAAGTAAGCAATTGATTAAAATATATCAAAATGATATCCATTCCCCAATAGATAATTGATCAATGGATATGAAAAGAAATTTCTCAGTGGATGAAATCCAACCTAACAATAACCATAAGAAAAAAACAAACAAACAACTACATAGCAAACATAGATTAAATCAAATTAAGTCACTCTAAAGATCTATGTTATACCTGTAAGATTTCCAAAACTGGAAAGTAAGAAATAATTCAAGTGATAGTGTTGAAAAACAGTAATACAGGGCCATTGATTTAGAAAGAAAGTCATCCTACCATATGGCACCTTAAGAAAGCAATACCAGTAGCACAGTAATTCTACAAACCAAATTGTAGGGACTTAAGTAGAAAATGACTGTCTAGAAAACTGAGACAGTGGGTATAGATTACATGCTTGACAAGTCCAATAGCTAAAGAGAGAACAGATATTAAACTATGGTACAGTCAAATGAAAGGGTAACAAAATCATGTAGAGATATGGTGCTTATAATAAGGACACCTGTGCATGTTCAAAAGTGGAAAGGAAGAAACACATAGAGGGAGAGTGGTTGAAGATGCTGGAGACTCAGTGTATAATTGTGGGAATAGTATCCTAAAGTATTTGAAATGACATTTTTACTCTTTCTTCTCTATAATAGTTTGTATTGTCCCTTTCCTCTGTCTTTATTGTTAAATCCATAGTACAGACCTAGGTTTTATACAGCAGAATAGAACTAACTTTCTGTTAACTATTCTCCCATCTTTTACCCTGTCAATTTGATAATGCAATTCAAAATATTTAATGGACCTTAATTGGAATACTGATTTTTACTATGATCTTTAATATCCTTCCTATATTATCCCTCACATGTGTATACACTTGCTTTCAGTGTCTGTTTTGGGTTCAGACCATCATCTATTATCCTCCAATATTTATGGATGCTGAAGATCAAGAGTATATCATATGAAGACTGGTGAATGAATTCAAGGTGGATAACCTAGAGAAAAGAACATTTAAGAGAAACACACTAGCAGTCTTCAAAGGATATGGAGGACCATCATGTTGAAGAATTTGACCCAGGCGGTCAAAATGAGAGTTGCAGAGAGGCAGATTTTGACTTGATATAAGGAAAGAGTTCCTAAAAATTAGAAATTACAAAAGGAGAAATAGCTGCCTTAAATTAGTGAGTTTCCCCTCACTATAGGTCTTTAAGCAAAAGCTAGATGGACACTTGTTGAATATGTTGTGGAGTTAATTCTTGTTAAAGTTTATGTTGTACTATCTGACCTCCAGGTCTCTTTTAGTACAGCTAAGTAAAATTGCACAGATCACTGAATATCTCATTTCAGATAGTGAGTCTCTTGAAGCAGGGAGGCTGTACCTTACTAGACATCCTTAACAAGCCAGTATTTGTGACCATATTTGCTGGCTTCCATCCTGTTCTGCAAATCTATGTTACTTTTTCTCCAGCTGAAGAGGGAATAATAATGATGACAGCGCACATCCTGTGTCTGGTCTATGTAAGCTTCATTCACAAAAGAGCTGACAATTGCAATATTTATGTTTTTAAATGTAGTATCTTTGCAAAAGCTGATGTGGGTGTTTCAAAAGAAAATTTGATCACCCATTCTACAGGATGTAAGCTTACAAAGGATACTGCTGCTGTGTGAAATTCATTGAGAGGAATCCCTATTCAAAGCAGCCACTGCTTTTATTTGAATAAGTAATCACATCAAGAGTCTACTTCAAATTTACTTAACACATTGATCCTAAGTAGGCATGTCACATTGTCATGATACCAACTAAAAAGGCACAAGTATCTGAGGATCAAAGGTAATTAAGCCATTATGACATGCCACCCAAGACATCCCAGATGGCCTTTGAACTAATACACAGAAAGCACATTTCTAACTCCAGAATCAGTTCATTGCACATGGATATAGAAGCTATTGTTAAAGATTCTTTTCTTAACATAGTTTATAAAACACAAGCTATGTGCTTATTTAAAAATAACCAAGCTTTTATATATTTAATAAAGCTTTAAGTTTCACAAAGTGCCTTCCTTGAAAGACCACTATGAGCTAAGTAGTAGGTATTATTATTCCAATTACATAAGTGAGGAAACTGAGGCCCATAGAGGTACCCCATAGTCACTAGCTATGAGGTTTCAGAGGTGAAATATGAACCCCATTTTTCTGGCTCCAAGTGCAATAGTATATTTATTACATGATAATATTCTTATGATATCTTTATATGATCACTCTATTGTCTCAGTGGCAGAAAATCAAGTCAGTGTTTTATATATATGTATATATATATAATATATATTTATATATATATATATATATATATATATATACACACACACACACACACACATAGAAGTGACTACATTTTTTGTTTAAGTGTATTGAAAGGATTTGCAATGGAAATATGTTGACTGAAGAAGTTTCTTCATTGAGAAACTAATATTCTTAAAATATTCTAAATACTGATGATAATAAAGTCAGCATTAATATTTGCTCAAGAGAATAATATTTGCTAATGTGGCTATTGTATTGTGGCTAGAGAAATGGCCTGAAAATAAGGCAGCTCTGGTTCTCACCCATTGTTGCTGTTCTTGGTCCTTCATTCTCAGAGGACCAATGACATTGCCAGGGAAATGTCTTGACTTGCTAGTGAATTGGATTTAAGTGAGGCAGAGCTGTGCAAAGTTATCAGCCTCAGTGTCTGTGTCTCCTCTAGAGTCATCAGAGTCCAGCAGCAAGAAAAAGGTCAAGACTACTGGTGATGACCCCAGAAGCAGTAGAAGACCATGGCCTTTTTAAGCTAAGGTCTTTTCTAGCTCTCATTTTGTCTGGGGCAATGCCCATTCATACTGCCTGGGTGAACCCAGCTAAATCGATTAACCTCTCTTTGTTCTTGTTAAGTCTTTAAGATTCTGAGTTGTAGTGATCATGCTGAACTACACTGGTAACTTCTTCTCTTGAGAGTTCCCTATACCAGTGAAATCTCAGGTCCACTCACTATCCTCTACTCTTCACTAAATCATTTTCCCATAGCATAGTAAATACACTATTATCCTCTGGCATCAAAACACCTAAGAGCTGAATTAGCTCTTACAAACAAGCCACCACATCTGAGAAACCACAAACTCATATAAGTGATACACTTAGGAGTGCTTGCTTTTTAACTCCTTGCTGTGACCTCTCATATTGCAAAATAATGAAGTTCTTTTTTTTCTATGAGTCAAAAATTTTTGGATTGAAAGTGGACTATAGGGGCAGCTAGGTGGCACAGTGAATAGAGCACCGGTCCTGGAGTCAGGAGGATCTGAGTTCATATCCAGCCTCAGACACTTAACACTTGCTAGCTGTGTGACCTTGGGCAAAGCACTTAACCCCAATTGCTCTACCATCCCAAAAGCTAAAAAAATCAAAAATAAAGAGGACTATAGCCCTTGAAAGCATGAAAGGATGAAAACATAATGTTGGGGCTAATTGTACTTCAGAGATCATCCTCATTTTCCAGATGAGGGATCTGTGGGCCCAGTGAGGTTAAGTAGGTCCTAGGTCAGAGAGCTAATAAGTAGTGAAACTGAGAGTAAAACTCAAGTCTCATGGCTCTCAGATCAGTCCTCTTTGCAATATATCATGCTGAATGGGCTTTGGTAGAAACATAAAAATGATAGCTTTCCTATGAAAAAAAGATATTATTTATAGTTCAGTGAGAGAAAGTTGATATTTTTTTCAAGAAAGATGTGAATGAAGTCAAAGTAACAGAATAGGCCACCATTTAGAAAGCCTTAATATGCTACTTAGCAAAATGATCTTTCTTGGTCATAGATTGCCTATAATCCAGGTCCTCTGTTTTTTAAATGTAAATTATTTGCCCTCGCAAGGCCTAAGGGAAAAGGAATTAATAGATTAGTACTACTCCTAGCCAAGAAATAAACTTCTACAAAAATGTCCACAGCCCAAAGAGTAATATTTTTTTAAGTAGCAGGAGATAAAAATCATCTATGTGGGTTTATGATTCAAGCACACATTCTCATGCCTTTATAGGATATATCATTGCTGCTCACCTACCCTTTTAGATATATTCTGTGGGCCATAAGACTGAGTAGCAAAGAGCTAAATTATAGACCCTTTAAAAGACAGGTACAGAGTTATACCATATTAGATCTTTACTGTCTACCTTCTTCCAAAGAACACTAGCCAATACCACACCAAGGGAGACAGGAAGGGAAACCTGAGCCACCACATCTGAGAAACCACAAACTTTTGAGAATCCTACCCACCATCCATTTTTCTACTTCTTTATATATTACATTGTGATTCTTCTGAAAGGATAGACTAATTTGAACAGAGTAAACAAAAATAAAACTCATGCTATTATTTCAACTAGTGTTTGAGGCAGAATTCATAACAAGAGATTCATATTTTTTAATTGTTTATTTTTAACATTCTTTTCTTTTTAAAATTTGTGTTCCACATACTTTCCCTCCTTCCTGTCCCTCCCTTATCCATTAAGAAGGCAAGCAATATGATATCAATTACATATGTGAAATCACACAAAATATATTTCCATAGTAACCATAATATAAAAAAGAAAAAAAAAAACAAAAGAAGAGCATTTTACTTGAATTTGCATTAAGAGTTCATCAGTTCTTTCCCTTGAGGTAGATAGCATTTTTTTTTTCTAATGAGTCCTATGTAATTGTCTTGAATCATTTTATTGATCATAGTAGCCAGGTTTTTGTGCACAATGGTTCTTCTCCTTTCAATTTGCATCAGTTCACATAGGTCTTTTCCATATTTTATTTTCTGAAATTACCTCCTCATCATTTCTTATGCTAGCACTATAGTTCTCCTTCATAATCATATGCCACAACTTGTTCACCTCTGACTCAATTGATGAACACTCCCTCAATTTCCAATTCTTTGCCACCACAAAAAGAGCTGTTTCAAATATATTTGTATATATGAGTACTTCTTTTACTTTTATCTTTTTGGGCTAAAAAACTAGTAGTGGTACTGCTAGATCAAAGGGTATGCAAAGTTTTATAGCCTTTGGGGCATAGTTCCAGATTTTTCTTCAGAACAGTTGGACTAGTTCACTGCTCCACAAAAGTCCACTAATGTATCCATTTTCTGTCATCCCCTCTAGTATTTGCCATTTCTTTTTTCTATTTAATATTTTATTTTCCCCAATTATATGTAAAAATAATTTTTAACATTTAAAAAAATTGAATTCCAAATTTACTCTCTTCTTCTTTGCCCTCCCCTCTCATCGAGAAGGCAAACAGTCTGATATAGGAGATTCATGTGCAGCCATTCAAAACATATTTCCATGTTGGTCCTATTGTGAAGGGGAAAAAATAAAAACAAGCAACAAGAACAACAAGAAAAATATAGAAAATGAAGAAGAAATATGTTCCTATCTGAATCCAGATTCCATCGGTTCTTTCTCTGGAGATGGATAGCATTTTCCATAAAAAATTCTTCAGAATTGTCTTGGATCATTGTATTGCTCAGAACAATTAAGTCACTCACAATTGATCATCATAAAATATTGCTATTACTATATAAAATGTTCTCCTGGTTCAGGGGTGGGGAACCTATGACCTTGAAGGTACATGTGCCCCTCTAGGTCTTCAAGTGCAGTCCTTTGACTGAATCCAAACTTTCACTGAATAAATCCCCTTAATAAAAGGATTTGTACTGTAAAACTTAGAATCAGTCAAAATGAAGGCCACATGTGGCCTGGAGGTCACAGGTTCCCCACCCCTGTACCTGATTCTACTCTTTTCACTTTGCACTGGTTCATGTAGGTCTTTCCAGTTTTTTTCTGAGAGAAATCTACTGATCATTTTTTATAGAACAATAGTATTTCATCACAATTATATAGAAAAACTTGTTTAGTCATTCCCAATTGATGGACATCCCTACAAATTCCAATTCTTTGCCATGACTAAAAAATAAAGATAAAAAGTGCTATAAATATCTTTGTACCTAGAGGTTCTTTTCTTTTTTCCATTCTTTTTTTTTTTGGTATACAGACCTAGTAGTGGTATTTCTTGATCAAAAGTATACTTGGTTTTATAGGCCTTTAAGCATAGTTCCAAACTGTTGTACAGAAGGTTGAATTATTACACAATTTCATCAACAATGCATTAGTGTCTCAATTTTCCCATATCCCCTCCAACATCACTCATGTTCCTTTTCTGTCATATTAGCCCATCTGACATGTGTGGGGTGGTAGCTCTGAGTTATTTCAATTTTATTTCTCTAATTAATAGTGATTTAAATAATTTTTATATGACTAAAGATAGCTTTGATTACTTCATCTGAAAATGAACTTTGTATCCTTTGACTATCATTGGAGAATGGCTCTTATTTCTATAAATTTGACTCAGTTCTCTATATATTTGATAAATGAGGTCTTTATCAGAGAAACCTGCAATTTTTTCACAGTTCTGACTATTTACTTCCCTCTTTTCTATTTCTACGCTGTTTATGCTACTCTCTTTCTGTCTGTGGTCACACTCCTATCTCAAAAGTGTTTTGCACTTCTCCTGTTCCACAATCCCTTCTCTCAGTCACCTCCCCATCTCTCATGCTCTTTCCCTAAGAAAGATTCCTAAATCCAAATGTATACATATGCTCTTCCCTCTGTGAGCCAATTCTCTAGAGAATAAGGGTCATCTACCACTCACCGCCATCTTCCTGTACACTATTAAAGATCTTTCATTAAATAATGTACTCTATTACACTCTTCCCTTTCCCCTCCTCATAGCGTAATCTTATTTTTCACCCCTTAATTTATTTTTTAGGTAATCATCCCATCATATCTAACTCACACTCATGCCTTTAGTCAATGTATACACCTTCTAACTGTTGTAATATGAGAGAGGTTTTAGGAGTTATAAGTATCATTTTCTTATGTAGGAATGGAAACAGTTTAACATTATTGAATCCTTTCTAATTTCTCTTTCCTCTTTACCTTTTTATGCTTCTCTTGAATCTTGTATTTGAAAATCAAATTTTCTATTTAGTTCTGGGCTTTTTATGATGAATTCTTGAAAGTTCTCTATTTCATTGAATGTCTTTTTTCTGCCCCTGAAAGATTATGCTCAGTTTTGTTGGATATGTGATCCTTGGTTATGATCCTAGTTCTTTGGCCCTCCAGAATATCATATCTGTAGCCCTCTGAAACAGTTACATCTTGTGTTATCCTGACTGTGGCTCCATTTTAAAAAATGTTTTGGAGAGAACTTAGGTGAGTCTCTGACTTTTCTCTGCCATTTTGCTCCCTGCTTCAGTATTTGCCATTTCTGATGAGTGTAGGGTGGTATCTCAGAGTTATTTTAATTTACTTTTCTGCAATCAATAGTGATTTAGAACATTGTTTATATACCTGTAGATAGATTTGGTGGGTAGCAAAGTGGCAAAGTTGATAGAGAGCTAGGCCTGGAGTCAGGAAAACTCATTTTACTAAGTTCTAATCTTGCGTCAGATATTTATTAGCTGTGTGACACTGGGCAAATCACTTAACCTGAATGCCTCAGCTTCTTCCTCTGAAAAATGAAGGAAATGTAGAAGGAAATGATAAAGTGTTCTAGTATCTTTACCAAGAAAACTCCAAAGTGGGACACAAAGAGTTGAGCACAAGTGAACAAAAATAAAAAAATGATAGCTTTGATTTCTTTTTCGTGAAACTACCTATTCATATCCTTTGGCCGTTTATAATTTGGGGGATTTACCTATTCACACACACACACACAAACACACACACACACACAAATGAGGCTTTTATCAGAAAAACTTGATGTAAAAATTTTTTTTTATATTACTTCATGGTCTATGGTGCCTTAAATTAGCAAAATATAGTTTCCCTGATTTTTTCTTACATTTATTTATTTATTTATTATTATTTCTTTTTTCCAATTTATTTGTTTTTAGTTTTCAACATTCATTTCTACAAGATTTTGATTTATAAATTTTTCTCCCCATCTTTCTCCTACTCCCACCCCAAAATATCAAGGCTACTGAATACCCCTTCCACCAATCTGTTCTCTCTTATATCCTCCCTCATCCCCCTTCAAATTTCTAGTTGAGCAAGATGGTTTTCTATACCCCAGTGCCTGTATATCTTATTTCCCAGTTGCATGTAAAAAGCAATTTTTTTTAAACATTTGTTTTTAAAACTTTGAATTGCAGATTTTTTCCCCTTCTTTCCTCCTCACCCACCCGCACTGGGAAGATAAGCAATTCACTATAAATTGTACGTATGTAGTTATGCAAATCATTGCCATAGTAGTAATATTGTGAAAGACTAATTAAAATTCCTTCCATCCTATCCCACCCTCCAGTTATTCTATTTTCTTCTTTGACCCTGTCTCTTTTCAAAAGTGTTTGCTTCTAACTACCCTCTCCCCCAATCTGTGCTCTCTTCTATCATTCCCTCTCTTATCCCCTTCTCACCTATTTTCATGTAGGGTAAAATACCAAATTGAGTGTGTGTTATTGCCTCTTAAGCCAAATTCAACAAGAGTAAGGCTGACCCATTCTCTTTCACCTTCCTGCTCTTCCCCTCCATTGTAACAGTTTTCTCTTGCCTCTTCTATATGAGATAATTTACCCTAATCGATCTCTCCCTTTCTCCTTCTCCAAATATATTCCTCTCTCACCTCTTGATTTTATTTTTTTAGATATCATCCCTTCATATTCGACTCAACCTGTGCTCTCCATGTATACGTGTACATACATATGCACACGCTCACATATATATTTATATATACTTTCACCCTCCTATACATATACATACATACATACCTACATCTATCTATCTATCTATCTATCTATCTATCTATCTATCTATCTATCCACACACACACACACACACACACACACACACACACACACACACACACTCACATATTCCCTTCAAATTTGCCAGATGGAAAAGGAATTTCAAAACTCACTGAAGAGAATAATTCCTTCAAAATTAGATTGTAGCAAATGGAAGTTAATGACTTTATGAGAAATCAACATACTATAAAACAGATCCAAACAAAAAAAAATAGAAGACAATGTGAAATATTTCATTGGAAAAATCATTGACCTGGAAATTAGATCCAGGACAGAACATTTACAACTTATTGGACTAGCTGTCTATATGATATTTAAATTTTTTTTCTGATGACTTGCAGCATTTTCTCTATGACCTGGGAGCTCTGGAATTCATCTATAATATACCTGGTAATTTTCATTTGGGGATCTTTTTCTGGAGATGATCAGTAACTTCTTTCAATTTCTATTTTTACCTTCTGGATACAAAATATTGGGAAAGTATTCCTTTATAATTTCTTAATGATTCTTAAATGTCCTCCCCTTGATATATTTTCTAGGGCAATTGTTTTTCCAATGAGATATTTCACATTTGCTTCTATTTTCTTTTTCTTAAAATCTCATGGAGTTATCAGTGCCCATTTTCCTAATTCTAATTTTTAAGGCATTATTTTCTGCAAAAAATTTTTGTATTTCTTTTTCAATTTTACCAATTTCTTTCTTTTTTTTTTGAATCTTTGTACCTCTTTTACTGTTAGATGAATTCTGTTTTTTAAGGTTTTGCTGAGTAGGTTGCTAAAAGGTTATAATCCTAGCTCCATTGCCTTCCACAGTATCACATTATGAGTCCTCCACTCCATTAAGGTAGAGTCTATTAAATCCTGTGGGGTTACAGCTCTTCCAGCCTGCCCCCTGCTCTTTATCCAGGAAGGGGCCTTGATCCTCCGCAACTAGTAAATACTAGTGTTTTTCTTGGTCCTGGAACTGTGACTAGGTCCCCTGTTCTCCTGCAGCCCCAAGTGCTACCACTCCTCTTGGCTCTGAAACTTTGACCATTGATCCTGCTTCCTTATGATCAATCACAAACACTCCTCTCCACCTTGGAACTGCTACGCAGGACTGCTTATAGGGAAGAGAGGTACCAATCAGGTTTAGATCCACCCAGTGCTTCAAAAGATCCCTTATAATCTCTGACCAGTTTTCTGATTCCCTTACAGTCTGAGACTGAGAGCTTCTAAAGCTACTGCTGTTGCCACCACCCATGTTCTGGCTACCTCCAAGGCCCACTGCTTGTGTTCCTACCATGCTCTGGGCTTGTACTCACCCTGATATTACGTACCTCTTTTACATACTTCCTAAGTTGTCTTAGGCTCTAAAAATATCTCCCTCTGATCTTTTCTTGCCTCTGATGGTCCAAAACTTGATTTGAGGTATTATTTCAAAGTTCTTTGGAAGGAAATATTGAGAGAGTTCAGCTGAGTCCCAACCTATACCAGTCGTCTTTATACTGAGGCATTCTTAATTCCAGTTCCATAAACTTCAATACCTGATTATAAATCTCTATTTAGATCCTAGTTGTGTGACACTGAGCAAATCCCTCGGCCTCTTTAAGCCTCAGTTTCCTCATCTGGAAAATGAACATGATAATAGCATCTACCTTTCAAGGTTTCTGTGACAACAAAATGAGATAATATATCTAAAGTCAATGAGTTAGTAAACTAGCATTTATTAAGTGCTTTCTATTTTCCAAGTTAAATGTGCTAAATGCTAGGAATGCAAAGAAAGGCAGAAACAGAAACCTTGCTAGGCACAGCATATAGGACACCCCTTGTTTTCTTTCCTTCTGGCCATATTGTACTAGGTGTCCTCTCATGCCTCCCAATTCCTATTGATGCACTGCTTTCAGGGTATCCAATACTGTTGAAAAGTCCTTAATATCAGGTAGTCATTTCTTCACTAACTACTGCAACATAAAGTGCTCAAAGTCACTAAAAAGAGGTCCTAACCCATTGGAAACTTCAGAAAGAATAGACTGACTAGGAAACTAATTATATAGATTAAGCAATCTATGGGCATAGCTGCATGTCTCCAAACTGTTCTCATCATTTCTGTGCCTACTTTGTTCAAAAGGAGGAAATATGCCAATTGGTAATCTGTAATGGTCTTAATGTGCCTTCATGATTTGACATTTTCCCCAGTGGTCCTCCTTGTCTATGAGATTAGGTCTTCTGGAACAGCTCTTTAGGGACCTATTTTTATCTGATAATGTTTACCGAACATTATGCTTTAAAAATGTGATGTCCTTATTTAAATTCTTTCTGCTTAGGGTGTCTTAGACTGCATCTTAGACTGAAGATTTCCTTTCAAATTAAAATCTTTCTATTTGGATTTGGAAATTCCTTTTGACCTGGGATTTTGCCAACTTTTAAAAGTGATAAATGGGAACAAATACATCTGGCCAAATAACTTTTAACATAGATAAACACAACAGCTACTTATAAATAAAATCTTACCTGAACTACCATAGCAGTCTTTGAATTGGTATTTCTGCCAGGTCACTGATGAAATAATCTTCTTAATGCAGACTTCCTAAAGTCCCTACCACTTTCCTGTTCAAGAAACTTCATCCTATTCTGTCATTGGGTGAAGTATGAATTAATTAGCTTTATATTTAAAGGCTTGAAACATTTTTTTCTAACCTATTTTATTAGTCTTATTTGCATATTATTCCCCTATGTTAAATCTGCCTCCAATGAGAATTACAGTACTAATTTTTCTCTAATCTTGTCCTTTTCTCTCTTGCCCCCAACAATTGGCCCAGTCTTTACCTTATACCTAGAATTTTTTTCCCTCATTTCCACCTGTTGAAATCTCCTTGTTAAAGATCAAGTGAAAGTCAAATATTCTCTATTCAAATTTTGTTAATGAATAAGATGCCTCCCTTCTCAATCTCTCCCCCCCCCCATACTTTTTTTCTCTAGATCTCTTCTGGTAAGGAAGTTTGTCTGCATGTGTTCAGATCATCTAACATGGAGGTACCCTGCTTATCTGAGTTCTTCTACCACTTGATATTAGAGGCCTCCTTTAATTGGCTGCTGAACTGGAAAGGTAGGGTCTTTCTAACCAGTCAGAGACTAGTTCCCTCTTTCCCTGCTGCTTACAGAGGGTAAAGATCAAGGTCACCTACCACAACAAGGTCATAGACTGAACCAGGAGGGAAAATACCTTCTACCCACTTTCTCTTTTATCCCAGCTATGAGAAATGGGTTTCTATTTCTGTTCTGTGTTGTTTATTCTTCTCAGGTTTAGCTGTCAGTGATGTTACTGTACCTAACCAAGGAGTTCAAGCCATCACAATCATAGAACCTGGATTTTAGGTGAGATGTTTGCAGGGTTGTTTTTTTTTTGGGGGGGGGAGTTTGAGGATTGGTGGTTGGGGTTGATGTAGAATTTAGGACTTCATTTTATTGAAATTGCACTAATGTGTGAACATAATCCCCTTTTTCTCCCCCAGAGACTGAGGTATGTAAAGGGAGAGGAAGATTAAGTCCCGTGTACTGGGGAGTAAATTTGTTTCTTTGTAATTATACATTTTGAATAAATATTCTTTTTATTGAATGGTATGAGGATTCAAAAGACTCATTTATAAAAGGTAGAAAATACTTTAAGTGGGAACTGGAGCCAATGGCACCAATTCAATCTCTCCAAACCATCCTTAAATGTACTAGAGAACCCTGGAGGAAGTGTAAAATATAACATACTTCAGAGGGGATTTTGTTATACTTCTCTAATAGTGAACATGTATGTAAAACTTTAAGGTTTACAAAAGGACTTCCTAACAAAAATATTGTAAATAAGACAGGATCAATATTAGCGTCCTTGTTTTAAAAGTGAAGCAACTTAGTCTCAGAGGGGCCAAATGATTTGATGTACAAAACCAGGGCTCAAATTTATTTTGCTTCTGACTTTTGATTTACCAGGCTACTTCTCCTTTGCCCTTAATGTTATACTTAATTGAATACATGTTGTATACCCCAATTAAATTTTACTTTAAAGCAAAGATTCCGTTGTTTTTCAATTTTGTGTTTCTTCCAATTTTTAATTAAGTTCTTTGAATTCAGTGTATATTTCATACTACTGATAATAGCTAATGTTTATATAATGCTTTCAGGTTTACAAAGTGTTCTCTCTCTGTCTCTCCCTCATCTTTTCTCTCTTTCTTTCTCTATATACATACAAACACACAAATATATACATATGTGTATATATGAACATACACATACAAACATGTATATATGTATGTGCATATGTATACACACGATCATATATGTATATTTATATTATTTGATCATTACATACACCCTAAGACTTATACATTATTTAGTAGTATTAATTGCTTAATTATTATTAATTATTTATTATTCCTCATCTTATAGATGAGGAAATTGAGGCTCAGAGCAACTAACAATGTTTATTGCATTGAATAAAATTGATATAGAACTTCATATTTTTCAATGTGTTTTCCTTTGGTGTTTTGATCTCCATTGTATAACTGTCTGAAACATAATAGGTATTTACTAATTGATTGCTGATTGATTAATCCCTGTTCTATATATCAGCCCTTCAAATAAATATAACTCTTATGTTCTCTTTAAGTCTTCTGTTTTCTTCCTATTGCCTTTCTTTTATCTTCATATTGCATGCACTTAAGACATATATTTATCCTGGTCAGCTACTTTTGATGTCCTAGAGGTTATCACTGCCCTTACTAAAATGGGGTTTCCAGAAATGAATGTAACACTACAGATGTCATATGAAAAAGGTATCGTGCAGCAGAACTCTTACCTCCCAAGACTTGGGCATTGCACTTCTTTATTGACTGAGATAATAGCAGCCATCTTGGCTGCCATATCATACTTTTGACTCAGACTGAACAAATAGCTCATTAAAGACCAAGAAATATTGGTCTTCAAAATGCCAATATAATTATTATGTATGAGTTGATAACATAAGCCATATTTGAATAATGCAAGTTTTGTATATTCTCCTTTTTTCCTTAATCCCAGTCCTGTGGAAGAGACAAAACATGGCCCCTCTTCTATGTAAGAGCAATAGAGCTGTCACTGTCTCTGATGATAAATCCCTCATATCTTATTGAAGTTTATTTCTGGTTCACTTAGAACTTTGTTTCTCCAACTCAGATAATCCCTGGGTCACAGAAACATAGGATTTTGAGCTGAAAGAGATATTTGGCATATTTAGTCCAATTTCCTTGTTTTAGAATTGAGGAAAATGATTTTTGGATAGCTAAAATGACTCATCAGATCCACAGAGATTAGCTGAATCAAAATTCAAATAGTAACTTTTTGATTTTGAATGTTCTTTCTCTGCAGCAACTCCTAGTTGTTTACCTCTTTCTAAAAACCATAAAGATAACTTTTCTGAAAGAGGAATGTTGGCAGCAGATAGAGTCACTAATCAATTAGTAGCAGTATTTATTAAATGTTTGTCATGTTCCAGGCTCTGTGATAAACTCTGGGGATACAAAGATAGTTCAAATATGGTGTATGTCCTAATAGTTACATACAAGTAAAATATAAAGAGATTGAAGGTAATCTTAGAGGGGAAGCCTCTAGAAGCTTGGGGAACTAGGAAAGGCTTCTTGCAAAAGGTGGAATTTCATGGGATTAATATAGTCAGGCACTGCCTACCATGGATCTACTGGGCTATCACAACCAAAGCATAGAGGGAGTGGTGAAGGGCAAGGAGACATACTCTTTTCCATGCACAATGCATCCCTGCATACATTTAAAATAGCTCTGTGGGTATTAGGGCTATTTTGAAGCAATAAACACACAGTGAGATCTGGCACTTGGTCTTATTCACTAAGTCAGTACTAAGTAAATATAATTTAAATTACATTTCAAATAACTCTTACTTTAATTCTGTGACTTAAGAATCATTGCAATACCTCAATGAAATTGATAAAGTCTATTTATTAAATTTTGGTTTTTGAACATGAATTGTTTTAATTCCTTGGCTCCCTTTAGAGCAAGACACAGAAAGACAAAGAATAGCTTAGCCTTAATGTCAACAAAACTAAATCTTTATGTATTTCTTGGAGAGTCTGTATAGCAGCCTATAATGCTTATTTAGGAGTTCTCGATGAGTGACACACAAACAAGTGGAAAGATTGTAGGCAACATTTCCTTTTTTTAATACAAACTTTTTCTATAGTTTAACAAAATACTGTTCCAATCTCCCTGCATGAATTTGTCCCATTGAACTGTCCCCTTGTTAGATTGTAAGTTCTTTGAGTCAAGGTGTGTGTTGTATGCATCTTTGGATTGACAGTCCTCACTAGTACTTTTTGAACTGTATTGAATTGATCTAGGAAACTGCTAATTTATTTGTAATACAATCTTTGGATTCCATTGTAAGAACTCCCAAAAGGCACCCTTCTCTTTTCCCTTCCAAGCATTTATTATGGATTTATTTTTACCTTAAGTGGGACGAATTTTGAAAGTTATTAATCTATTCATTAACATACCATGTTTACTTTCATTCTCATTTTTGCACTTTGCTATGCATATAGCAGCACCTGCTTGAAATATTTGTCTCTGCCTTCCATGTATTCCTGGGTACTACCCATATGACTATGATGGAATAAGAAGTTACAGGAAATAGACTTGTTCATTTAACACTCTTTTTTGGTGTAGGTAGATCCCTTGGCCTCTGTTCTCTGAGCCTAACAGAGGAACTCCCAAGCAGAAACTCATCAGAGCAGAAACTCTTATCTATTTACAAGATCCAGGCAAGAGAGATCTTCAACTCTCGTGGAAATCCCGCTGTTGAAGTTGATCACTGAAAAAGGTCAGTTTGGAGCTGCTGTGTCTAGTAGTGCTTCTATTGGTATCCATGAAGGCTTGGAGCTCCAAGACAATGATAAGACCCACTATATGGGGAAAAGTATCTCAAAAGAAATTGAGCATATCAATAAAACTATTGCCCCGATCCTGATTAGCAAGAAACTGAATGTTGTGGAGCTGGAAAAGATTGACAAATTAATGATAGAGATGGACAACACTGAGAATGAATCTAAATTTGGAACAAATGCCATATTGGTTGTGTCTCTGGCTGTTTGTAAGGCTGGAGCTACAGAGAAAGGCATCTCCCTGTACCATCATATTGCCAACTTTGCAGGCAATGAAGAAGTCATCCTTCTAGTTCCAGGCTTAAATGTGATCAATGGTGACTCCCATGCTGGTAACAAGCTGGCCATGCAGGAGTTCATGATCCTCCCTGTTGACAAAGCAAACTTTAAGGAAGCCATGCACATTGGAGCTGAGGTCTGCCACAACTTGAAGAGCATAATTAAGCAGAAATATGGACAGGATGCCACCAATGTAGGGGATGAGAATGGCTTTGTCCTAACATCCTGGAGAATAAAGAAGCTTTAAACCTGCTAAAGAATGCTATTGGTAAGGCTGGCTATACTGATAAGGTCATGATTGACATGGATGTTGCTGCCTCAAAATTCTTTGATCTGGGAAATATGGCTTGGACTTCAAGTCTCCTGATGATTCCAGCAGATACATCTCCCCTTCTGAGCTTGGTGACCTCTACATGAGCTTCATCAAGGACTATCCAGTGGTGTCTATTGAAGATCTATTTGACCAGGATGATTGGGAAGCTTGGAAGAATTTCACTGCTACTGTAGGTATCCAGGTGGTAGGGGATGACCTCACAGTGATCAATACCAACTGCATTGAAAAGGCTGTGAACAAGAAAGCCTGTAACTTCCTTCCACTCAAAGTGAATCAGATTGGCTCTGTGGCTGAATCTCTTCAGGCGTGCAAGCTGGCCCAGTCCAGTGGTTGGTGAGTAATGCTTTCCCATTGTTCTGAGAAGACACCTTCATTGCAGACCTGGTGGTGCGACTCTGCACTGGGCAGATAAAGACTGGTACCCCCTGCCTATCTGAGTGTCTGGATAAGTATAACCAGCTTCTCAGGATTGAGGAAGAGCTGGTCAGCAAGGCTGAATGTGCTGCAAGGAACTTCAGAAACCCTCAGGCCAAGTAAGCTGTGTGGCCAGGAGGCCTAAGAGCTCACAGGTGCCAGTTAGCTCTGTAGAAGTCTGCTCCTGTCCTAAAAATGGGCAGCACCAAGTACTAGAGCAGTTTTGTTTTGGGGCAAGGGCCTCTGCTGCTTAACTCCCCTCTCCCTTCCACATTTCTGTGATGTTCTCACTGCTTTGTTAGAATTGTCTTATACCAGAGACTATTTTATTACCTAGCTCCCTGTTGGCAGACCCTTGCCATCCTGTGACTGGGATAGAATGACCTGTTCTCACCCCCAACCCTGGTGTTGATGTATGAAGCCATATACTTGTGATGCAGCTCCAATGAGACCACAGGACATATCCTTAGTGGCTTTCATGTACAGAATCAAAGTATTCAGTAACCCACTGGGAAAACAAAAAAACAAAAAAAAACCAAACCAACGTAACAACAAACTTGTTTGGATTTCTGACCATAATGTGTAATAGAGCTAACAAGATACACACTCTCTAATTCATGATAATAGTCACTAGTCACAAGGCACTTCACCATCTTTTGAGTGCAGCCATTTCTGAATGTGATAATGGTTTGAAAAAATGTGTTCAGGCTATCGATTTACACATATAATAAACCTCTATTCGGACCCCTTAGGCCTTAGCAAGAAATTACATGTGTTACCATCAGATTAGAAAGACAATCAAGATGCTACATTTCTTACTCATATAAAATACTAGGCTGAATATCATGGTTCAGCTATTTTTCTTTTGTAGTTTTGCTCTATATATTTTGAAGTACATAAAATAGACAATTTCCAAAAGCTAAGAAATTGAACATAGTAGCCATTCTTTTAGAACCAAATTTGGTCGAAAATGAACATCCCCTGAAGACTTCAAAACCATCACCTAGGAACAATGCTGAAGACTATACTCTTAAACCACACTCAAGGATGTGATCATAAAACCAACTTTTAGAGAAATTCTCAACATTGGGCTGATAAGAACTCTAAAAAAGGAATGCTGTTATAGTGGTTTTGGGGCTAAGCAAACTTTAAGTGTGGTCAATTTTTCAATAGCAATACAAAAAGTGAGGTTAATGATTTTGAGCAACTCAGCCTTACTTAAATCTAATTCAGATGCTAGTCAAGATGTCACACATAATGTCTGATTGAAGGACAAACAACTTTACCACCACCAACAGCAATACAAAGCTGAAAACAATTGTTATCTTACTTATATGTCATGGAATAAAGGCATTTTAAAATTGATTATGGGGTCTAGTAGGGATGACCTCAGAGATCACCCAGGTCACATCCTCATTCTTCAGTTGAAGAAACTGAGGGGGAAGAAGAATACAAATGTAACTTTGCCCTAGGTTACACAGGTAGTAATATTCAAATTTGAACTCAGGTCCTCTGAATCCAGAATCAGTACTCTTTTGACTCTTATATGCTGTCCCCATTCACAAAGAATATACAATCCTCGAGGGCAGGTCTTGTTTGTTTTTGTCTCTAGTGATTAGTATACTGCCTGACACAGTGAATACATGCTGAATTCAACTGAGAAAGGTAGACACCAAAAGGCAAAGGATTATGTCTGTGGCTCTGTTATATTGACCAAGGGGTCAAAATGATTGCAGTTCAGGGGTCAGAGTGGTATGCCCAGGCTCACTGTCTAGACTTGACTCTTCTCTACTCTACTGGTTCTGGAGCTCTTTTTCACAGAGATGCTCATTTGCAGTTTTTTAGATGACTAATAAATGGCAACAAGTTAGCAAAAAGAAGTATTAAAAGTAAGATTGCAGTGGAGCAGCACGGATATGGAAAACAAACTCAATTGGTATCATGTTGGAGCACAGGGAAGGCCTGCTATTCTTCAGCACCACTTGCTATTTGCTGAGGTATTCAATTTCACCATTAGCCCTTTATGACTTTTTTAAAAGACTTTTATATTAAAAAAAAAACCACGCAACTATTTATAGGAGTCATGAGATATTTACATATAAATATGAATGGACGTTGAATTCTTTCCCAATGAATTAGGTTTTTTTTTTTTTTAATTCAAAGGCACTGATCACTCAGAAGGTGACAAGATGAAGTGAGAGGGGTAGCATTAAACTACAATAAGAGGGAAACCAAGGCCAGCAAAGATGAATTCCTGAACCTCAGTATTTTCTAGTGGAGTATCTGCCCACACTAAAATATGATATGAACCTATAGTTATGTACCTATATTTAACAGAGATGTAATTTTCAGCCTCTTGAAGATGATTCATCAGTATCATCTACAAGTCATATTTATCATTAAGGACATAATAATCAAAAATGACATCTCACTATCCAGTCATAGTCATTGAAAATGGTAACCCAGAGGACAAAGTCAAGATGGTGGTGTAGAAACAGGAGAATTCCATGAGGTTCCCCCATAACCACCTCAAATACTTACAAAATATGACTCTAAACAAATTTTAGAGCTCCAGAATACACAAAAATGACAGAAAAACACATTTCTTGCTGAAGGCAGCCTGGCAGGCAGTCATTGCAGCACACTGGGAGCAGAACCCAGCCTCATGCAGTTTCAGCCCCAGGGTTCCCAGGAGAAGCCTGGCTAGAACATTCAGGAGAAGCAGATCATCAGCAGCTGTGGTGGTTTCCAGAATTACCAACCCATAAGAGCCAAGGACAAATGGAAAAGGCCATTGGAACTCACCTGAATTTGGGGCAGAGGATCTGGCTAAACTGCCTTCAGAGCAAGAAGCAGTCTGAAGTGGCAGCCCTGCAGCCACCTCTATGTGGCTGCTTCAGAAGCTCCTGGCCTGAAGATTACAGGGAGGCCAAGCAATCATTCAGAGGCTAAGTGCCTGGATCAGGATCGCAGTCTTGGGTGGTGGTCCTGAGGTGTGTTTTCAGTGACCCAAAGCTGGTGAGGGCTGCAGAAATGGTGGCTTCTAATAGCTCTGGCAGCTGCAAAAAATCTAGCAATTTGCGACAAAGCTCTCCTTTTGGAAAGCAGAGTTCTACGGGACCCAAAAGCCAAGTAATTGACTGGCAATATGAGCAGTCAAAGGAAGCCAAGCAAGCCCAGCAATCCAACTTTAGATTCCTTTTTGGGGAAAAAAAGGACAAAAGCATGGAATGGGAGGAAGACAACACAGTCAGAAATCCAACACCAAAAGCTTCTAAGAAAAATACAAACTGGATACAGGCCATAAAGAAGCTTAAAAAAAATTTGAAAACCAAATAAGAGAAATGGAAGAAAAACTGGGGAGAGAAATGGGAATGATGCAAGAAAATCATGAAAAGAGTGTCAACACCCTGACTGAAGAAAACAACACCTTAAAAAAATAGATTAACTCAAATGGCAAAGGAGGCCCAAAATGCCAATGAGAAGGATGCCTTAAAAAGTAGAATTTGCCAGATGGAAAAAGAATCTCAAAAGCTTTCTGAATAGAATAATTCCTTCAGAATTAGAGTGGAGAAAATAGAAGCAAATGACTTTGTGAGAAATCAAGATACTATTAAAACAGATTCAAACAAATGAAAAAATAGAAGGCAATGTGAAATATCTCCTTGAATAAACCACTGACCT
>CM053590.1:89925229-89940900 GCA_028646515.1 Pseudochirops corinnae
TTAATCTATTTTTTAAGGTTTTAATTTCTTCAGTCAGGTTGTTGACTCTCTTTTCATGATTTTTCTTGCATCATTCTTATTTCTCTTCCCAATTTTTCCTCCACTTCTCTCATTTGGTTTTCAAAATTCTTCTTAAGCTGATCTCTAGTTTTTAGGAAGTCTTCATGTTTCTTGAAAGCTTTTGGTGCAGGAATTCTGACTGTGTTGACTTCCTCCCATACTCTGCTTTGATCCTTCTTTTCCCCAAAAAAGGAAGCTAGAGTTTGGTTGCCATTCTTACTTTACTACCTTTGCCTGCTCATGGTAGGTCAGTCAATGATTTTTTAGCTCTTTGGAACTCTGCTTCCAAAGGGGAAATCTCTGTCCCAAATCACTGGTATTTTCCCTGCTGCCAGTGCTTTTAGGAGGCTGCTGCAACCTTCACCAGCTTTGGCTCACTGAAAATGCACCCCAGGACCACCACGCAAGACCATGATCTGAATCCAGGCCACTCAATGCAAGAGCACTTGGAAAGGCAAATTTTCTATTCAGCTTTTATATTCATCAAGAATGCTTGAAAGTCCTCTATTTCATTGACTATCTATTTTTTTTTTTTACCCTGAAGGACTATACTCAGTTTTGCTGGCTAGGTGATTCTTGGTTGTAATCCTAACTCTTTTGTCCTCTGGAATATCATATTCCAAGCCTTTAATGTAGAAGCTGCTAAATCTTGTGTTTTCCTAACTGTAGTTCTCTGATACTTGACTTATTTCTTTCTGGCTATTTTTGATATTTTCATCTGTACCTGGGAGCTATGGAATTTGGGTATAATATTCCTGGGAGTTTTCATTTTGGAATCTCTTCAGGAGGTGATCTGTGGATTCTTTGAATTTCTATTTTCCCCTCTGGTTCTGGAATATCAGGGCAATTTTCCTTGGTAAGTTCTTGAAAGATGATGTCTAAGCTCCTTTTTTAATAATGACTTTCTGGCAGTCCAATAATTCTTAAATTATCTGTCCTGGATCTTTTTTGTAGATCAGTTGTTTTTTCCAACAAAACATTTCACATCGTATTCTATTTATTTTTCATTCTTTTGGTTTCGTTTTATTGTTGCTGTTGTTCTTTATTTATCATAAAGTCATTATTTTCCATTTTCTCAACTCTAACTTTTAAGGAATTATTATCTTCAGTGAGCTTTTGTACCTCCTTTATCAGCCAAGTCCACATTTTAAGTTATTTTTTTTGTTTGTTTGTTTAGCAAATTTTTGTGCCTCTTTTCCCATTTGGTCAGTTTTGATTTTAAAAACATTCTTCTCCTTACTTACTTTTTGGACCTATTTTATCATTTGTCCTAGTCTTTTTGTTTTAATACATTATTTTCTTGAGGAGTTGTGTGTATATTTGTGTATGTGTGTGTGCCTATCTCCTTTACTGCATAGTTGACTTATTTTTATGATTTTCTTGCATCAGTCTCATTTTTCTTTCCAATTATTCCTCTGTCTCTCTTACTTCATTTTCAAAAGACTTTTTCTTTTTTTTTTTTTAGATCTTCCATGGCCTGAGACCAATTTATATGCTTTTGCAGGCTTTGGATATAGGAGCTTTGACTTTGTTTTCTTCAGAGTGTGTTTTGATCTATTTTGTCAACATGGCAACTTTCTATGGTCAGAATTTTTTTCTCTTGTTTGCTCATATCCCAAGCCTATTAGTTGATTTTTAACTCTTTGTTAAAGTAGGGGTCTGCTTCCAGGGTGGAGGGCACACTGGCCTAGGCTCCATGGTTTTGTGAAGCTATTTTCAGAGATCCTGCTAGGGATCCATAAGTTGTCATTTCCTCTGACTTGGAGAGATATTTACCACTCCTGTGGCCTGTGCTTAGGTCTGTGAGTGACCACAACTCTTCTTTTCTGCCCTGAAACTATGAGAAGGATCTGTACTCTACTGCTTCTTCAAGCTCTACTATACCAGTGTGCCTCCACACCTTGTGAATGCCAACCAGGACTGTGACCTTGATCTGAGTAAGGGTAAATCCATAGGGTCCTGCATCAGTGGTAGAAAAGAACCCCTGTAATCTCCTTCTGGCCAGTTGTTTGATCACCTTAGCATCTGTTGACTGAGAGCTCCATAGGCTACTGCTACTGCTGCTGATTCAGTAATTCCTAAGACCTGCTTCTGGTTTGCTGGGGCCAGGGTTGTGCTGGTCTAGCCTGTGGTAAATTGTGCCCCTCTCTCATCCTTGACTTTTCCTGCTGATCTAGATTGTCTTGGGCTGGAAAATTGTTTCAGAATTTTTTGAGAGTCATTATCTAAAGGTATCTTGAGGGGTTTGGGGGAGATCTCAGGCCAGGAGAGTCCCTGCCTTCACTCTACCATCTTCATTCCGCTTCCCCTAGTCCATTATCATCAGGGAGGTTTTGACAGGTAGATATGGTAAGGAAGACATAATAGGAAGAAGCAAAGCAGCATGAGCAAAGAAATGAAGATAAGGAAAATTTTCACACCTACAAAGTATGTTCAGTGAATGACTAATAATCCAGATTCTGTATTGCACCTTCTACCTTGATACTCCCTCAGATACTCTGTCCATCCTAGGTTCTCTCTCTCTCTCTTTCTCATCAGCTTACAAGGGGTTACTTATCATCTCTATCCAAATGACTCACAGATTTATAATATGTCCCAAACTCTTTCTGAGTGTGAGATTCAAGTTGCCAACTGAACATTTCAAATTGGATGTCCTAGAGACAACTTCAATTAAATGTGTCTGAAACACACCTTCTTATCACCATTCTCCCAAGCCCATTCCGTTTCCAGAATTCTATTCCCCATACCTGGAGCACAATCCTTCTCTACTGGCTCAGTAACTTTTATTTTCATTCAAACATCATTTCCTAAGTGAAACCTTTCCTGATTCTTCCTACTACCAGCCCCATTAGCCTTTCTAAGTATTTTTTATTTAACTATCTGGCATATATGGCCTTTATATTTATTATGTCGATATACATACATGTATATACTTATATTTGCACATACACACTTGTATAGTCTATGAAACTATGCACTATTTTATGAAAAGAGTAATTTCAGTCTTTGTCTTGTATCCCCAATACCTTGTGTAAGATGGATTCTCTGTCCCTACACTAACTGAAGGACAGATATATTACATATTAGAGCTTCCCAGGATTCAATAGGTACCTTTATAAGGTTGTTAGGTCTATGCCATTAGCTAAAACCCCCACCAATTATACTCCCAATTTTAGGGGATTTATGCCCCCCAGGTTCATTGAACCACTTAACAGATTAGCTTCTATAGAGGAATATTTACTTCAAAGTTATAAATAAAGCAATCATACAAATATATCCTTCCAATATCTTAAGGACATGACTACCTATATAATAGCCCAGTCTCTGGAGAGGGGAGTAATATTTGCTTCACAATTTGCCTCAGTTCCTAGAATTGAAAAGGACAAAAAAAATATACTGACCAAAACTCTGTGAGTATTTTTCTGGAACAGGGCATAAGGAGAGGGGAAAGTGGCCCTCAGGATCTTTCCCACCTCACAGCATTGAGTCCATGTTGTGCATGAATGATTCCTTCACCTCTGTGCACAACAGGAATGAATGTGCCCTTGGTCAGGTAAATTTAAAGCCTTAGGCATTTCCAACTACAGTGGAACGAGGCTATACCCAAGCACATAGTAAACTCACACAATTTCCTATGCTTTTGACAGTCTTCCTGTCATCTCTCATGTGGATACTTCTATTTTTTGTGATCTGGGCATGTGCCAAAGCTCCATTTCACTAGAACAATTTATGGCATATAGTTAGCACTTAAAAAATTCTTATCTAATGATTGTCAGGAGCTTAGACTGTATTTAAAATAAGTGATGAGATAGACTTGAACAGGTAGAAAAAGGGCAAATTGCAAAAGGTCTGCAATGTCAAGTAAAGAAATAGTTTTTGTTCTTGTAATTTTTGTTTTTTGATGGGAAGCCTAGAGGGGAATAAAAATAATATATGAAATCCAGCAATAGAGCTTTATAGTTTACAAACAAATTACATTCCTATTCTCAACGGAAACTTCCAATAACCTTGTGAATGAGGTAGCATAGGCCTTTGATGAAGTCCTATTTTATAGATAAGGGAACTGAAGCTCACACAATTGGAGAAATTTGCCCAAAATTTTACACCATAGTAATTAAAGCCAAGATTTGAATTCAGTTCTTCTGATTCCAGAGCCAGCCCTTTTTCTAATGTGCCACAGCTGTATCCCTAAACGCTTGAGGGGATAGGTTTGGTAATAATGGGATGGCACAAATTGCCTTTTCAGGAAGATTAATTCAGTAGCAGTGTACAGATGAAAGTGGAGCTACTTATACTCTGGGGAGAGTATTATAACAGTCTAGGCAAAAAAGTAATGAGAGATTGAACTAAGGTGGTAGCTAAGGGAACAAAAAGAACAGGTGGATAATAGCAACATTGGTGGATTGTTACTCCTGTAACATGCCATGAATTAATATACAATTGTACCTTATTAAGCAAACTATAAATTATAAAGGTAAACAATTAAAATCCACCAATAACTTGACTTTTACAGGTAGACCATTGCTTTTCAATATAGTTGTTCCATTGAAAAGGAGTAGTGGCTGCAATAGTGAGAGAAGAGAATTCCTGCATGTGATAATAGTTTTATTTCCATTGGTTCAAATGTCTGTAATCATGCCAAGTATTGTACAAAGGCAGAATGTGCACATTCAGAATCTTATTGAAAGCCACGCATATAGCTCCTTTGATTATGTTTTTGAAAGTACTATGATAAAACTTCTAAAGCTATACTTTCAGATGTTTGGTATATTTTATTTGAATCCTATTGCCAATTAACCCCCAATAAAAACATTTAGATAGACATAAAAGTAGATAGTGGTAACATTTTCTAAATTGTAAACTGGTTTTTATAGTGATAGGAGAGAATTTAACTAGCAACTGATCCCTTCTTTTGGAATTTTATACTTCAAAGTAATGATTTTCATCTACTTATGCTGCCATAGCTCAACAGAGACTCCTATAAAAACTCTTATTGTCTATGTATAAAAGCATGAGCTAAAAGAAAGATTATTTTTTAACTAAAGTTCTTGGGAATGGAAAGAAAATTCTGCTCTCTGAATTATTTTGAACTTTGGGTGTGTTAAGAAAAATTGGACTAATTGACTGAGGTCATAATTTTTCGGTTCTCAGAAATTCTTTAGAGGGATTGGACAGAATGTTTGAACAGTTACTGCATTAGAAATGCTGCCAGGACTCTTTCTGAATGGCCTTATCTTCACATGTTGACCTATAAAGGCATAGTGATTTTCCATCACTACAAATTGTACCAAGCAGGGAAGGCATCACATAGTACACTTTCCCTTATCTGTCCCTCTGCTGGGGAGAAATGGCAACATCCACTTCCTTCTCAGGAAGCCTAGACAATGCAGCTAGGTTTGGAAGTTTACCTGTAAATGGAGAAGTCTACCTAGAGACAAAGAAGTTGTGGGCAGTCAACTTATCCACCAACAGTAACTATTTTGACCTTAAATATCTCATCTCTTTGCCAGTCCTACAAACTGGTAATGGTGGTAACCAAACATTTCACCTGTAGTCAACTTCACTATTTTGGCAAGACTAAGGAAGTACTCACTATAATATAGCTTCTTATTTTTTAGCTAATTCTGTGAATAGGATTCTAGGGATGAAAGGATCTCAGAAATAATCTAGCATGAATCTCATATTTTACAGAAGAGGAAAGAGAGGATAAGAGAAAAGAAGTTATTGGTTTCAGGTCATATAGATAATGCATGGCAGAACTAGGGCTCAAATCCAGGTCTCTTGGCTCCAAATATAGCTCTCTTTCTGTCATCCCAGGCTCTCAATTTGCTAAAATACAGCTTTAAGAATTTATATACCAAACCATGGATTTAAGATACTCCGTGTACTCTTCGGATGGAAGGTGAGCTGAGAGTGGGGGTGGGGCGTAGGGTAGAGAAGGCTGTGGGAGCAAAAAAATTTAAAGCCCTTAGAGAAATTTTCTTTTAGTTTTCTGATATTCATTCAATTGTATGGACACAGTGACATTTCAATTTACCTAAAAATATGCCAATTATGTTTATCAGGGTAATCATTTTCAACTGCTAAGTTTATTAAGGGATAAGTATCACCTTATAAACACTTCTCATTCTGGCATAAACAATGTCAATCTTGTGTTTTGCTTTGTTTCCAAGTATAATATCAAAGCTATCCAAATCTATTTATCCAAAAAATCATGTTTTGATATATATATATGTGTGTATGCACACATATATATGCATGTATATATGTATATACATTTATGTGTATGTAAATATGCATATACCAAGAGTGTGTGTATGAGGGGGAGATTTTAGACTAAATATCCTCAAAAGCTCTTTGCAGTTCTAAATCTATAACCCTATTCTCCTACAACAACGAACACATGCAGACAGCTATATTTCAGTTGCTTTAATGCTAGTATACATAGGCACACATAAGCAAGGAGATGATTTTTCACCTAACCGCAGAAGATAATAGATAGAAAATAAATGAAATAATAAACATGGAAATGAAAAAATGAATAGATAAACAAATCCTCTGATCAATATCCAAAACATAATAAAGAAGATCTTATACAAGACTTGGAGTTCCTATTTAGAAATGTTATCACTACTATCAAGCACATTTAAAATAAGGTGTTCTTGTTTATTTTAATTCTTAGAAATGTGGCTGCTTAGAAACCTAATAAAGGCTCCCTTGCTTCAAATAGAGAAAAATCAGTCTCAGTTTTTACATTTCCATGATGAAGTTTTTGTATCAACTTAAAAGAAAATAAGACCCTGCAGATTTTTGACTCCATGTTGTGGGTTGACTATATCAATATATCACCAAGATAATAAAACAAACAAAAAATTATTTCTCCTTCGAGTTCATTTTACGAAATCTAGCATCAATTAAAAGACTGCATCTCTTTTCGTTGGTTAGCTATTTTGGGAGATTTAAATCTGACTGCTTTAACACTTCTGCTGACACATCCTGGGAAAGTGGAGGAAGCACAAATGTATTTCTTAAAAGATGAAGGAATATTCCTTTTGCAGAAAGGGAAATTATGAAAATAAGACTTTTTTCTTTTTACAGCAAACGTAGGTGATAATCATTGCTGAGTAAGTATTACCATTGACTTGAAAGTGATTAGAAATCAGTGAGCCTGAATTTAAGCTCATTATCCTACGTTCTCTCTTTTTGGATTCTATGTCCTATGTAAATGTTAAATTTCTTTTGCATTTGGACCTACTTTTATTGAAGGAATAATAATTTGGCAACACCCAAGAGAGTGAACTTGACCCCTTTTGGGAAATACACAGTAATCATCACCATCATTAGTAGCAACATAATCAATATTGTTATTATTTAACAACAATTATTATTATTGTATTTGTTTTTCCATATCTGGTCAAAGGTTTTAAGGATAACATTGGGGTCAGCAAGGGAAAGAAGGAAAATAAAAAAAAATTTCTCTACCTGCATCATCCTCAAGAAAAAACAAACAAATCTCAAAATTCCACATGCATATAAAGAACCTTACCAAATCTCTTTTTTTTCTTTTTAAAATACTATAGCATGATGTCAAAGCCTGACTGTTAGCAGCTCTCCCCAACCTTGCAGCACACACCTCCTGTAGCAATTACAGCTCAGAATTTCTATCTCCCTTGGATACATAAAGATCTAGGAATTGAAGAAAGAAAAATAGGAATCCTCTAAGTTTAGATAGAGACTTAAACAAATAAATATAACATTTTCCATAAAAGAGTTAAATGTACTTAAGAACTCTATCACTTTCCTGAAACCATATTTCTTTTTATTTGTGTATGTATATTAATGCATGGATTTAGTATTTAATCTAAAATTAAAATAGAATAATTTTGATAAGATATTTTTAAATAAACATTTATTATGTCTTCATCCAACTAAACGTCCTTCCACCCACTGATCAATGACAACAAAGAAACATAGTTCAGCAAAACAATTGCCACAATAGTCATAGGCATATATGTATGCTTCATTTTTGGATTTAAAATCTGTCACTTCATAGACAGGAAGTAGGCAACGTGGTTGACCTTCAGTTCTATGGATGTGTGTTATGCTCATATTAAGCAGAATTCTAAAACCTTTCAAAGTTGTTTTTTTCTATAATGCTATGATCAATATATAAATCACTCTTCTAGGTCTGTTCAGATCACTGTCCATCAGATCATCTTTCCAGTTTACTCTAAAACTAAATTTCTTCACTTCTTAAAAAATAATAATATTCTACAACATTCATATGCCATAATTTGTTTAGCCATTTTCCAGTAACTATATATCCCTTCAGTTCTTATTTTCCTTTTTCTACTACAAAATGAGCTACTATAAGTATTTTTGCATATTTTCTTCTATTTTATCTTTCTTTGAAGTCTTTGTGATTGAGGTCTTGTATTAGTATAAGTGAGTCAAAGGGTATGTAGATTTCAGTAATTCTTTGGTCATAGTTCCAAATTGTTTTCCAAAATGGCTGGCCACACTCCTCCAACATCCATTTCCATCTTTCTGTAATCTTTGCCAGTCTTACAAGAATGAGATGGGACCTCACAGTTGCTTTAATTTGTATTTCTCCAAATTTTAGTGATTTGGAATATTTTAAAAAATGGTTATTGGTAGCTCAGTTTTCTTCCTTTGAAAACTACCCAATGTGTTGGCTTCAAAGCTAACCTGATTGACTAGCTCTTTTAGAATTTCCTTCTGTTTTCCATATTAAAAAAAAAAAAGTTATGATATCTTGCTTTTTCCTTTTTTTTTATCCTAATTGCTAGTTTCTTTGTCCTTTCTGAATGCCCTTCAAGTTAAACAAGTTAACAAATAAGTAGAGTTACACAGAGCAAAACTATACTTTTGGTCATCATATATCAGTCAGAACTTGAACTCAAGTCTTCTGCATTCAGGTCAATGCTGGCTTCCTCTCCATTATTATACATTTCCCTATTTCTGAAGAAATTTGGTAATAAAAATTTTAAAAAGCAACTTATAATAAGAATAGATTACATTTATACAGCATACAATTTTATCCACAGACAGAGGTCTCTGATGAGAAATTTCTCCTATCCAATACAGATCAACTTTAGTCTTAAAGAGTTGCCTACAGCCCTGAGATGTTAAGTGATTCATTTAGAGTCAAAGTTAATATGAGTCAGAGGCAAATCTTGAATGTCCTCCAATCTCTGGAACTAACACTTTCCCCAAGCTATCCTGTGTCTTTATATGGAACAAAGAGCTAGCATTTGCAGGTGGGGGGATGGGGCAGGGGGTAGGGAGGGGGGATGGAGATAATTGGAGAAGGCAGAAATATGAATTATTTATCAAAAAAATGATTCTTATGGAATATCAAATCAGAATTTGGAATCTAGAAGTAGATATTGAAAAGAAATTATGAAATCAAAATTGACTACTATATCAGCTTTACTATATGAAGTGAAAAAATACGATTTTGCTTCAGGAATGACTAGATAATATAGTATTCACATAAGTAGAAATATGATCATGTAGGAAGACGATATTATTGAGGGCTAGGTCTATAGCCACAGGACATGAGGTCAAGTGTGAGATCTGCCATTTGCTATCTGTATGAAATTAATCAAGAGCTTTATTTCTGAAGAACCCCTTTTCCTCATCCATTATCATGTTCTGCATATGATTTAGGGAGATATGGTGGTAGTTTACAACTGATATTGGAATGAAATAAGATATTCACTTTTTATTCATATGTTAACAAAAGGATACTAATCTAGACAGCATCAAATGGATACTTAACAATTTAAATAGGTATCCTCCCCCTATACCTCCCAGCTTTACACACACTTATAATCTTATCTCCTCATTCTAGAGTGCTGTGGTGACTCAAATGGATTTGAAACATCTTCAAAGTTTCAAGAAACCAAATTCCATGTGAATGGGTCTTTTTATGCAACAATATTATGTCATTAAGAAATTACAAAACCTACTAAGTGGTTTTTTAATCTGTACCAATAAAGAATTCATAACAGCTTTCTTGATTTATAGAGAGGGAAAAGTAACAGTTCAATCTACATGGTAAGAAATCAGGGTCCTCTGACCTGTCATATTCTATCACTTAGATAGGTGAGTAAAAGATGGATTGGAGTAAAGAGAGACTTGAGGCAGGGAAAGCAACCAGTGGGCTGTGGCAATAGTCCATATTTAAGGTCATGAAAGCCTTGCACTAGGATGGCAGTAGCATCAGAAGGTATAAGGGGCCCATCAAAAAAATATTATTAAGCCCCCACATACTGCAAAGAACTGTGCTAGTCAATGAGAGTATAAGGACATTGTGTGTTGTAATATTAGGGAGTTTGTGTTATAATTGAATTCAAGAAATGGCAGACATTGATGAGTAAATAGCATGCCTATGTTAAGGTTTAGAATGTTGGGGTTAAGGAGCACTCAGGAACCCAAAATACTGACATGCTGTGTCCTGCCTGAATGAATCTACCCAATTCTTCTTTCAGCCAAAGTAAAACAAAGTTTATTAAAGATTTGCCACATTGGGTAGACTCTTAAAGAGCCTGAGCATTTGTGACACTTGTAACAAGTGGGCCAGATTGAATCTCCTCTAGATTGAATTTGATCATCTTCATGGAGGCAAGTTGGATCTTATATACAGAAAGACTGTGGGAGGGATATAAGGATGGTCTAGTAGTTGGGGGGGTGGGGATGACAGGAGGAAGGATCCAGGAAGAATCATGAGGAGGAGTCTAAGGAAGATCTTGATAGGACTAAAGTGACTAGAGATCAGACACTTGGAACTTAGAGAATGGGATTAAAGGTGAGATCAAGGATGGGAGACAGCCAGGGGAAATCTGGAGGCACCAGACAATGGAGGACTGGGTTAGGCTAAGGGTAACAAAGACAGCAATAAAGGAAGTTTTATGACCACAAGTGAATGGCAGATCAAGTGGGAAAATTCAAGGAGAGTTCAAGGGTGTTCCCAGAGTCTATATTCTATCATCTAGAAAGGGACTTGCTTCTTGCTCTAATGGTTAGGTCTTTAGTTAGTTTAACTAATGGCCAGAGTAGGAATTATTATTTCTGATGCAACTGGAATCCAAAAACCCACTAGTGTGGGACTCTCTCTTGATTGGTATAGATCAATGACCTGCATTTGTGTGAATGCCAAAACAGAGTTAGTGAAAGCAGTAGTGAGAAGAGCTCCAGTCTCTTCAGGTCTTGGCAGACATCAGACCTCCTGAGTGTCTTCAGTTCTGCAATCTCTTCTGACACTTCTGATTCCCAGCTTTGAGAAGGAAGATGAAAGATGCTAATACACTTCAGGTTGTTGTAGGGAGAATAAGACTCTGGAAAGAAGCTGATATGAAAGGACCTTGCAGTCTCCATCATTACCCTATCCCTAGCTTTTTGTTTTAAAGACTTCAAGGAATTTCCTCTTGGATGAAATCTGAAATTCTCTCTTGGTCAAGCTGAGATAACTCACTCCTAGTTTCTTCTCTACTGTATGGTCTATATTATCCTTGGCATAATTTCTTTGATTTTTGTTTTATTATTGACTTGGATAAAGAGATTTCTTTGCTATTTGAAATGTGCATGTTCATTGTGGAACTGGTATTTGGTGGAAGGAAGTCAGGCCTTGGATATTGAGCTTGGGGTCCTCCTTTCCATATCAATGATTAGCAATCAGAAGTTTAGTTTGAATCTAAAAACTGTATCTTCTAGACTAACAATATGTAAAGGGATAAAGATAAATAATTCTAGCTTCAGTATCACTTCTTTGTGATGTGAGCAGAGTAGTCAGCCTTTTTTTCTACCTCTTGCTTTCCTTCCTGGAAGGAATTATTGTCTTTAGGGTAGAGATTTTGTATTCTGCCTTTCTACAAACTGTACAATGACAATTACATGTTATATGTGGGGGCCAGCCTCACAATACTTAAAAAAAGAAACATTTTAAATGTTATACTCTAAGACATAAGATCCATCTGGCTTTCTGAACATAGCAACACTTTATCTGTTATTTGCAGTAAGGGATTTATGCTTTGAAAGAACAAAGAATTAATGGGAAAGAGAACTGTCTTTTTCATTCTACATTCTGTGAAACTATGAGTTCAATTTGATTTTTTTCTTTTTTTTTAAAGTGCCTCTTTGTCAGGTCTCAGGAAGCCAAAGATTTTATTTGATTAATTATCGGTCAGAAATATTCTACTGGGAATGATTCTCTCATTCCATAACATGAAATATGGCTACATGCTTTAAATGCAGTGGGTATTAAAACTTTAAAAAAAAAATTAATAATTAAACTCTAACAACTCCAAAGTTGTTTTTCTACATGTCATTCCTAAGACTCCAGTGACAGTTTTATATTTCTTTGGTATATTGCTGTGGGTGGGCTGATGAATTCTTTGAAATGTTCTGGGTCAATTATTCCCATGTCTCAGCATCCTATACATAAGTAACATAAGGACAGAAGAATTAAAGGAGTAAAAAGTAAGTGATTTCATGAGCCTGGATTTTATAACATTTATATTTTGTATTGTTATTGTTTCTCATGGTTGGTTGTTAATTCAGACTCAGGCTATGTCACTTAAAATATAAAAGTGAAATATAAAATCATCTGATTCCTTGGGCTATGTCAGCCAAACACTTGTATGAATTTTTTAACTTTCCAATTGTTTGTAATATGTGATACTTTAAAATATGAGTTGATCTAATTCAATGAATATTGCTCAAAAGCCTCTATGCAAGGCTGTATGCTACATGAAAGGAATACAAAGAGAAAACTGAAAGTCTTTGTCCTCAGGGAACTTATATTCTACGGGTATGATATAAGTTGTGCAGAAGTAAGTAAATATTAAACAATTTTAAGAAGATAATAGCCATTGACATAATGGATAGCTCTAATATAGTGCTTACTATGTGCCAGAAGCTAAGGGCTTTATACATATTATCCCCTTTTATGCTTTACACATATTATGTCATTTTATCTTCACAACCCTATGAGGTAGGTGCAATTATTATCTGAACTTTTAAGTTAAGCTGTAAGGCCAGAAGTCAGAAACATTGGGCCTATCAGAATCACAATAACATATATAATTTTCTGGGAAAGAATGACCATACCACCAAACTCTGATGAGCAAATTTACCTTTTAATGTTTTTTCGCTTTGTATCCTCAATAACCAGTATAATGTAATGCTGATAGAAGACACTCTGCAACTTGTTATCTGTGTGACCTTGAGCAACTATTATGACCCTCAAGTTAGTCACCTACAAAATGGGGATAATACTACTTCTGTTAACTACTCAAAGGCTTACTGTGAGGAAAATATTTTGTAAGGGAAAGTACACTCATCTTGCATATGTGATGAAATGATTAAAGGCAGTCTATTGATCTTATTTTTGGTATAAGGGAGGCACACATTGCTTGTACCTGAGTCTGAGGCCATGGACTTTATGTATGACTATAATTGTTTCAAGATAGATGGCCATGTAAGAGCTATGAAAGAAGTAATTGCTCTGGAACCTGGATAAGAATTTCAGTTCTTTACCCGCTGAAAGCAAATTCTTGCCCAAGGAGAAGATCCCAGAACTGCATAAGCTGAAGAGCTGGATCAAAGGCAATGTAAATGAAAGCAGGAAGATGAAATACTTTCCATGATCTCTACAACATCTAACATAAAGCACCATACATTGATGCTGATGATAATCATAGAAGAAGACTATGTTTTGATGGGGGCTTGTACTAAGTAATGATGTCTAAGATCTCATAGACCCAAATCTGTGATCTTAAGTTTAAAAATAGCCTGAAAGAGATGGGACTTTTAATTTGAGCTTTAAGGTAGGAAGTTTGAAATACTGAGATTATCAGAATCACAAAAACCTTCCTCGTTTTCTGGGAATGACTGACAATATTACCAACTCTGATGAATGGATTCAATTTTTAATATGTGTGGAATGGATGATGATATATGTATGAGTATGTATAAAATAGAAAGACTATGTAACAAGTAAATGATTTAATCCCTTTGTAGTCAATCAAACAAGAACAGAGAAACCATGTGACAAAGACAAAGAACTTTTTCTCTTAACTGGCTCTGTGTGTTTGGAAAAAAAGTCATGTTTCTGTGAAACAGAATATTTCAAAATCTAAAATCTAGGCCTCAAAGAGAAATAGTTTGAGGAATTTTTGTAAAAGAACATCAAGAAATCTCTTCTTGGTTGTGGGTTCCATTTAAAATCAACCCATATTCAAAGATATTGTGAGCAAGGACCATATGGCTCTGTAAGCTCAATAAGTAGTCAAATAATGAATCTGGAAAATAATTTTCTCTTGGCCAATGTGAGTTTTCTTTGTCGAAGGATTAAAGTGTGCAATTGAATCTGAAAATAATCCTTTAGATTACAAACTTAATTTATTCAAAAGGTTGGTGTGTTTAAGTACCTTTTGACTGATAAAAATTTCATAGAATTCAAGGATCAGAATTATGAAGGAATGATAGGTAATTAGGTTCAACCACACATTCATTATGTTTCTAGGATCCTCCTGAATTGGATGTTTGGTTTGGGCCATAACAATATGTGTTGAAGGGATCTAGAAATGACTGTCTCTACATGAGCAATTTTGGAATCACTGCCAGTAAAGTTATTGTGCTATGCTTTTATGAGAGTTCAACAATGCTGGCCTACTTTCAATGCTTGTGGTCTGTGATTTGTTTTTCCAATAGCAGTGACTGATTTAATAAACTGTCTCCATGCTTTTCCCTCAGTGTCTGCTTTTATTCTGAACTAAACCACCACTCCATAATATGAGTTATGTCCATATACAAAATAAAACAGAGGAGGGGGATTTTATGTGAAACTGAGAATCTTTACTAGGAATAGCTTACTATTCTAATTAAGTACATACTGTATTCAACATGTTATTTTTGAAGCTATCCTGCTTCTTCTCTGTCTCCTTCTTCCATTCTTTTGAATTCAATTTAAATGTTTCAATGATCCCTTTCATTGCATTTTCTTATTCTCCCCCCAACAGATTGTGGACTTGGGTGGTGGTCCTGGGGTGCATTTTCAGTGAGCCAAAGCTGGTGGGGGCTGCAGGGGTTTCCTAATGGCTCTGGCAGCTGCAAAAATCCCAGCGATTTGGGACAGAGCTTTTCCCTCTGGAAGCAGAGTTCTACAGAGGTAAAGAATCAAGTAATAGACTGGCAACATGAGCAGGCAAAGGAAGCAAAGTAAGAATAGCAATCAAACTTTAGATTCTTTTTTTAGGGATAAAAAGGGTCAAAGCATGGAATGGGAGGAAGACAACACAATCAGAACTGCCACACCAATAGCTTCCAAGAAACATGTAGACTGATTACAAGTCATAGAGCAGCTTAAGAAGGATTTTGAAAAAGAAATAAGAGAAGTGGAGGAAAAATTAGGGAGAGAAATGAGAATGATGGAAGAAAATCATGAAAAGGGAGTTAACAACCTGACTGAAGAAATTAACACCTTAAAAAATAGATTAACTCAAATGGCAAAAGAGGCCCAAAAATCCAATGAGGAGAAGAATGCCTTAAAACGTTGAATTTGCCAGATGGAAAAAGAATCTCAA